>CM061066.1:65809595-66265095 GCA_030762895.1 Sophora flavescens | reverse complement strand
ATAGTACTTTTATGCAGTCACAGTTTTGTTAATTACAAATTATATCTATGACTTGTCTGGATTCTATGACTATGATTATCAAAGCTTATATGAAAAATTATATTCAGTGAAAAGAAAGATTAAAAAAAAGGTGGAGAAAAGCTTGAGAGGACTTGCCTAAGCTTTAAAGAATCAGTTTTTCTGCTTTGTAGTTGCTTTCTCATTAAGTAGAAGGTTCTGTTCCTTTTGACATTGAAATGTAGATCAAGGAAAAGAAAAACTAAGATTGTTGGTTTAAGTGATGTAGAGAGTTGACATTATTTTTCTCCATGAGTCAAGTGAAAACCGGTAGTGATAATGAGAAAATTAGAAAATGAAGAGGATTAATGTAATAGCTTTAACTAAATTGTCTATGTATCTTGTTGACTGTTTTGTATATTTGGCTATCTTTGTTGTGTACGCCTTTGCAGTGAGTGATTAATGTGACTGGCTGTTTGGTTTCTGCTTGCAGTTATGATAGTTCAATCCATGCTTACTTGCCACATGATCGACAGTGGATCAAGCAAAAGACTTTTCAACATTTGAAGAAATTGGCACATTGATTGATATATGGTGTTGACCAATCCTCTAATCTTTAGCAGTTTAATGTAAAGAAAATCTTGAAGGGCAGAACCTGTCTTGTTATGTGGGCTATATATTCTGATAGACATACTTATGTTGTTTGAAATAAAGATTGCTCTTGCTTTTGCTTTTGGCACATATATTTATAATATCAATAGCTGGTGCAGCGTAAGTTTCAGAAGAAATTATTGTTGTAAGCAATGAACATGGTGTACTTTATCCTCGTCAATTATTGATTTTGTGTGTCTACAAAACTTGTCCTTTTTTAAAATGTTTATCCGTCCTATTTAAAATTAAGTTGCATTGTTGAGTTACCTATCCACGTATCTATGGTTCACAGGGTCATGTGATTGGTAATTTTGAGAGTTCATATCTCACAAGACTAATTTACTTTCAACGTCCTTGCGCTAACCTTTCTTTTTTAGAAGACAACTTAAACTTTCCATAGTAGAGGAGTGGTGGTTAAAATAAATGACCCACTAATGGGGATTGATAGATGAAGCAAATCCCAACAGCCTCAAAGCATACGAACATTGGGGAAAAGAAAACAAAAACTTAGCTGGCTTTGGCTTACAATAAATCAAAGAAAGAATAAAACCCCTCAAAACAAGCAGATAAAATTTGATAAACAAAAATGGACTGCTTATATTATATGGTCAAAAGGCTTACAGGAAAAACAAAAATAAGTGACCTATTAATGGGGATTGATACATGAAGCAAATCCTAACAACCTAACAACAACATAACACCACTCTTTGTATCAATAAATTCGCTAGTGCGACTATATATAGCATGATGAAGAACATAGAAGTTGTAAGGATTCCAGAGATGTCCAATTTCATCCCGTCTCTTCAAGTTCCTTCTTTTCGCAAAATCTTGGGCCCACTTGCCAGTGAAAATACAACTTTGTGAAGAAGCCCATCTCTTAAAAACCAGAACATGCATGGGGTTGATATCAACATCCCAAATCATCACATTAGTGAAGGATAACCTATAATTCTAAACATCATACAGATACAAATCATAGCATATTACACATGTTAATCGAAGGAGAGGAGAAAATTGTTTACCTTGGAGCATCGTAGAATCCATCAGAATGTGAAAGGGTTACTCCTCTCTTCCTGGTTGGTTTTTAGTATGTGTCTCTTGGAATGCCTAATGGGGAGGCAATCCCTTTTAACCTACCAGCAGAGAGTAGGGACCTCTCAACGGGTTAACATCAGAATGACCCAGCCCATCATAGGGTCACTCTTAGTAAATACCCAACAACAATTTCACCAATTGGTTACGTAATTAAGAATTAATTTAATCACCAATTAATGCTAATCCACATATTATACACATTAAAATTTAACATTCTCCCACTTGGATAGCATTAATCAATTATTAAAATATAACAATTATTAAGAAGAAATACCAGTTATGATCAAAGCACACGTTAACCAGCAGTATAAGAAATATAAGCTTTAACAATGCAGAAATAGTATCCGATAGGGAAGTAAATCATACATGCTAAAGACTCATATCTCACATAAAGAATGATGAATATAAAATTGCATATAATTAATAAAGAGAAATATGCAATTCAAGAATGGTCCAAGCATCTTAAAATGTTATAAGAGATATGGAAACAAGAGTGATGTCAATTTACATATCTCATAAAAACGATAATGGGCAAACAATGGTTTCAGACTCCCACTAATCCAATACATCAAAAGACTTAACTAAGCCCATATAAATTACATGATTCCGGAATATTCCAACAGTTAAGCCTTTGGTTAGTGGATCAGCAAGCATGTTTCCTGTATCAATATGCTCAATACGAGTCTGAAACTCCTGAATCTTCTCTCTAATGAACAAATATTTCACATCAAAATGCTTAGTGCGAGAAGAGCTTCTATTGTTATGAGAGAAGTGCACAGCAGCAGTATTGTCACAATATATCACAAGTGGCCTAGATATGCTTTCAACAATATGAAAGCCAGAAATTAAATTTTTCAGTCACATGGCTTGACAAGTAGCCTCATAGCAAGCAACATACTCTGCTTCCATGGTAGAAGTAGCTGTAAGCGTCTGTTTGACGCTTTTCCAAGAAATAGCTCCTCCCGCCATCATAAAGATAAAGCCAGAAGTAGATTTTCGGTCGTCAGGGCAACCTGCGAAATCAGAATCAGAATAACCAGTGACCTGAAGTTGATCAGACTTCTTATAGGTCAACATATAATCTTTGGTTCCCTGCAAATATCTCATGACCTTTTTTACGGCTTTCCAATGACCCAAACCTGGGTTGCTCAAGTATCTCCCTAAAGCATTTACAGCAAAAGCAATGTCGGGACGAGTACAAACATGAGCATACATTAAACTTCCAACAGCGGAAGCATATGGGACTTTTTCCATTTCATTTATTTCTACATCATTTTGAGGACATTGAGATTTAGAAAAATTTTCCTCACCCTTTTGAACAGGTGCAGCACATGGGGAGCAAGAATGCATATTAAACCTTTTGAGGACCTTTTCAATATATCCTTTTTGAGACAATCCAAGAACACCACGTGACCTATCACGATAAATCTGGATGCCTAAAACAACAGAAGCATCACCAAGGTCTTTCATATCAAAGTGGCTACTCAACATGAGTTTTGTCTCGGTCAGAATTTTAACACAACTGCTAGCAAGAAGTATATCATCAACATATAGAACGAGAATGATGAACTCACCCTCACAAGTCTTCAAGTAAACGCACTGATCTGAGACATTTTCTTTGAAGCCAAGAGAAGTGACAACCTGATCAAACTTCAAATACCATTGTCTGGAGGCCTGTTTCAGTCCATAAATAGACTTATTCAGCTTGCAAACCAAGTGCTCTTTGCCCGTTTCAATAAAACCTTCAGGCTGAACCATGTAAACATCTTCAGTAAGGTCTCCATTCAGAAAAGCCGTCTTCACATCCATCTGGTGAAGTTCTAGATCAAAATGAGCTACCAAAGCCATGACAACTCGAAATGCATCTTTTGTAGAGACTGGTGAGAAAGTCTCCTTATAGTCAATGCCTTCTCTTTGGTTATAGCCTTTAGCTACCAGTCTGGCTTTGTACCTTTCAACTTTATCATCTGGAGTACGTTTGGTTTTGAAAACCCATTTGCATCCAACAGGTTTACAACCAATTGGTAAATCCTCTAGATTCCAAACACCATTATGAGACATAGAAGACAACTCATCATGCATAGCATTCAGCCAATCAGAAGCATGAGAGCTAGAAATTGCCTCCTTAAAGGTAATAGGATCATCATCATCATTGAGGTCAAACTCATGTTCCTGAAGATATAAAACATAATCATCTGGTATGGAAGGTCTGCGCACTCTTTGAGATCGTCTCAGTGGAACTTCATCAACAATAAGATCATGTTCTTGTTCATCTACTAGTGGTGCTGCCACACCATCTTCATGTTGAAGATTCTGATCATCATCATTAGCCGGAATCATAACTTCTGTAGGAAAAGGAACAGCTGGTATAGGAACTATGGTGCGATCTTCTCTAAGAGTAACTGGTCATGGTATATCACTCCCACTATCCAAGTCATCCTCAAAGAAAATCGCTCGATCAGATTCGACGACTCGCATAGAATGAGATGGACAATAGAATCTGCTACCTCTGGAACCCACACAATAGCCAATAAAGAAACCACTAACAGTCTTAAGATCAAGCTTCTTAGACTGAGGATTATAAGGTCTAACTTCTGCCTTACAACCCCATACATGTAAATGTTTCAAACTCGGCTTCTTTCCACTCATAAGCTCATATGGAGTTTTTGGTACAAACTTGCTGGGTACTTGATTTAGAATGTAGACAGCAGTTTTTAAGGCATCTCCCCAAAGAAAGTCTGGCAATGATGAATGGCTCAACATACATCTTACCATATCCATAAGTGTGCAGTTACGCCTCTCTGCAACTCCATTTTGCTCAGGAGTACCAGGCATAGTGTATTGAGCTTCAATACCGCATTCCTCAAGAAATCTGGCAAAAGGTCCTGGGTTTCTACCCGTCTCATTATATCTACCATAGAATTCTCCACCTCTGTCAGATCTTACACATTTTATCTTCCTACCTGTTTTCAACTCAACAGCCGCCTTAAAAGATTTGAAAGCATCTAGGGAACTAGACTTTTCTTGAAGGAGATCTATCCATCCATATCTCGAGAAGTCATCTATAAAGGTAATGAAATACCCATATCCACCCATGGCAATTGTTGGTGACGCCGGCAAGTGTACCGGGTCGTCGCAAGTAATAAAAATAACACGGTAAGTAATTACCGAGGTCGAACTCAGGGATTGGGCTACCAATTCGACTAATCCGCGGGAAATCAGATACGTTCGGTCAAGTTACAGAAGGTGGTTGAGAGAGAGAGAGATTAATATAAAAAATTTAATTAACAAATCTAATAAAGTAATTAACTAAAAATCTGAAATTAAAATGTCCAAGGTCACAAATCCACCTACCCAACATGCATACCCAAGTGATGATGAACTCCTCCCTAAGTTCAATTACAATGTCAACCGGGACCCCTAAATTCTCCTAAATCCACTCTCGTGCTCATTAGGACGTATTCGACGATTGGATTAATTACTTACTAGGTCTCATAATCCTAATCTCGAATTTGGTTAATTCTTGTTCCCTATATGGTTGCACTAATATCCTACTCACTGCCGTGCAATATTCAATTAGCGATCCCGATTCAAGTTCTAAAACGCGAATCGCCGTTCGGCCTCAAACACGTTTAACTGATTAATCACGCAATACATATGATCAAGCATCCAAAACAGAATCGGAAAACAAGAATTGAATTAAAGGAGAAAGACATACATCATATCGGATTTACATCGCCATGGGTGGCTTCATCGTTCCCTCAGACGGGGGGATTAGTTCCTCATGCTCATAAACAAACAATCGGAACTCATCCTAAGACTAAGAATAAGAAAAGAGAAGAGGAGACGCAGCCCCAGAATAAGGATTCTAAAAGATCTACAAAAGTTCTGATCCAAAAAGCCCTCCAATTCTGTTCTGCAGTGCCTTATTTATAGGGAGGCCACGCGTCACGGCCGTGATGGTCATCACGGCCGGGCCGTGACGGCTTCTGTTTCTGGCGCACTTCTGGAATTTAAACCCTCGCGACGTGAAGGATGTCTCGCGACGCGAGCCTTCTTTTCACGGCCCGTGATGTGAATCACGGCTAGGCCGTGATGATCTCTGACTTGTGTGGATTTTAGGTCACGGCCGTGATATACATCACGGCTAGGCCGTGATGGTCTCTGTCTTCCCGGGTCTTCAAACTCTCGCGGGGCGAGCTTCCTCTCGCGGGGCGAGAATCTCCAGAATGGCAATCTCCACTATTTCTTGACTTTCCTTAATTCTCAGAGCTTCACTTACTGACCTGAAAACAACACAAGCAACCACAAGCGTAATTCTATCCAAAAGAAGCTAAAAACTACACAAAAGACGCAAAACGAGTCAAAGTCCAACTTAGGAACAAAACAAGGCAAATTTGGGCGAAAACGAGATTGAACTCGACTAATTAGCACGTAAACCACCGTCTTACTAGTTATAAAACTAGATAAGCCGAAGGCTTATCAAAACACCCCAAACTTAAACCTTGCTTGTCCCCAAGCAAGCTTAAAACTCAAAAACGACTCAAGACTTGGCAAGCCTAAAGGAATCAATCGATACGCACAAATTTAATGTAATCAAAACAGTTTTTCTCCAATGATCTCCCCCCTACATTAATGTAATCCCCACATTCATTTACTCTAAACAATTGAGAATTTATCATTCATGCCATCATTACTCTAAGTTGAGGATCAAAGATACACACAAAGGAAGATCACCAATTTCAAACAATTGCCTTCCTCAAAAGGGTATGTAAAATTTCACTCATTCGCTCAAATTCGTCTAGGCTATCAACTTCTCACTCAATTTCACATATCAAGAGCACTTCCCATGAATTTGATTTTCATCTCAATAATAGTTCCCACGAAAACATGCATGCAACATCAGAAGGTCTTTCAAAGGTTGTAATGGGGCCTGGCTCAGGGTAGGATAATGAAGGATATTTAGGCTTAAGTCCCTAGGAACTAAGAGAGCATGAGCATTTTGACACTTTTTCCACTCAAATTCCTTTTTCCATTTTTTTCATTTAGGCTCGGGTGACTACATCCTTTTCCTTGCTAATCTTTTTGTTTTGCCCCTTTTCTTTTGGCAATTTTTTTGTTTTCTTCTTTTCTTTTCTTTTCTTTTTGCCTTGGGTCAACCTTTATTTTCTTTTTCTCACCCCAATATGGCACATCACCTTATAGCAACCCCAAACTTAGTTTCTCACAACCTTTCTCTTGCTCATTTCCATGCTCTCCTAATCCTAAGATTGGGTTAACATGGTTTTTCAGATTTTGGCTCGTAATGTAGGGTCATCAAGAAACAATAGGTCAATTGGGCTCAATTTGGCTAACTAGGGAACATGCATTAGGGATGGTTCTTTTCAGGCCAAGTAGTTATTCAAAGAAAATTGCCTAAATCATTTGATGCAACACATAAACATGCAAACCATATAGAGATTCAAGCAAATTCGGGAAAGTGCAACTTAACAGTGATTCACACATTCAAAAACAGAGTTGGAGGCTCAAATCCTCACCTGGACATTTTGCAAATTGTTTGACCGAGATACGATTCCTAGTGTGTGCACCCCCTCACCCCAAACTTATCATAAATCAAGTAGTCACAACAAAGTTCTCAAAGTTCAGTTTTCAATTTTTAAGTGGGGATAAACTTTTCTAATTTCAGAACTTAGGGGAAATCATCAATGGTCAAATAATTCATGCAATCAATCTATGCTCAGTATAATTAAGATCCAATCAAGCTTGCCGACACGACATTCATACAAAAACTCTTGATCTTCTCAAATTATTCAAGAGTGACAAACAAAACAAAAACAAAAATAAAAAGAAAGCAAAAGTTAGGAGAGGAGAGGGATACCTAGCTTGGGTTGCCTCCCAAGTAGCGCTTGTTTAACGTCCCGAGCCTGACTTATTAAGAAGCATCCACCTGGATCCCATAGTCTGTGGTACAGAGGCCAAGGGACGCTCATCATATCAAATCCTCCACCCGGATCCCATGGTTTGTGAAGTGGCCCTCGCAAGAGCAATACCACTCTATTCATTATTCCACCCGGCCTTTGTGTGAAAACCCCATTGACCTCTATAATTATGAACTCACTTCCTCTCGGGTCAAATGGTGTCTTCACGAGGAAGTGTGCCAGACAAGTGGGAGGGTCTATCTTACCGGTGTCCACACATGCATGCAAGCCGACATATTTATTTAACGCATCAAAATCAGGTTGCTTGGCAAGCATGGTGAAATCCTCTGCCACTTTATCTTCATCTTGATCTCTACCCCCTTGCTCCGGTGCCTTGTCCTTTGCCAACTCCTCTTCCTTAGGTGGCTCTTCCTCAACCTGTGGCTGTTCCTGGGCCTTGTCGCTTGTCAATTCCGTTTCCTCCGGTTGTTCTTCCTCAACATGTGGTAGTTCTTCCTCAACTCCCTGAGAACTAGTTACATCCCAGTCATATCCCAACACCCCACTGCTTCTAGTTGTTGTGGCATTGCATTGGTTCTTAGGGTCGTTCTCGGTATCAACTGGGAAAGTCTCTGGGAGATGCTCATTTAGTTGCCTTGTGAGTTGGGCAATCTTCATCTCTAATGCCGCATTCGCCTTCTCAAATGATGTGGCCATCCTATCAATGGCTGCGTTTGTATTGATTGACACTTTCTCAAGTGTCGCACTCAACCTCTCAAGAGCCAACTCCCAAGGTTGTCTTCCACCATTCTGTTGA
This sequence comes from Sophora flavescens, assembly GCA_030762895.1. Taxonomy (NCBI): domain Eukaryota; kingdom Viridiplantae; phylum Streptophyta; class Magnoliopsida; order Fabales; family Fabaceae; genus Sophora; species Sophora flavescens. The sequence continues at coordinate 66,256,617 of CM061066.1, read as the reverse complement.
GGTTGTTGTTGCCAATTTTGTTGAGGTTGTGGTTGCCAGGCTAGACCATCGTCAGCATTACCCCAAGCGAAATCCGGATGGTCTCTACTCATATCACCCCAATACTGATTCTGACTCTGATAGTTGTTCTGGGGCACGCTGTCATTATGCCATGGTTCCACATATACTTGAGGGAAGTAGAACGGACAACTCCAAGTGTCATGGTTCCCATTACAATATTCGCATCCCGGAAGCATTCCTTCGTGTACCTCGCATACAAAACAAGGCAAGACCAAGTGGAATCAAAGAAGTAGAGAGAGATAATATCAAAAAATAATAAAAATGAAAAGAAAAATAACTTAACCAAATAAACAAACTTCCCTAAAATTAGGAAAATTGGTTGGTGCCAATCCCCGGCAACGGCGCCAAAATCTTGTTGGTGACGCCGGCAAGTGTACCGGGTCGTCGCAAGTAATAAAAATAACACGGTAAGTAATTACCGAGGTCGAACTCAGGGATTGGGCTACCAATTCGACTAATCCGCGGGAAATCAGATACGTTCGGTCAAGTTACAGAAGGTGGTTGAGAGAGAGAGATTAATATCAAAAATTTAATTAACAAATCTAATAAAGTAATAAACTAAAAATCTGAAATTAAAATGTCCAAGGTCACAAATCCACCTACCCAACATGCATACCCAAGTGATGATGAACTCCTCCCTAAGTTCAATTACAATGTCAACCGAGACCCCTAAATTCTCCTAAATCCACTCTCGTGCTCATTAGGACGTATTCGACGACTGGATTAATTACTTACTAGGTCTCATAATCCTAATCTCGAATTTGGTTAATTCTTGTTCCCTATATGGTTGCACTAATATCCTACTCACTGCCGTGCAATATTCAATTAGCGATCCCGATTCAAGTTCTAAAACGCGAATCGCCGTTCAGCCTCAAACACGTTTAACTGATTAATCACGCAATACATATGATCAAGCATCCAAAACAGAATCGGAAAACAAGAATTGAATTAAAGGAGAAAGACATACATCATATCGGATTTACATCGCCATGGGTGGCTTCATCGTTCCCTCGGACGGGGGGATTAGTTCCTCATGCTCATAGACAAACAATCGGAACTCATCCTAAGACTAAGAATAAGAAAAGAGAAGAGGAGACGCAGCCCCAGAATAAGGATTCTAAAAGATCTACAAAAGTTCTGATCCAAAAAGCCCTCCAATTCTGTTCTGCAGTGCCTTATTTATAGGGAGGCCACGCGTCACGGCCGTGATGGTCATCACGGCCGGGCCGTGACGACTCGCTTTTCGGCGCACTTCTGGAATTTAAACCCTCGCGACGCGAAGGATGTCTCGCGACGCGAGCCTTCTTTTCACGGCCCGTGATGTGAATCACGGCTAGGCCGTGATGGTCTCTGACTTGTGTGGATTTTAGGTCACGGCCGTGATATACATCACGGCTAGGCCGTGATGGTCTCTGTCTTCCCGGGTCTTCAAACTCTCGCGGGGCGAGCTTCCTCTCGCGGGGCGAGAATCTCCAGAATGGCAATCTCCACTATTTCTTGACTTTCCTTAATTCTCAGAGCTTCACTTACTGACCTGAAAACAACACAAGCAACCACAAAAGTAATTATATCCAAAAGAAGCTAAAAACTACACAAAAGACGCAAAACGAGTCAAAGTCCAACTTAGGAACAAAACAAGGCAAATTTGGGCGAAAACGAGATTGAACTCGACTAATTAGCACGTAAACCACCGTCTTACTAGTTATAAAACTAGATAAGCCGAAGGCTTATCAGCAGTTGGTGTAATAGGCCCACACAGGTTGGTGTGAATCAACTGTAGCACATCATCACACCTATTTGCTGCTTTATTCCTAACCTTGGCAGTAAATTTGCCCTTGATGCAATCAATACATGTATCAAAATCGGAGAAGTCTAGATCAAGAAGAATACCTTCCTTGACTAGCCTCTCAATACGGGGCCTAGAAATATGCCCCAAACGTCGATGCCATAACATAGAAGAATGTTCATTAATCCTACTGTATTTGTTTCCAACAGCAGAATTGACAGACATGTCATGTAGATTCAACATATAAAGGCCATCACGTAAAACCCCTGAACCAACGGAAATAGAATCTGAACAAACAATCAATTTTCCACTACCAAACTTAAAGGTGTAACCACATTTATCCAAAGCAGAAACAGAAATCAAGTTCCTTCTCATAGAAGGTGCATACACAGCATCTTTTAAAAACAAATTATGTCCAGAAGGCAAAAGTAAAGAAACAATTCCAATGTCAATAACAGGAACTCCAGCTCCATCTCCCATAATAATTTTAGACTCAGCATCACTTGGTTTCCTCAGGCTTGTGAACCCCTGCAAGGAATTCACAACATGAATGGTTGCACCTGAATCTAACCACCAAGTATTTGGAGGAACATCAATGACATTGGATTCAAAGCATGTTAGAGCCAGGAATATACCTTGCTTCTCTTGTTTCTTTTTCAAGAAATAGCAATCATCTACCTTGTGGCCATACTTCTTACAATATTTGCAGTTACCCTTGAAGAAACTTTTCTTAGCCTGCAGATGCTGCTTTGCATTTTTCTTCTTTCCCTTTTGATCTTTCTTCACAAATCTTGAACCTGACTTAGAAGTTGGATTTGGATCAGATGTAGCAAAATGAGCACTGTGTGATTTACCCTTTTTAATGGACTCTTCTTCTTGTGTAACAATGGCAATCATCTCGTCCACTGTCCATTCATCAGTATGTGTATTGTAAGAGGTCTTCATAACATCGAATTGTGAAGGAAGAGATTCAAGAACCCGGTAGATTAAAGTACTTTCGCCAATTTCAACTTTAAGAGATTTCAGTTTGTTGTAATAGTGCATCAGCTTCATGATATGCTCACACACACCACTGACCCCATCATATTTGGTCTTGTCAAACAAGGAAAGATACTGACTTTTCTGAGCCTTCTCATAAGTCATAAATTTCTCCCCAACAGCTTTCTGATATTCTTTAGCATTATCGGTCTCTATGATACTCTGCCTGATGGATTTTTCCATAGTATACTTCATCACTTTCAGGCACACTCTATTAGAGTGTTCCCATTTCTCATAAGCAATCCTCCTCTGTCTGCAAGTAGACTCATTTGTGAGAGCTGCTGGCTTGTCTTCCCTCAAGGCCAGATCCAAGTCAGCAATGGTTAAGTAGAGATCTAGAGACTCTTTCCAGTCCTCATAGTTTGTCCCATTTATAGTTTTGACAGAATTTGGGAAGGAGGCTGATATAAAACAAAGAATAAGGAATCATTAAGAATTGAAAGGTAATATGATTCCATATATATGTTCAGCCAATCTTGCCCATAATACAAATTTCTTATTCATTATAATTCCGCCTAAGGGTCCCGAATCATAATAAATAAGAAATATAATAAGAAGAATAATACAATGTACAAAACTTACATCACCAAAATTTCTAATACCGATAGGGTACTTGAAAACCATAATTGACATAAGCTTGAGACAATAGTACGATGTATAATAACGAATTACATTAATAATAGTACACCGATAGGGTATAATTATTATTAATATAATACAAATATAACACATTAGAATAATTAATTATTTAATAACACAAATTTTGTATAATTATACCCACGATAGGTGAGTTCATAACTATACAAAATATCAATAGTTATGCTACAATTATACTGTTCAGAAATTAAGTCCACTCGCGAGGCGAGCACCCATTCGCGAGGCGAATATTGTGAAAAGTCAGCAACGTTTGGTCTTCTCGCGGGTACTCGCGAGGCGAGTCAAGTGTTCGCGAGGCGACCCAGAAACCTTGCATTTTCCCAGAACAGTCAGCCTTCGGGGTCGTGAGGCGAGAAGAGTAGTCGTGGGGCGAACCAGAGAGGATGAAATTTTCACTGTTCTGCTGACTTTCAGGTTCGCGAGGCGAGAAGTATCTCGCGAGGCGAATATGGAATTCCAACAGATGCTGATGCCCAGAATCGCGAGGCGAGCATACACTCGCGGGCGAATCCGGAGAGGTCATCTTCCTCGCCCAAACAACCAAAAACGGGTCGAAGTGACCCGTGATACGATTCCGATTCGTTCTCTCAACACAGACAACATAATGATGTCTAATTCTAGGGTTATGGTCGCAAAACACTGATGAAGAGAAGCCCCAAATAAATTTTTGATTTTATGGAACGAAAAATGCGGAACCTGTTTTAGATTGAAAAACGGTTTTCGTTTGAAAACGTGAAATTCTTCCATTCGATTTCAACGAAATACATGACGTAATCTCATGATCTTTTAGTATGTTGTTCGTTTATATGTAGAAAGGAAAGCCCCTCAATCAATTATCGAAAACATTAGCTGGAATAGGGGTTTCGAATTCGAGGATGAGATTGTGCAAAACGGAACTAATCTCTTGAAATAAACCACGAAATAACAGCTATAATATGTATCTGTAAGGCTCTGATACCAATTGAAGGATAACCTATAATTCTAAACATCATACAGATACAAATCATAGCATATTACACATGTTAATCGAAGGAGAGGAGAAGATTGTTTACCTTGGAGCATCGTAGAATCCATCAGAATGTGAAAGGGTTACTCCTCTCTTCCTGGTTGGTTTTCAGTATGTGTCTCTTGGAATGCCTAATGGGGAGGCAATCCCTTTTAACCTACCAGCAGAGAGTAGGGACCTCTCAACGGGTTAACATCATAATGGCCCAGCCCATCATAGGGTCACTCTTAGTAAATACCCAACAACAATTTCACCAATTGGTTACGTAATTAAGAATTAATTTAATCACCAATTAATGCTAATCCACATATTATACACATTAAAATTTAACAATTAGTTCCTCTAGCACTCTCAGCATCCCTTTGGACATCAGCATCCAAAACAGGCAGCACCGAGTTTTCTGCCAATCCTTTTCCCAGCAAGAGCCTGCTCATGTTGCCAAGATCAATATCTTGGAGCACTTTCTTGATCTTCCATGGATCATCATCAGTGGCGTATCTCAGACCCTAACTTAGTGGGGGGTGATTTATTTTAAAAAATAAAAATAACAATTATTAGGGTTAAATATGTTTTTGATCCCTATAAAATTGGTAAAAATTGATTTTAGTATCTGTAAAAAAATTATTGATTTTTAGTTCCTAAGAATAGAAAAATTATGTGTTTTTAATTCATGGTGAGGGACTAAAAATGTACTACTTTTATTAAATGTAGGACTAAAAATAAATAAAATTTGTACGGGGACAAAAATCAAATTTTACCAATTTTAACCATAACCGATCAATATTTCAAATTAATTATCATAGGCACAGGGAACCCTAACCTATTGTGTTGTGCCGTGAAACAAGAAGAATATTAATTGAAGAAGAGTAATATTGTAACAAGAGAAAGGGAGATGCAGACTTGTCGCAGTGGCACAAGTGACAAAAGAGGAGGAGTGATCTAGTGGCATTAGGTGCAATTTTTCCAACTACTGGGGGCAAAAGAAATAAATATAAGAGAATTATAAAAAAAAATATTAAAATTGAGGGTGTTCATGCACATACCCTCATTTAAATGTAGGTCCGCCCATGATCATCATAAAGCATCAAGTCAAGTGAGAAGGCACCCTAGTTATATACATAAAGGGATAAGGATCTCATGTCTCATTTTTGTGTATCACATCCTCATTTAGAAGGCACCCTAGTTATATACATAAAGGGATAAGGATTTCATGTCTCATTTTTGTGTATCACATCATATCTCAAACTATAATATCTTTTCACATAAGTTAAAATTTTATTTAATATTGAAAAAAAATAATACACGGTAAGTTATTATTGGTTGGGATATGATGTGATAAATTAAAGTATTAAAAATGATAAATTTTTAAAACAAATAACATAAATAATATATAATTTATATAGAAAAACATATAAACATACATTTTATGTCATTCTACATTTATATAAATCAATTTAACCTGTTAGTTTTACCAAACACTTTAAATCCAATCCGTTAGCTTATCCGCTATAAGTTCAACATCTATCAGCTAGCTTATCCATTAGTTTTTACCAAACAAAGCCCCACACACGCACACACGCGCGTGCACGACCCACACACACACACAATCATACATCATTATAAATGTGAATTTTAAGGCAGTTATTTTAATAGTCAAATATTTTTAATATATAATATGACAATATAGAATTGATTAACCATCTAAAAAATCTTTGTCTCAAAAAAGAAAACCATGTAAAAAAATCTTTATAATCATAATAATACATTACAATTAAATCCAACATTGATATATTAAATTAATATACTCTTAAATTAAACTGTTTTTTATTAAAAAAGAAGAAGCACCTTATACTTTTGCATTGGACAAATAAATCTACATTTTTTTTTTAACTTACACAACTTTAATTTAACAATTCATTTAAAAAATTCCACTTGGGCTGGTCAAATAATTAATTCGCACAAAATTGAAGGCCTAAAGTAGTGTAGTACCATTCTCCTCCTAATTTGTGAATTAGCTGTGAGAGAATAAAAATAGCGGACTAATAGCAACTTGAAACATTCAACAATTTTTTGTTTTCACAATGACAGCAATCTATTTTTCATGATCAAGAGAGAAAAAAATATGTTTCCTTTGGCAAGAGATGAAAATATTTGCATGATGCCCTTAAATTACACTGTAATACATAACAATTGAAGTGCAATTAGGTAATCCATGACATGATTAATGAACTTCGAGTCACTAAAATTAGCATTTTTCCCTTTCAGGAAATTCTACCAACTCCATTTCGAGCAAAACAAAATACTACAGATAACAATTCTTTAATTTTTTAATTTTTTTAGGCAAGATAACAATTCTTCATTAAGAATCAGATATCTTAATCATAGATGTATGTCTCTACTCCTTTTTGAAATAATATTACACAAAGATTTGGCAGCAAACCTCAATGTTAAAGTAGTAATAAAGGACTTCCACTTAACAAGATTATCTTCTTGATACTCTTGATACTCATCATAATGCTCTTAGCACAAAGGTTAAACTAACATATTAGGAAAATAGAATTACCTAAACAAACCAAAATCATAATTGAAAACTATATTTGAAGGATTGATAAACGAGTGGTACAATCGAATACTCTCATGGGAACGACAGTCAAAGAAGGAAATTTAAAAAGAGAGAATTTAGGCAATTAATTTGCTATAATTAGAACACTGAAATAATAAGTAATCTGGACCAATGAGGTGTTAATCGAGTGGAAGCAACTTGACCCCTTAAGGAGGAGAAATGGGGAACCTGAGTTCGCATCCTTGGGGAGTCCCATTCAGAGGTTGAGAACCAAGAGGTAAAACCCTACTCAATTAGGTGAACCAAAGATTAATCTCATAGCGGGCCAAAAGTGCCCAAGCCGTGAGGATACTCTGGTGGACCCACTTGGCCCAAGAAGCTAATTAGGATGGGTTCCGAACAAAAAAAAAAAAGTAATTTTGGTTGTGAAGAAATTAAATCAGTGAATTTAAATGCCTAAACCATTCATCTATAGCAAATCAAAGTTTCACCCTTTCTTATTATTCTCATATCTTTTATTGCTCCTCTCAAGATATGCAGATAACATAATAAGCAATTCTAGAGACAATAGGTTATATTCCTTAGCAAAAGGTTACATTCCTTAGCAAGCAGTACACAAAATATTGTATTTCCTTGGTAGCATTAGTGAAAGAGAGCTGACCAATAATATTTCTCATTGCACCTAAATTCAACCTGCTTGTTTATTTTAATTTCATGTGCACACGAAGGCATCTAGTAGGCCTTCTTTTCTCATTATTATCCTAGATATAAAAGGTGCAGGCTACAGAAAAACACTAGGAAATATGTTAATTATCCCTGATCATCCTTGGTTTCTGTGGTATTAGTATTTGCTGAAGTTAACGTGAAAGGACATAGACAAGAAAGCAGTATAGAAATCCTCCAGTGTTAAACCTTCTTTTTCATATAACTTTCATTCCATTTTATGTATGATTCTTGTTAACTTCTCTTTAAAGTGATAATTATTCCATCCATCTCTCTTAAGCCTTAACTACATTAAAGGGAGCTGGAGTCCTCTCCACTGGACTCTCCATTATGAGAGAGATACAAAAAATATAAATAATTTTAACACTTTTTAATTGATAAACAAAACCATCACATCATGATTTTTTTTTTGTCTCTCGCTCTCTCATAATGGAGAGTCCAGTAAGATTTGAACTCCATTAATTAAAGGAGTATCCTTTCATAAAGAATCGAAAATGATGGAAGAAAAGGTGTTAGAATGCACCTGCAAATGCAAGAAGGTAAATCGCTTCTTGCTCTGGAGAGAAAACAAAGATCTCTTCTCTTGGTGAAATTTGCAATGTGCAAAATGATTTCACTCAATGATCGATATTACAAGAGGAGAAACTATTTATACAAGTCTAACTACTCACCTGTCTAACGGATCGAGAAACTAACGCACTCTAACTAATCGTGTAAGTAACTAAGGCAGTTAGGTTAATTACAAGAGTGTTAAATAATAAGTTTAAGTAGCAGCTGAGTCATGATTTTGTTGCTGCTATAATAATGGATTATAGAGATGTGTATAAATAAATGCCTCCATGTAATAACAAAGCCTCAACAAAACAAAAATACTTTGGATGGTGAACAACTGCTGTAAAAACAACAGCTGTATAAAAACTCAAACTTCAACGAAATCGCTGTATCAAAAGGCTTACAATTGAAAACAAAACAAGGTAAAACTGTAAGAGGAGTGGTAGTCATAATAAATGGACCTTTAATGGGGATTGATACATGAAGTAAATCCTAATAGCCTAAGAGCATACATACGGTCATTAAAAACAAAAAAAAGAAAAGAAAAGAAAATTTTCAATGGTTTAATTAAAATAAATGAGAGAAAGACTAAAACTCTTAATAACAAGTCGACAACGGTAAAAAAAGAAAAGAACTCCACTGTTTTCCACCAATTAATTATGCTAGTGCTACACTATATGGCGTGATGAAGAACAGAGAAATTAGTACGATTCACATATGGTACTACTATTTCCTGAAGTTATTGCAAAAGGACAGGGACAAGATAGCAGTATAGAAATCCTTGTGTATTAAATCTTCTTTTTCATCCCATTTTATCCATTCTTATTAACATATGTTTATTGTGATAATCATTGCATCCATCTCTCTTAAACATTAACCACATCAAAGAGGTATCCTTTCATCTAACGAGTTGTTGTAATACCCGCCAAAAATGGCATTAGGTAATTTTTTTATAAAATAAATAAACAGGGGAATGATGAATTTGTTTGCCATATTATAAATTATTTATAACTTGAGAAAATTACTAGAATATAATGATGAGTATTGTGTGCTTTAAAATAAAAAAAAATTTAATGGGTTATCGTAATAATCTTAGAGATATTTCATTTGCACCCAACTGTTAAGTTACGAGTAAACCTAACATCAAGGGCATTTTGGTAAAAGTGGTGAGGTATGATGGTAGAGGAATGAGGGTGGGCATCCATTAACAACCTTAGCAGAAAAAAAAAATGTGAAGAAGAGGAGAAGGAGGAGAAGGAGAGAAGAGGTAAAGAAAAAGAGAATAGGAAGAGGAAAAGAATAAAAATGGATGAAGAAGGAAACAAGATATTCAAGAACTTCAAACAAGGTGAAGGATTTAGTTGTTTATAAGTTTGATTTAAATTGAGAAAAAATCATATGAATGTTCCCTAGGTTTTTGGGTCATGCATTTAGGGTGTTTTTGGCATGAATTTAACATGATTTTGATGTTAAAATATTTGGTTATTCTCGCTATATGAGTAACATTGTATGGTTTGTCATGTGTATTGTTACAGAATGAGTTTCGTGCATGTACATGTATGTATTTGTGACTGTTTTGGACCTTGAAATGAGAGAATTTCTGTAGAATTCACATTTCTGCGATCCTGCAAAAATCGTCCAAGCGGTGAGCATCAACGTACCCGAGATAAACCCGGGAAATAATTCCCCTCGTTGAGCGCCACTTATCCGGCACTGAGTTCTTGCCCCAGACAACAACTTAATTTTTCTGATCTCCGATGTTCTTCTCATTGACTGCTAAGGAGCTAAGGACTTAGAATGCATTTAAACAAAGTAAATTTGATATGAGGTACTATAATATTACAAGAGATTTATTAAGAATGAATTATGGTGAAATTGACGAAAGACAATGAAATTGTCACGAATTTATATAAATATGGGTGTATGGGGGATGATATTGTTTTAAGAATTTAATAAACTTTGCTAAAATTCTTGTGGCATAATGTGGGGGTAAAAATGAGTTGTATTAATGGAATCACTTTATTGGTGCTTTTACGAATAGATTTAAGATATGTGTAATTAAGAGAATTTAGATGATGTTATCATACGATCATAAGTATGAATAATGGGTGTGAGAATGGGTTAGTATTGTAAACCACTTATTTAGTTGGCGTATAATGGTATGGAAGGAGAGGAATATGATTATGGACTATGTTTATAGGCTATGACATTATGAAATACCTAAGGGTAAGAAGAGATAGAGGAAACCTTGAGTGTAGTTATATGGTGGTGATATAGATGCTTATGTTCTTGTTGGAGCTAAGAATGACTCTAGCTTATGGTTGAGTTGGTTCTTATGGCGGTGATATAGATGCTTATGTTCATTGTAAGTGTTACTTGCTAACTGTGCTAGATACGATAAGGAAAGATAATCAAGATGGTTAACGTACCCAAGAAATGTTGAGAAAAATAATTAGGTGAAAATGATAAAGAGAATACATGAGGTATTATCCTATTCTATATTTACGAGGGTATATGGGCAATGAACTTTTTATTCAAGTGCTTATTGAATTATGAGCTTGTTGCATGCTTGTATCTTGAGTTGGTGGAGCCTTGGAGGTGATATGAATGCTTATCGTGATGAATAATATTTGCTACAAGGTTATTGAAATATGCCAATGTAAAATTTGTTAGCTCCTCTATGTAATTTCATATAAAGTAAGTGGTATAATGGATTGGTAAGGTGATACTAAATGTGAATGAAATGGTTATAATGTTGCCCACATGTATTTGTGATTATAGAACCTTATGGACTTTATTGATTACTGCTGAGGTGGTTATGCATGCTATGGTAAGGTATGGTATATAGTATTTGGTGTTTTAGTATGATGCTTAGAAATTGGAGAAAACTTGGTGTATCCAATCGGTCCATGGATTCGACCAGTATATAAATGTGATTGTCGGAGTGTGGGGCCTCCAGTGAAAAACCTTGGAGTTCGGAAGGAGGTTATGTAGTGGCCGAGGTCACTTGCCAGTCAGCGAACTCGGTCGAGATATAAATGTGACCATCAGAGTGGGAAACTCTAGTGAACAACTCCAAGGGGATACATAAGAATCTTCCCCAATGGTAAACTGACTCCATAGCTAGTAACGATTTACTTTACAAGGTTATGTACAATGTAATGTGACACTTGGTGCTGACCAGGGCGGGGAGTTGTTGCCAGTGCAAGAAGGCACGAACAAGGAGTGGCTCCTTGCAGGCTTCTAGGCGGATGGGCACTTGAATGAACCAACTGCACATCGGAATGAGAGGGATCCCGAGACTTTGTAGGTATGGGACTATATAGTTGCGGATGACTTATATGAATTGTTCGGTACTACCTATACTAACAAGATGTATCTTCTTTTTGGGACCCATCCCTTAAGAACTCCACAGTTAAGTGTGCTTCACTACACAACTCCATGTTGGTTTGTAGGGACAGCCGTCAATCCCTGCCCTTTTTTGTTTTAGATTTAGTCACTCCTCGAGTTAAGCTATCTCAAGGAGCCCATGCAATTGTGTAGTGAAGGCAGCAGCTGCCGTTTAAGTTTCTGTTAGTTCGACTTATTGTCATACAAGAATTCTCTTCTGTTTGGAGTTTTGAACTTCATTCTAGTTGTAAACCCATTTGGGCTTTGTTTTAAAACTCTCGATGTTAACTCAGGGCCACCTTTGGCTTACTTTTGGTAAAATCTTTTACTCTGCTAATTATTTATGATATGCAATATATCTTGTTATGATGTGACTTATATATGCTCGAAAGGTCTTGTGAATGGGACAGTAGAGTTCCATTCAGGCCGGTCAGGGACGCCTCCTGACAGTTATAGATATGCATATCACTAAATTCCTCCACTTAATAAAGTTTATGTTTCAATTAATTGCTACTAAAGTTAGAGAACCATCAAAGACTCCACAGAAAAAATGCTTATGATGGTGAATAACCGCTGCAAAAACAACAACTATATAAGAACTAAGACTTCGTCGAAATTGCTGGTGTTCAGGAAATCAGTATGTAGAGAAAAATTGATCAACAAAAATGGACAACATAATATTATATGGTCAAAAGGCTTACAGAAAAACAAAACAAGGTAAAAGTTTAAGAGGGGTCATGTTTATAATAAGTGACCTATTCGTTAATGGGGATTGATACATGAAGAAAATCCTACCAACCTAACAACAAACCACCATTAAAGCAACAAAAAAAAAAAAACAAAAACTTAAATGAAACAAAGACTGAAACCCCTCAAAGAAACCTGATAACAATTAAGAGACAAGTGTTACACTATGTGGCGTGATGAAGAATAGAGAAATTAATGTGATTGTTGTAAGGATCCCTGTGAAGTACAATCTCATCCCCTTTCTTCCAGCCCCTTCTTTTCACAAAATCTTGGACCCACTTGCCAGTGAAAATGTAACTTTTAGAAGAAACGTATCTCTTGAAAACCAGAACATGCATAGAGTTGTTGTCAACATCCCAAATCCTCACATTAGTTCCTCTAGCACTCTCAGTATTCCTTTGGGCATCAACATTCAATGCAGTCAGCACCAAGTTTTCTTTCTAACCAAGAGCCTGCTCATGTTACCAAGAACATTATCTTAGAGCACATTCTTGATCTTCCATGGATCATCATAAAGCATCAAGTGAGAAGCTCCAATTCTTTCTACATCGTTCCATGCTCTCGGTCTTGAATATTGGATAATGTAGCATACGTTTGAATTTTAATTTTTGTATTGTTGTTGTAACCTTTCCTATTTTCTAGCTTTGTTCAAACTTGTTTGAATCAATCTTCCTCTTATTTTGTTGCTACGATTAGCATCCTTGATTTGTTGTAATCCTTGACCTATTTTTATGCTCATCTCCCTCAGTTGTTAAGTGTGAAAACCTTTACTGTTATATGGTATCAGTAGCTTCAGCATTACTGCTGTTTCGATCCTAGCACTCCCTCACCATGTCTTCTTCCACTCAATCCACCACAAACATCCCTCTTGACAACTCTCAACATGTTGTCACTTTACACAACCACTCCTCCATCAAACTTGATGGCACAAACTATCCTGCCTGGAAGGTTCAATTTAATGCCTTGCTCATAGGCTATGACCTTATTGGTTTTGTTGATGGCACTAACACCTATCCCGCTGCAAATCATGCTGATTTCAGGTTCTGGAAACGCCAGGACCAACTCATTCTTCATGCCATCATCTCATCGGTTGATCAAAATGTCATCACCATGCTTGGCAATGTCCGCACCTCTAAACAGGAATGGGACATCCTCGACAAACTGTAAGCCAGCAGAACCAGGCCCCGGATCATGCACCTGAAGGAGAGACTAACTCTCTTTGAAAAAGGTACACGTTCCATGGCTGAATACCTTCATGGTATCAAATCAATGGCTGATGAATTAGCCACTATCGATTCTCCATTGGATGACGTTGATATGGTCATTCATACTCTCAATGGATTGGGAGCTGAGTATCAAGGGGTGACAGTTGCTCTTCGCACCTGTGAGAATCCAATTGCCTTTGAAGAACTCCATGACATTCTCTCTGATTATGAAAGCTATCTCAAGTGAAATGAAAACACCACTGATATTGCAATCCCAACTGCCCATGCTGCTCACAAAGGTAACCATTCATTTCACAAAAAGTCTCCCTCCTCCACTCACTGGAATGCATCCTCTTCTACTAGATCACACTCTCCAAAGAAGGTCATTTGTCAATTTTGTGACAAACCTGGCCATTCTGCAAAGGAATGCTATAAAATCCGTGGGTATCGAAAAAGGAATCATGGACCTACTACTCATCATGCTCAAGCCGTGCCTCCACATGCACCATCCAACTGGATTATGGATTCAGGTGCCACTCATCATATCACAAGTGATCTTGACAATCTGCATCTCACCACTCCCTATCATGGATCTGATCAGCTCCTTGTCGGAGATGGTACCCCACTTCCAATAGCTCACACTGGTAACTCTTTTCTCTCCACTACTAGTCAACCTCTTCAATTACCCAAAGTCTTACATGTTCCCAAAATTTCTCAGAATTTATTATCTGTTTCTTCACTATGCAATACTAATCCTGTCACTGTTGAATTCTTTTCTGACCATTTCTTGGTGAAGGATCTGAAGACAAGGGTTGAGCACTACAAAAAAAACCTATTTAGCGACCGAAGATTTCGGTCGCTAAAAAAGATAATTCGGTTGCTATACTGTTTAGCGACCGAATTAAGGGGGTAGCAGAAACCCTGGTGGCTAAATGTTTAGCGACCGAATTTGTATTTCGGTCGCAAATTTGCAACCGATATTTCGGTCGTCGTATAGTTGGTCCCATGCTCAGATAACCGAATTTGGTGACCGATATTTGGTCGCTATTTCGGTCGCAAATTTTGATTTTTTTTTTTTAAATTTTCCTGTAACTTAATCCTACCGAACAAATTTTGTTTTTCAACTATTACCCCATTAATTTTTAATTTCTGATATAAACAAAATACACCAATATTTTTTTGAATAAATAGAAAACGTAAATATGATGTACTAACGATCCAAAACACCACAGTCAATATGATCAAGAAAACATATACATTAATTAACGCAAGTTTATCAATTGTTTATAAAAAAAAGTTTAATAATGTACTAATTAACGATCAAAACATAAAAACACACCACATTCAATAAGTACTAATCAAAATATCCATACTCATCAATCTTCCAAAGGGATGAACATGTAGAAGCGAGAACCCCCAAGGTACTTAAACTTTGCCAATGCACCAATGGACAACAAATACAACTCCCTGATACCATTTGTATCTGTTCTAAAATATGGGCGATCCTCATGGATTACTATATTCCCATTGAACATATTTCCGCTTTTGTCTTCAATAGTCACAACACGCGGTATTTCTTGTCCCCAACGACAGTAGAATGATCGTGGGATTGAAATCAAATCCTGCAAATACACAAGAACAATTTAGTAATGATTAGTTTATGCCTTAACCATCACTACGTGAATCCGATCGTTATTCTTAAGTTGATGAGATACTGTACCTGGTCTATATGGATGACTGTCTCAAAACATTTAGTCGGATCCATTTTCTGATAAAACGATAAGGAAAACAAGTCATATGTCTAAACTTCATCAAGTAATAATAAGAAAAGATGGAAAGATCCATGTAGCATACTAGCATGTTTAAATAGAACAAAGAAATGTAACTTCACATTCAACTTTACAGATTAGCAAACATAGTAGTTTTCAGGAAAGCATATGCTTTTACGTCGTTTTGAAGGATGGTCATAGAGAGGACTTTTCCTACTGGAAATGCCTAGATAACCTAGTAAGGATGGTCATCAACAACTATTTCTGGAAAGCTCCATTGCCTAGTGAAACAAATGAGTAGAAAACCAGAGTTGCTTTCATAATATTGTGTACAGAGCTGCTTTCTAATGTGAATAATGTTTGAATGATGACGACACGTAATGTGCCTGGCAAATTGTGCCCCACCCTTCATTTTATCTAACCCTATACTTAATCCTTCATTATCTAAGACCTTGGCCTTAAGGCATAATTAAAGAAAAACCTCAAACTTCAAGAATCCTTCAAGCACATCCAAAATATTGAATGAGCTTGCGTGCCCTGAGAAGGTACGCATGCTCATTAATATTGAATCTCAAATAGGAAACTAATTAAGGCTTTTGTAGCTTAATAATTAACTCTAGCAGAAAATAAAACCATTGACTTATAAGGATTGCAGCATACTTCAACAAATATATATTGAAGCATATTTCAATATAAACTTAGATAAAATATAGTAGCAAACATTCTATTGAGCTCCGCTCTCCACTAACAAGACAACACATAATTGACAAACATATGCATAACTTCTAAATTAGCAATACACAACAAGCATCCCGCCTTTTTGACTGGATCAAATCCAATTGAGCTCTGCTCTCCACTAACAAACAACACATAATTGCAAATGCATGCATAAATATTAAATTATCAGCACACAATCAGCATCTTGCCTTTCAGGCAGGATACCTTCCTATTGAGCTCAGCTCTCCACTAACAAACAACAAGATATATAGTGTGTATAGGCCATCATTACCCCTCTACATTTTATTCAGACATTATCACAGCTAACATTGGTAAGATTATCCTCAATATGACCCAGTGGGTGTCATTGCCATTGCACACTATAATGCATAAATAAAAATAATCGTGTTAGAGATGAAATGACAATATTTGATAATATTACTTTATAAGGTTTCTATCCAAATCCCAAATCTAATATAAAACTAGTTATGTTTGGTTGTTTTGTAAGAGGGCTATAAGTGACCCTCCTACTGGAAATGCCTAGATAACCTAGTAAGGATGGTCATCAACAACTATTTCTGGAAAGCTCCATTGCCTAGTGAAACAAATGAGTAGAAAACTAGAGTTGCTTTCATTATATTGTGTACAGAGCTGCTTTCTAAAGTGAATAATGTTTGAATGATGACGGCACGTCATGTGCCTGGCAAATTGTGCCCCACCCTTCATTTTATCTAACCCTATACTTAATCCTTCATTATCTAAGACCTCGGCCTTAAGGCATAATTAAAGAAAAACCTCAAACTTCAAGAATCCTTCAAGCACATCCAAAATATTGAATGAGCTTGCGTGCCCTGAGAAGGTACGCATGCTCATTAATATTGAATCTCAAATAGGAAACTAATTAAGGCTTTTGTAGCTTAATAATTAACTCTAGCAGAAAATAAAACCATTGACTTATAAGGATTGCAGCATACTTCAACAAATATATATTGAAGCATATTTCAATATAAACTTAGATAAAATATAGTAGCAAACATTCTATTGAGCTCCGCTCTCCACTAACAAGACAACACATAATTGACAAACATATGCATAACTTCTAAATTAGCAATACACAACAAGCATCCCGCCTTTTTGACTGGATCAAATCCAATTGAGCTCTGCTCTCCACTAACAAACAACACATAATTGCAAATGCATGCATAAATATTAAATTATCAGCACACAATCAGCATCTTGCCTTTCAGGCAGGATACCTTCCTATTGAGCTCAGCTCTCCACTAACAAACAACAAGATATATAGTGTGTATAGGCCATCATTACCCCTCTACATTTTATTCAGACATTATCACAGCTAACATTGGTAAGATTATCCTCAATATGACCCAGTGGGTGTCATTGCCATTGCACACTATAATGCATAAATAAAAATAATCGTGTTAGAGATGAAATGACAATATTTGATAATATTACTTTATAAGGTTTCTATCCAAATCCCAAATCTAATATAAAACTAGTTATGTTTGGTTGTTTTGTAAGAGGGCTATAAGTGACCCTCCTACTGGAAATGCCTAGATAACCTAGTAAGGATGGTCATCAACAACTATTTCTGGAAAGCTCCATTGCCTAGTGAAACAAATGAGTAGAAAACTAGAGTTGCTTTCATTATATTGTGTACAGAGCTGCTTTCTAAAGTGAATAATGTTTGAATGATGACGGCACGTCATGTGCCTGGCAAATTGTGCCCCACCCTTCATTTTATCTAACCCTATACTTAATCCTTCATTATCTAAGACCTCGGCCTTAAGGCAGATTTTGTGGTTTTGGCCTTAAAGAAAGAAGAACGAATGTCGTGATTTAGGGATTTCAGTTTTAGCGACCGAATTATTCGGTCGCTAAATCGGTTGCTACACGGGTAAATTTAAAATTTGAATTCATAAATTTAGCGACCGATTTAAAATTCGGTCGCTAACACGCTCCATTTTAATTCTTTTACACGCCATTTAGCGACCGATTTAATATCGGTCGCCAATATAAATGAAATTTAACTGTTGCATTTAACTCGGTCGCCATTTCAGTCGCTAAAAAGTCATAATTTTTTTGACTTTTACTTTCCTTTATTTGGTGACCGAAATAGAGACCGATAACTCTGCTACGCTCTATTTCGGTCGCTATTTCGGTTGCAATATCAACTGTAATCAGGGTTTGATTTAGATCCTACAATCGGTCGCCATTTCGGTCGCAAACAGCAACCAACAAATTCGGTCACTATTTTCGGTCGCTAAATAACCTTTTTTTTGTAGTGTCAAAGGATTGCATAGGCATGGCCTCTACCATCTCACTCCATCCTCCATCAACCCAAAAGCTCTTATCACTACATCTTCCTCTTCCCCACCATGGCATTATATCTTTGGTCATCCCTCTGATCGTGTTTTAAGACATTTGATATCTCACCACAAAATAAAGTTGAGCTCAAATGCTCCATGTCTCACCTGTAGCAGTGTCAAGAGCCACAAACTGCCTTTTGCTACTTCCAGTATCACAAGCAAGAAGCCACTTGATATTATCTACACTGATGTATGGGGTCCTGCTCCTGTTAGATCTCTAGATGGTTTTTTTATATTATCTTATTCTTGTTGATCATTTCTCTAAATATGTTTGGTTGTATCCATTGAAAAATAAATCAAATGTTTCAATAATATTTCCTCAATTCAAATCTTTGGTTGAAAAATTCTATAATACCTCCATTGTTTCCTTATACTCTGATAATGGGGGAGAATTCCTCAAACTCAAACATTATTTAACACAACATGGAATCTCTAATTTCACCACGCCACCTCATACTCCTGAACTTAATGCCCCAGCTGAAAGATGTCACAGGCATATAGTATAAACCGGTCGAGCCTTACTACATCATGCAAAATTACCACCTTCATTTTGGTCCCATGCCTTCACTACTGCCACTTACCTCATAAATCGCCTCCCCACACCTCTCCTCAACATGCAATCACCTTTTGAAACACTACACAACACAACTCCCAACCCCCTTCACTTACATTCTTTTGGTAGCTTATGCTTTCCTTGGCTGCGCCCATACACTTCAAATAAACTTCAACCACGGTCCAAGCCATGTGTTTTTGTGGGATATTCTCCATCTCAATATGCATACAAGTGCCTTGATCCCATTACTCATAAGCTCTACATCTCTCGCCGTGTGACCTTTCATGATAACACCCTTCCGTATATAACTCTGACCGAAAATAATGCCAACCAAGCCGCCACTCAAGCCATCACTGCTATACCTCTTCGTACCATATTACCCTTACCATCATCTCAACCAGCTCCACATCATGACACACCCAACCTATGCGATTCTTCAGGTCAAGAGACACCATTGGATTTAGCTCATTCATCAGGTAATTCTTCTTCTATCCCTCTTTCATTGGATACTAACTCTCTTAGTACTAATGTTTCCCTTGAGCATTCCATCTTGCCTGAGCAATCAGTTCCCCAACAGGGTCATCCTATGATCACAAGGTCTAAAAACAACATCTACAAACCCAAAAGAGCAATGGCGGCATCCAAACATCCTCTACCTGAGAACTTAGAACCATCCATGGTTATGGAGGCTATGCAACATGCACATTGGAGGAAAGCCATATCTGATGAATTTGATGCACTCTTGCGTAATGGTACATGGTCTCTTGTACCACCTCCTAAAGATCAAAATATAGTGGGTTGCAAATGGCTTTTTCGAATTAAAAGGCCTCCAGATGGCTCCATAGATCGCTACATGGCTTGTCTTGTGGCCAAGGGATTCACTCAATGTCCAGGGATTGATTTCAAAGAAACTTTTGCCTCAGTTGTGAGGCCTCAAACGGTCAAAATTATACTCACCATTGCTCCACATCATCGTTGCACTAGTGCAGAAAAGGGATTCCACATCGGTTATTTTTGGCTTTTCACATCGGTTTTCAAACTGATGTTGAAATGACCGATGTGGTTTATTGCCACTTTTCACATCAGTTTTAAAACCGATGTTAATAGTATATTTTTAACAGCGGTTTTGTCTCTAACCGATGTGGAAAATTAATTTGTCAATTGGTAACCTATTGGAAATTTCACTTTCCACATCGGTTTTGCCAAAACCGATGTGAAAATTTCATAAACCGATGTGGAAAGTGAAATTTTCACATCGGTGTTTATAAAAACCGATGTGGAAAGTGAAATTTTCACATCGGTTTTGGAAAAACCGATGTGTAAAGTCTCATTTTTTTTATTCTGTTATTTACATTTCTATCATTCCTTTCCCCTGTTTCAGTAATGCAGATCAATACCAGAATAACATACTGTAAATATTCTAAACACAATCACTTTTGTACGACAAAAACACAACTAATATATACTGAATTTATTATGAACAATACATATGTACGTTCAATTACATTCAGACAACAAAGATAATTAGAAACCAAAAAGCTACATGATATATTATAGATTTCATATCAAAATACATATGATCAGTCAAAAGTACACTATAGCTAGTACATGATAAGTTTTTAAACTAACTACATATATACAAACTATGGTTGGTACACTTCAAGAAAGAAAGTTGCCCAACGCCTCTTTATGTTGATGATGTCGGAATCAGATAATGGAGTTGAATTGTTGAATATCTTCAAGTTTAATTGGACAAAAGATTATATCTTTTAAGTAATAAACTAACATAAAACATATAACGAATCTATAACTATTACTTCTAATTGTGTCAATTAACATTTACCTCGTGCCATCTTTCAGTGATCCTGGAGGAGATAATTTCCAACATCCACTGCATCATATAGTAGCCACATTCCCATGATCCACATTGTATACGTGACTACGTACAAATGAAACCCAATTAGAATATGAGCAATTAAATAGAAATCAATAATTATACCCACTGCATTTGATGCATTTGAACTAATAAATATCTTACGCTAGGAATAATCCATCTGATAGCCCGAGTACGCCTTTCACCACGCAACACGTGGTTTGCAGTAATAAACCTATCATGACAAAAACATTAATTAAAGTATATCTAATAGATTTCATATAATTAAAACAACTGCATTACTGATTATAAAGTATTTTAATGCTTACGTTTCGATGATCGTCTTCAGTGCATTCACCGGCTTATTTCCTAATGAGCAGAAGAAGACCACGACGTTCATCCTAGGGTACAAGATCAACAGTTGACAATGCTGATTGTATTTGCGGAACAGTTAGTGACTAAGTCATATATAGTTATACTTAAATAACCGGTACTTACTTATTGAGATAAGGCGCAAGGTAGATTTGATGATCGTCTCGGGCAAGTATGTCACGTATGGTGGTGACCGGGTCTTCTGATGTTTGGAGAACATCACCCTGAATGAACATGGGGTCAATGAACCCATAAAGGGCGAGGTTACCCTGATCAACTAACATACGATGCAGATACCTAATATATTGGAAAAACATGTTAATTATCCGTCTAGCATTCATCCAACCGCGATCCATGACTAAACCAATAACTTCGTACTTAGTCCAACATATTCATCAACCACTTCTTATGACAGGGTATGGCCCTATCCCATTCGAGAAGAAACTTTTTCAACATTCGGTTAACAGTTAGTCCTTAACTCTCATGCTCATACTCGATAAAATTTCGGCAACATTTCCCTTCGGTCTCCGACTTACACTACTTGAACGCGATGACATCCACCACGATAAAGTATGCACCCAGAGAACGAAAGGAAATGTATCAATCCGAACTTTCATCAAGTATATAACATTAGAATCAATGAATAATTATTTTAACTGAATTAAGAAAAGGTTTTTTCCCAAACTGTCCAACTTTGGAAAATTCAAGATCCAACACAATGAGAGGTACATTAAGCACATACACGTGTGCTCATTAGTATTGCATCTCAAACGGGAAACTAAGGCTTTCCTAATTATTGTGGGCATATTCTATAATCAAATAAATTTTCAAGATAATACATTAAAACTCCAATGAAAGCTTTTCAGCCAAAACATACCTTCTGAGAGACAACCCGAGTTGTTATTGTGCAAAGACAACAGAGAAGTGAACCAAGCTGAGGGAGTAGCACTATGCAACGGAGTCAAAGACAGTTGTACACCTGCCAACTAAAAACTCTTCCTTGAGTTAATCATTATAGAATTGAGAGAATTCTATAAATAGTCATTGAAACTTCAATAGGCAAAATACAAGACATCAAAGCTGAAGAGATCTACAACTTAATGGTATGGTTGATTAATGGTGACACACTTGTAAGTTGTAACTAAATTTCTGAGTAACTGAATGAAACTCACCAGGAACCCTATGACTACTCCTCAAATCAGATCTGCAGTCCAGGAAAATAACACCTGTCAATTTCTTGTTTTGCAAATAGAGTAAGAAAGTTGGTCAGCATCAATGATTGGTAGAAATGCTAAATGTTAGAAATGCTTAAAAATGAGTCATATAGGATATGTATGAAGAACTCCGTCGATGAATTCAAGTATATAGGTCAATGGCCAAAAAGATCTAACTACTAGAAATTTTATTTAGACGAGCATTAGACATTTTTTACACTTGACAAGAACATGCATGCTGATTATCTGATTTTCATGTTATAAAGTGAAATCCGTGCTTCTTGTCACTTAACACTAGAACCAATACCTGTCTCTTAGGCTAATGGTCAAACAACCAATGGCCAAAATCTGTTTCTATTCTTCATTGTACAAATAATAAATGTACTGCCATAAAAATATATATAATTCATTCTTTCATCACTACACATGTTGTAAGCACAAAACTGGAGAAATTCTACAAGGAAGAATAAAAGGTAAAAGAATTTGGAGAAGAACATGAACAAACTCATATCTTTGAGTAGTATCTTGAAAACAACTCCACCCGATTCAACCTCAAGTGCCAAAGGTGCAACTTTGCATGGTAACAATCATATATTCATAAGCATAAGAACGTGGTGAACATTGACAATAAAATCAAAGACATCAAAATTATATAAAAGATTAATTGGAGGCTAACATATCTCAGTGTTGATTAATTGGATAGACTTAATGAATAATGAATAATTGGTTTTTTTATGAACAAAAACATACCCAATGGTTTTTTTAGCCCAAATTGGACCTTTTCTTCGAAATAAAATAAAATAAACACTTGCAGATGCTTGCAGTGTATGGATATAGATATCTCATAGCCCAATAATCAAAACAAGGCTGCAACTCACCCCAAAAGTACATGGTAGTCCATGATAGTGTCTCGCAAATGGAAGTAATCAACAAGCTGTCGCAGAGGTCTGAGAGTTTGCTCCACGGGTTACTTTCAACAAGCACTCCACAAAACAAGCAATCAATTACAATTAATCATCCAATGAAGTGTAGATCACCCTGCAGCAACATGAACATCTAAAAATTCTAATGAAAACCATAAAATTGACAGACACTATAAGGTCTTTTTAAAGTCACTTACCAAAACACAGAGAGGAAAAGGGTAAAAACAAGATAGAAGAGTTTGACAAGTCATTGTTTCTTTTCCCAGGAGAGCAAGTTGAACATCTCAGTAACATCAATCAAATGATTTCCTTGTCTATACCTGATCAACGGAATAAAATAGGCAATTAGCAGGACCATGTTAAGCACATTCCAGTATATTAAGATACCAAGCTTATTGCTAAAAAACAGAAAGCAAACAATTCATCTCATTTGATCCTCTAACTAGTAAGCAACCATCTACGAACTAAAGAAAAACTAGTGACATACAAGAATTGCCATAATAGGGCAGCTGTAAGAGATATAAACAACAACTATTTGACTATGTTGAATGGAAACTAATCTTGAACTTTCCAACGAGTCCTGCTTGTTACAATTAAACGCAATAATGATGTTCTGTGTGTATGAGTGTGTGCATATATATTGTTTGATTTGACCTGAAGCTCCAAAAAGATAATCAAACCATAGTACCAGGTCAAACCAAACTATTCAGTGGAAAAACTTGGTCTTCCCAATTTATTCATGATTCATCAATTAAATATAGTATGATAAATACAAATCATTTTTAACACGATAAAATGGACAAGAATGCAAAGACAAAAATTAAAATTCAAACTCAGCTTCCCTCACCCAAACTACAGTACAAAATATTTTCCCCTTGGAGAGGTTTTTCAGAAATGTAGGTTGCTAGATAGAGTGACAACCTCTCTGTTAACACACAATGCAACTCCTCCACTGTGAAATTTCCATAACCCTCCTTTCACATAATGCTCAAAAAGTAGTAACCCTAAAGGAAGAGAGAGAGAGAAAGAGAGAGAGAGATAGATAGAGATAGAGAGAGAGAGACGCAGACGCATACCTGAGGGAGGAGGAGGGTAGCTCGTGGATGGCCGTTCTCAGTGGTTCTTAGTGGTTCTCTTCACCCTCTAGCCGAAGCAGAAAATGAAGGCTCGCAGTGGTCTTCTTCTTTGTCTACGATTAGGGATTTGCAGAGAGTTAAGGGGAAAGGGAAATCGTTATAGCTGTGAGAGGGAGAGCTTACCTGAGAGAGAGAGAGAGGTCGAAGAGAGCTCCCTCGATGGTCCTCCAGTGGTAGCCGAAAGAGGTGGTTCTCTTTGCAATGTGACTTAGAGTGAGAGCAGTGAGAGAGATGGAGAAGCAGTGACAAAGGAATGAAAAACAAATGGAATGGAAGACGGCGCGAAGAGTAGGAGGGAATGAAAATAGAAACTTAGGTTATTACACATCGGTTTAAAAAAACCGATGTGGTTAGTGATATTTCACATCGGTTTTCAAATAACTGATGTAGAAACTTACAATTTATTTTAAAATTTATTTTTTTAATTTACCACATCGGTTAGTTGAAAACCGATGTGTAATCTTACGGCTGATTAAAAAATTTTATAATTTGTTTCCCTTTTCCACATCGGTTATTCAAAACCGATGTCTAATAAAATTTTTTTTTCGGTTTCACTTTTCCACATCTGTTTTTTTTTAAAACCGATGTTAAATATTTTATAACATCGGTTTATCCTATAACTGATGTTAAAATATTTCAGTTTAATTTCAAAAATACCACCGCCTCCTATTTCACATCGATTTTGTTAAAACCGATGTTAAAAAACTGATGTTAAATGTATATTTTGCACTAGTGTTGGCCAATGCATCAATTGGATGTCAATAATGCTTTTCTCCAAGGCACTCTATCTGAGCAGGTTTACATGACTCAACCTCTGGGACTCAGAGACAGCCAACATCCTGGCTATGTATGCAAATTACACAAGGCTATCTATGGTCTTCGTCAAGCTCCAAGGGCATGGCATGATGCATTAAAGTCTTTCATCACATATTATGGCTTCATTACAAGCAAGAGTGATCCTTCCTTATTCATTTATACTAACGGCACAATCACAGCCTACTTCCTTGTTTATGTAGATGATCTCTTTCTCATAGGTAACAACTCCGGATTTCTTACCACTTTTATTGAAGCCTTATCTCAACGGTTTTCACTCAAAAATATGGGCAACCCTCACTATTTTCTTGGTGTTGATATTGAAGTTGTGATAGGAGTTTTCTTGGATATGACATTTGCAATATTTTTCCAATGTGAAAAATATGCCTTTTAAATCCTTATTTATAGTGTTAAAAAATATTTATAGTCATTGAGATGGAAGACAAGGTTCCCCTAAATTTTAGGAAAGTCAATTTTCCTATTGCAGAACGTTGTATATTCGATTCACATTCTTGTAAATCGATGTATTAAACAAGAATTGACCTTTTCATACATATGTACATCAATGTATTACTTGATTATATTGACATATTGTATCAGTCTATAAGTAAAGTAAGAATGAGTGTTTCATTTTTCATATTAAGTTCGATGTAATTCTTGAGTTTATTTCAGTATTCTTTCTAACTTGTGCTTATACATTGATGTACAATCTAGAACATGAATGCAATTCAAAAAATTTTCAAAAACAAGCTTACTATCTTTCATTATACATTGACATAGAAATAAGTACATGGACGCATTTCATGATTTTTCAAATACATACCTTATGACTTGAAATGTACATATGGATGTATAGAACATTCATCGACGTATAAAACATTAGGAAAAAAGGTTATCACTGTTAGTCAGGGTGCGATTTTACTTCCTTAAGGCTAGCAGCAATTAGAGCCGTGTTTCGATTTGACTACGAGCCCACTTGATTGCAACCCCTTTGGTCTCACCAAGGAATAATGGCCCGACGTCAATAATTTCCTTTTGCACCTGTCTCGCCTTGTCAGGAATTAAATTTGATCTGAATCTGACCGCGCCTAGGTGTGACACCCTCTACCCAGCATGTATTTATAAAGCGATAACATAGAAGGAAATAATTTAGTTTTTCGAAATAAGATAAACACATGCTTATTATTTATAAAATAAAACCAACGGGTAAATGATACCACATTGTAATAAGGTCTCAACACGGAAAATAAATCATGTTTAAGAAGAAAGACATAACATAAACGTAAACATAAACAAAAGATATAAACGAACCCAACCCCGATATCACATTACAGAGCTGGTATAACAAATCCGATAAACAACTCGGATAAAAAACTAAACTAAACATAAACTAAACTACAAGTAGCAGCTCCTCGGAGTCATTCCTCAACAATCTGCTCTCCATCCTCTGCATAACCAAAAGATACATGCAAAGCAAACAACAAAATACGGGGAGTAAGAACCATATATATAAACATAACGGCAACATGATAGTTGGCAAGATGAACATACAACACATAGCAATCATAGTCATCATACCAACACAACAAGCATATCACAATATAACACCAATCATACAATGCAATGCAAAACACTACTCCGAATGCATGTGGATCCATATACACCAGGCGTACGACTCCAGAGTTACATCTCCAAATTGGCCAATCGGCACCAACACCAGGGCAGTCCACCTTACCATTGGTGGACCCCTAAGATAGCCGACGCACCTTATTCTCATATGCGTCACCACGGGTGTACATGATCCCCTTAGTCTCGGATGGATCACCGTGGATGGCCAGATAATCTTACATGTGAACGACCTCCCCTTAACTATCGTACCTCCCCCTAAAACTCCATGCATGATGCATGCACACAACAAACAACTGTTATTCACCACCTCCATCAACACCATTTATTATGGCTTAACCTCTTTGGCCAACAAGCACCAAAGGTAACATCATATTTATTCTTCTAACTTTAAACGTTAAACAACACTCTGACCGAAAAGCACCAGAGCCTCAACACCTTGACCATCATGCATCAAGGCCCCTTGGAGCGGACACTAGGCTACCAAGGTACAACATCTCATCACTTGGGGCGGACACTAGGCCTCCAAGGTACATTATAATCTTTAAGTTATCTAGCTTGTCTTAACTTTGTTTGGTGTCTTCTTGTATTATTAGGATACTTGGGGTAAAATACCCCCGTTCAGCTTCCTACATTCCGTTATGCATAGGGAAGCACGCACGGGCATGCTTCCCACTCAGCACGGGCGTGCTGAACTGTAGAGCACCGCCGTATTGACTATTGAGAACGGGCGTGCTTGAGCAGCTCACCCTTTCTGGGTTTCAAACTAGAGCACGGGCGTGCTCCCTGTTAAGCACGGCCGTGCTCAATGGAGCGTGACCGTACTAATTAATCTGGGCAGAAAGGGTCAGAGACCCTTTCCCAAATCCTTGGGACAGTTCACAGATTCAACCTATTGGCTTCCACTAATCCATTGAACATCACTTCATTAATCTTAACTGTTCTTCATTAATATTCATGTCTTATCATCATGGGGAATTAGTCCTTTAATCATAGCTTCATTATTAACATTCCTAGAACACTCACTAATCATTCATATGGTCTTTAACTAAGCCCTATGAACATATAACCTTACCTCTCACACTATAATCATGTCTTATGAACAACTGGGAAAAACATCCCTTAATTCTCATTATTGTCATTAACACATTTTAACGTCTTAACATCATTGTTGGCATTAACATCCTCAACAATTAACACTCATTAAGAGCACAACATAAAATAATAGCCAATAACCATTATAACTAATTACAATATGGCATCAACATTCAACATGTTCATAACAGACAACATTCAATAACAAGAACATTCATACCAACATAAATCAATTAATAACGGTCATGCCGATATCATCATCACAACAATTAACATCATATAACAATTAGACATAGAGGTATATAAACATGTTATCATACAAACAATCATATAGGCATTTGATCAAACACCATGGTCATAGGTTAACCCTTCATCTTACGCTACCCCATAGCCTACATGTTCATACTAGCCCTTCTCCCCATACCTGGTATGAAGATTCTAAAAACTATAACGTTGGCAAACTAGACACGTTCCCTTGAGCGGCTCAATGATTTCCTCAAGCCTTGGACAAACAAGAAGGGAAGAGAATAACCAATTAATCCCCAGTTCGAAATAAAGGGAAAATGATATTAAGGAGGGATAACTACGTTACCTTAAACGATGCTAACACGCGTAACTTCTCTCCCAAACGGACTCACAACTCCAAGAAACTTCAAGGGGTTCAAGGGATAACTAAGAAAGATGAAGAGAGGCAGCTATTCTGAGGTTAACAATGTGAGAAATAGGTTTTAGGTCGAGTCTTATGGTATAAATACAAGTTAGGGCATAACGGGCTCCTATTTCAGCCCAAAATGCATACAGATCGGTATTTTGACCATAACTTGAGCTCCAAGTTTCCGATTGAGGCATTCTTGGTATTGTTAGAAATCTTAGAGAAATATCTACAAATTAATGTCTAACGATTGAATCCTAAATCAGACTCTAAGGTGGTCAAAAGTTCAATGGAAGTTTAGCGATAGATTTGGTAGTTATTCCTAGATAGGATTATTAGGAGATTATGATAAGATCTTAAGATGTAACCAAAAAGAGGATTATCCTTTATTAATAAGGACTCAAATCGGATTGGTTGAGGGGCTAAAATCTAAGAATTACACTATATCTATTTAAATACTAAATCACACGATATCTCATCATATCATTCTTAATCACTTATTATTACTAAAATCACATATCATATATTAACATATAAAATCACAAACAAAATCATATATTCATTTAAGATCACACATTAAGAGACACAATCTCATACTAATCCAAATAATCATATATTAATATACATATTATCATATGTAATAATATATACATACATATATATGCATAAGCATAAAAATACTACAACACTAATCACAATTACATTATCAATTATATAAATAACAATACGAACTTCATTAAAATTAATAGTAGTAGTAGTAGTAATAATAATAACAACAACAACTAGACATCCATAATAACATAATCCCTTATATGAAAATCGGGGTGTTACAATTCCACCCCCTTATAAAAATTTCGTCCACGAAATTTCTATCACCCTAACTGGTTAAACTTTCACCAATTAGGCTCGTACCTTGGGTTGAGTCCTTGGACTCGGAGGCTTTAACCAAGCAGGAAGAACTAAAGCTTCTTAAAACTAAAGCACCATTATCTATAACAAGTATAGATAATTCAAACAAAACACACAGAAGACTCACAACAGACTCATACCACGTCCGGACAGGATCGAACTGCTCTGATACCACTATATGTGACACCCTCTACCCCGCATGTATTTATAAAGCGATAACATAGAAGGGAATAATTTAGTTTTTCGAAATAAGATAAACACATGCTTATTCTTTATAAAAGAAAACCAACGAGTAAAGAATACCACATTGTAAATATAGAAAAGGATCGTAATCACTATATAAGTTGTAATAGGCAAATCTTAAATTGTGATAAGTTAATTCCACAACCCAACATGTGACGTGACCTCTAGGTCATATGCCTACCATCGTGCCAAAGTTTCCCCTCCACAAACATTCAACAAAAAAAAAATCACATTCAAAACTTCTCAAAATTATAAACGGATTAAGCCTTTATGTTGAATTAAACACAATAAGAGTTCAATGTGCTTTGTTTCTACTTTCTAAACAATGTATTACGACATTGACAGGGAATAATTAAAAGGATAACCTCAACAAGGAAAAGTTCAATATGGTTCAGAATCTTCCAAAAGAAAGTTAATTAAACGCATACAAGTTCATATATAAAATGGTCCAAATTAAAATTGTCAGACAACTATATACATATTATGGACGAAGCTTTCTCACCAACCACTTCTGTCGCATATTGACATCTAAGGTTAAGAAGATCTTAGCCTTTTTCTCATCTTCCAACAGATCACAAGCATCCATTATTAGTTCCTCATCATCCATAAACTGGCAAAGCTAGAAGTGCATTGAAAGCACTTTCCAGCATTTTCAGGTCCTTGTTGGGAGACTCTTTGGGAGGGTCAGAGCTTGATGGCACCCCACTTGGCCTATTCTTATCATAGTGCTGTAATATTTCAATGTCTCCAATCACAACCAAATTTTCAGATGTTCCATTCATATTCATTTCCCTTAACCTTTTAGTTATAGCATCTGTGTCAGATTTTTCAGCATTGCTAAATGCATGCAAATTTTCATATGTACCATCCATATCCATTTCATTGGAAATATGATTTGCATCCATACACTGAAGCTGCATCACTATATCACCAGCTCTTTCATCTGCTGATATCTTAATCCCAAAAATCTTGCACAGACCATTGAAACGATCCAAAGATGTGTTTTTCAATAGGATTACTTCCGGGGCTTCCTGAAAATGTCATTCAACAAAGAGTTATATTCAATAAGACTGTGAGAATTATAGCAATTACAAACGAATTCCACTTACACATATAAGAAAATGAGATGAAGATATGTTGTCTCAGTCCACATCTTGTCCCATCAATATTATCTTGCAACATATTATACTTTTGTAACATTACATGAAATTTTAATTGACGTGACAAGATAATATTATAGGAGACATGGTGTGGTAAAACAAAATAAGACAATAGCCTTGCTAAAAAAAAGGGTATTGGGAAGGGATATAGATCAGCAGTCTCATTTTGGTGTACCACATCCTATCCCCACCAATAACATATTGTGTTTTTTTTTTATAATTATAATAATTCATTAATAAGGTCTACCATTTATAATAACATCTTGCATCATATTCTACCTTTTTAAGTTATGTAAAATTTTAAGCTATGTGACAATATATTTTTTGCTGGGACTAAGTGTGGTAAATCAAAATGAGACGTATGATCTCTATCCATTTGGGAAGAGAAGGACTAAAAATTAAAAGGATGTCACACAAAGAACATAAATATGGGTAGAAGAAAAACCTTAAGGTATTGTTCCCAAAAATCATCCTCAGCAAGTGTCATTTGTAGGGTTTCATCCACTGCAAATCCGTTTTCATTGAGAAGATTGCTGATGTTGTCATGCCGCTTCATCAAGCAGCAATAGCGATCTTCAAGAAACTGCTTATCACACTGGACTCCAAATCTTGTGCTAAATGCTTTGGTCATGTGAGCCCAAGCTTCTTCGTTGAATGAATCTCTAACCTTCTTCCCCTTATTTACTTGCTCAACCATAAGGTCAATAAAAAACAATTCCATTGACTCTGTCCCACTCTATTGTAGAAGCATCACCACAGGGAAAATTTCCACCGTCTTCACCTTTGAATTATATTAATATCCACATGAATACATAATACCATAGGTTCTCATAAATACAATGAAAACGGCACTCGTTTAACATTTTCAAAAGTATTTCCATGACAATTGTGGTATATGATAGATTGGATGTTATGCATGGCTTAGGTTCCTAATAAAGTTTGTAAGTTGTGATTTATTTTACTAGTTTACAAACTACAACATCAAGGATCTTAAAATTTTAAATATGATCACATCCAACAATGTGAAAAGCCAACAGGAAAAATGATCACTTACCTCTTTCTATTGCTAAATATGAAGAGAATTCTTCAACGTCGCCGTTGATTTGCTCAAATAAAATCAGAATTTTGTTATTTGGCTTTTCATTTGCTATTCCTTCCGGGTTAGTGATGGAGATGAAAGAAGAAAATGTTAATGTAAAGAACAAGACCTGGTTCATATCATATAGGAATAACCTCCTTCGCCTTAATTTACTAGTGATATAAACAACTTTTCGAACCCAATTTAACCCCATATTATTTATTTATTAAATCCACTACATGTCACATGCACCTATGACCAAGAGACAATTTTTTTTTTGGGGTGCTCATGATAGAGACATTTAAGTCTTACAATGTTTTCACATGTCAAGAAACTAATTTTACATACACAGACATTTGATATTTCAGTGTATTTAGAAATTATAATTTAGGGTTAGGAAATAAGGAAGAGAGAGAGAGACGCTTAGCAAAAAAAAGGAAGAGAGACAATTATAATTAAAATTATTATTGAAAGACCAAAATGTAATTGATGTGATACAAATGAGAAACCTAACGTTTGCATTTATATGAATAGTCGAGTTTTTTAATCCTAGTTAATTCTATATATTCTAACACACACTTAATAAATGCAAACTTACTACTTTAATTTCCTAAGTTACTACTTGAACATAGTAATAATAAACTGGTGTTAAATTCCTACTAATTAAATAGTCATTGACTTTTTTTTGGTCTAAACCCAGTATATCTCAATGCGCAACGAATTGAAGGACTAATCATTGTTCGCGGGACGTGGCTTCCGCTGGCCAAGCATTATTATTTGGTTGGGACTCGGTGCCTTGAAAAATTGCAAATAAATAAAATGGTTATTGGTATTAAAAAATAATTACTTCTCATATAGCTAACTGGCAAAGGCAATTGTGAGAGGCAACAAATTTTCAACTATATTAATCAATATACTAGTCCATGTTGTCCAAGATACTGCTAACATACCTGTTATCAATATCGTTGACTCAGCACTGGGGTCTGCATTTTGTGATAAACTGGCGTTTCTTGTATCAGAACTTCCCTTTCCAAATATCACACATAATTTGTGATAGCCAAGCACGTTTCTAACTCTGATAGATCCAGCTTCAGGGTGTACCTGACAAAATGTATGTTAACAACAACCAGGATTTTAAATTGCGGTCGCGGTTGTGTTGTGTTTATCGCAATCACAAATATTTGCAGGAAAATATGCCCGATGCAACCATAATTGAGGTCGCGTTTCGGTTTCAGAAACCTCCAAACCAAAACGTAGCGGCCCATATTGTGGTTGTGGACATTTATTTAAAACCTTGACATCAACACAAATACTAAGACACTTGATAAGTGTGCAAAGCAAGTCACCTTTATATAAGCATCCCAGACATGATCCTCTGCTACAACCATTTCTGTGGTTGCATTCCATGAGAATCCACTGTGTTGAAGAAGATTGTGCACATCATTGAATAGTTTCCTCAAATAATTGTAGCGATTCCTAAGAATCTCTTTGCCATATTGGCATTTAAAATGCTCATTGAAAGATTTAATCATGTTATTCCAAGCAGAGGTTGTGAATTTCTGATCAGGTTTATTTCCATTTATCACCTGCTCTAATAACAAGTCAATGAAGCAAAGATCCATTGGAATTGTCCAATATGTTCTACTACGTTTAGCACCACTTGGGTCATCGTTCCCTTTTCCATCACCTACATATAGAAACAAATGATGGGGTATATAGTTCAGTTCATCAAAAAGTGCACTTTTATTTTGAAAATCACAATTGGGACAACATATAGTGTCCATTTTGTTTTGTGATGTATTTTTGAAATGTGTATATACAAAAGAAGATAAAAGATAAGTGAAAGATAGAAATAACATACAGTATATAAAATTTGATGTTTAAAAAACATGACTTTTATTTTATCTAGAGAATTCAATAGTATTTCGCACATTCCAAGATGCCATGAGTATATAGAATTAGAAACAAATAAAATATAATAAAAAAAGAAAAACCTAGAAATTAATAACAACGACTCCAATGCGAATTGTTTAACTAATTTTTAAAAATAAGAACCGGTTATTGTTGGGTTACATCATTGAACTAACATGATGTGGCATTCACATATAAGAAATAACATGATGTGGCATTCACATATAAGAACAATAGTTGCTTCTATAAGCAACTATTTCTTATATAAGGACCCAATGAAAATGAGAAAAGAAGGTAAGAGATTAAAATATAAATAAAGATGTGCGGTGTGACCAATTGGGGAACTTTTTTGAGTTACATAATTGAAGTCGAGAGTTTCTTATAATAGTATAAAAAATAGCGATAAAAATATGACTTAAGTAACTCCAATGAGTTTGCACCATTGTAGATTCTCTACGACTAAGTAGAAAATGAATAAAAAATCTAGAGAACAAATAGAGAATTCGACATAGTACTCGGTGGTCCAAAATGTCAATAAGTAGGCAATATTAGTGGAGCAAGACACTAGTGAGGCTGGTTTTGTTGTTTGTAGTTACTTGTTATAGACATCTTTTGGGGTGTATCTTTTCCGTCTTCTTTAAAAGTTATTGGTGGGGGTGTCGTGGGAGCTTTTGCTCTATTTCATGGTGAAGGGAGTTTTTGTGACTACAGGTTTAAGGGTTTTCTCCTACCACTTTGGTTTGTTCAAATTGTTAGACACTTTTGTTGGTTGAACAATTGTTGGTTTCATGTGATATTGGGGAATTCTTTTTATTTGGAAGGGGTTATAACTTTATGTTGAGGTTCTCACGCTACTTTTTGCTCAGTTTGCGTGCCCTTGTGATATGGTTGTTCGAGTTAGTGATGAATTTCCTTAGTGGTGGTTTAAATACCTATTTTGCGGTTGTTTGGTGTTCGATTAATGTATTTTGGTAATCCGTTGATTGTAGTTTGTTTGGTGCCCTGATGTTAGAGGTTTATGCGTGCTTCTCCATTCCGAGTTGGCTATCTGGTTATCAATAGCTATTGCAGCGTGGGCATGAGGGGAAGTCTAAAGAGACGAGGGAGAGTGTGAGAGAATGCTAGAGAGCGTATAAGAGACTGAGAAAGAGAGGCGAGAGTATGAGAGATCCTCAGGTAGGCAGTTTGAAAGAAATATAGAGAGGCATATCATCAGAGAGGGGGTCATCCCAACGACCCTCACTTTTTGTCCTGGAGAAGGGGATGGGATAATTATCTTCTTAATACAACTTCCTTCTTTTTCACATGCTTTTCGGATAACTTCAAGCAGAGGATATGTGGAAGATCTTTATGAAATGAGGAAGTGTCAAGGAAGTTTTTATTCCACCAAAGAGGGACAAGTTAGGAAATAGGTTTGGTTTTGTTAGGTTCAAATATGTCCAAAATACTAAAGTCTTGGAGAGGCAACTGGACACCATCTGGATTGGTGATATGCGCTTAAAGATTAATCTACCTAGGTTTGAAAATGGTCATTTTGGGGAGAAAGAGGCCACGATTCAGAGAGTTGGAAATAATTTTGAAGCAAGGAATGGAACTGTTGAAGGAAAAAGCTATGCAAGGGCTTTGTCCCATAGAACAAAACAACACGCTGGACCAACAGACAACAATAGGAATACGGATGCAAGGAATGTCTTGGTTAGTGATTGGAAAGGGTTAACATTAAATGTGTTTGAAGATGAAGTGAGGTGATTGAGGGGGAGTTGTGACACCCCCTTTCGGGCGTCACATAAATGTTAATTTATGTAATAAAATAACATGAGAAATTTAAAACATTTACAACATGTATTTTAAACAATAAAACATATATATATATATATATATATATATATATATATATATATATATCAAGATCATTGTCATACCAATCAACCTCGATAGCTCAACAACTAGGATCATAACTTATTCTAATGCATAACTGGTCCTACATGCATGATTGGCCAATTCTATAACAACATAAGTCGGTAGTTGAGCTACTGGATCCTGCGTTACCAACATGATTTTTGTCATCTTGGTACGCCCGGATAGTCCACCTCAACCTCGTGTGGTAATTACTCATTGTTGCAACTGTTCACGCGGTTCCACCGTAACGACCACTCAAACGGATGTTGTAGTCGACACGGTCACCTCCTTTGTGCAATAACCACTCAAACGGCTATTGCAGTTATATACACAAGTATGATCCGACCTCGTATAACAGCCACTCAAACAACTTTGAAGGCTATTCATAGGCTCTCTTGTGACAACTGTCCAACTATCGTTGTAGTCAATCACAACCATCAACCTTATCTTAGTAACCTCCCAACAACTGTTGCGACTAACCACAAGGTTGACCAGCAACATGATATGAGCATGCAACCATCACCACATAATTTCACGCCACCTTTCCGTCTAACACCTCAATATCACCACCATATTCTAATTTCCTACTTTAAGCTATCAACTTAAATTTATATATATCAAACATCTCCAATTCAACCATAATCAAATTCCATCACATATCCACATGCCAACAACACATATTACAATATCATCAACAGAAAAGCATACTAGGCATATTAATGAACAACTATACATCACTTACTCAAATAAGCATATTATCAACCAACATATATATCATCATATGATCATATTATTCGAATACATATACCAACAATCAAAAGGGTTTGAGAATCCCCCACACATGTTAATGTTCATATTCTATGCCCATAATCCCGATAATTAAAATTTCTTCCCTCTCACCTGTCAGTGCATGCTTCCCCGTAAAGCTCTCGGACGCGTCCACGCTACTGGCACGAACCTCGGCACACTTTCCAAAAACAACCTCAAATCTGATATGGACACATATGGTATGTGCGTTGGACCAAAATTTGTCCCGAGCACACGCACGAAGTCCAAAAATAGCTAGAAACACAAATAATCACAGAATCAACAATCGACCAACACAAGATTCGAATTGATGACCCGAAACGAATTAAACACAAGAAATCAAAGGGGAAACTCACTGACACAATCGTTGTCCCACGAAGTTAGATTCGGTTCCGAACCCATGGTCGATTTCCCGTTCGATCGCTTTGATAGAAAAACCCATAAAAGCCTAAAACGATCGAAAATGATATTGGAACCAAGAATATGTTTAGAATGAATTTAAATAGCTTAAAAATGACACATATCGACGGGCGTCAACACTGACATACCTTGACGATTCTCACATGCAAGGACGTGACCTCGAAGATGTCGAAGCCACGAGTACAAATACACGATCGGTTTGAAATTTCGATGACCGAAACTCCTCCAACCTCAAGCTTTTATCAAGCACGAAAATGACTTCCTTATAAGTGAATTTTCTTCACTTCTCTTATTTGGTGCGTTACTTTAAAGAAGTAGGAGAAGATTTTTTTTTTTTTTGCATTTCATTTGTTTTATATATTACTTAGATTTGGATTATTTAATTATTATATTTAGTGAGTGGAATTACAAGTGTCTTGGGGTGGTTAAGTTGAACAAGTTAGTGGGCTAGGTGTCAAGTGTAGGTGTGTCTAGATTTAGGTAGTGGAATGTGACATTTTGTCTTGGTATGATGACACGTGTCATCGCGTGTTGCTCGTCGGCACAACTAGGTGTTTTCTTCCGCATCTTCCTATTACCGGAATATTTTTCTTAATTATTTTAGACTACTCTTAAAAGATTACTCGATTAATTAACCTCTCGATTTGCG
The DNA here is from genome assembly GCA_030762895.1 of Sophora flavescens. Classification (NCBI taxonomy): domain Eukaryota; kingdom Viridiplantae; phylum Streptophyta; class Magnoliopsida; order Fabales; family Fabaceae; genus Sophora; species Sophora flavescens. The sequence continues at coordinate 66,218,684 of CM061066.1, read as the reverse complement.
TTTGCTTGCGTTCTGAACCCGTTTCAATTCCGATTCTCCTCAAACTTGAAACGCAAGCAAACTAACACCTAAGGAACATGATTAAGCCTTTTAACATGATTAATCCTTTCCTCATACACTAATCTAGAAAATGGGGTGTTACAAGAGTTGTGTTGGAATGACTTGCCATTAAGAAGATGTTATAAATATCCAAAAGCATCTACACAAGTTGAGCTTATTCTCTGTTAGTGCCTTGCCAATGGGTGGGAACATTGACTTAAATTCAGTTCTTAGAAAAGGAAATAAGTGATCCGGATGCATTGGCAGGAAGGAGTTGGACTTTCGGAGAGTGGAGTAGAATTGAGGAGGCTTAAGTTTGCGTGACTTGAAGCAAGTTTTAAATGATAAAGAGAGCCTAATTAGACACAAGTCACAGGTGAAATGGTTGAAGGAGGGTGATGCAAATACTTCGTTTTTTCTATGCTAGCTTATCCATTCGAAGGAGGAGTAATCGAATGGTGGCAATTAATATGGACAACTTATGGGTAGAAGAGGCAACACAAATTAATATGGAAGTTAAAAGTTATTCTCATATATATTTTCAGGATGAGAATCGAGATAAGACCGATTCTTGACAGTGTCCATGTATCTCAATTGAGTTTGGAGTATAGGGGTAAGCTCTCAAACCCTTTTACTATGGAAGAATTGGGGGAATTTAGAAATAGCTTTTAAGGAAACAAAAGCCCGGGGCCGGATGGATATAATTTTAACTTTATAAAAAAAATTGGTATTTGATGAAAGATGAGGTTTGGGGAATGCTGTCTGAGTTTCATGAACATTTGAGGTTGCCTAGAGGATTATTATCCTATTTTGTAGCATTGTTCCCGAAGATTCAAAGCCCTCATAAGTTGTGAGCCTATCACCCTATCTCCTTTTTAGGGTGTCTCTACAAAATTGTGTCAAAACTATTAGCTTTGAGGTTGAGGTCAATCATGAATTCGATATATCTTATACAATCAATCAGCTTTTCTACCTAGTGGAATTTTTTTTGATGGGGTTGTTATAATCAATGAAGTGGTTGACTATGCTAAAAAGATGGGTGAACAATGCTTGATCTTTAAGGTGGATTTTGAGAAGGCCTATGATTCTGTAAACTGGAACTTTTTGGATTACACGATGGGGAAGTTTGGCTTCTGTAATTAGTGGAGGTGGTGGATCAAGGAGTGCATTTGTGCATGGAACTGTTTGGTGTTGGTGAATGGGAGACCAACCAAAGATATTCAAATTCAAAGAGGGTTAAAACAAGGAGACTCGTTAGCGGCTTTTTAGTTCTTATTGGTTGCGGAAGACTGTGTGGACTTATGAAGAATGCGGTTACAAGTGGGAGATTCAAGGGATTCAAGGATGGAAATGGTGGATCGTGTTAGAAATTTTTTGGGTCACACTTGTAATGTTTAAATGTGTTAGGGCCATTATTTTTTTAATTAGTCAAATTAAAGTGATCTAATTCAAGTAAGGTTTATGGCTAAGGACATAATTGTTATGAAATTATTGTGTAGATACTATAAGGTCTTATTTATTTTTTTTTTATGATGGGCAAAATTAGAGATAAGAAATGTGTGGATAGTCATGACTCTTCATGAAAGAGTTTGAATTCGAAGGGACATCACTCTTCATGAAAGGGCATTGACTCATTATAAAAGGTTATGGTCCCCAAGTCATATGCAACCAATTTTCTTTTTTAACACCCATCGTTAGAAAGGAGAGACTCTTTATGGTTTAAGAAGAATTGTGCATGTTGACTTGGAAGACCAAGAACCAGAAGTTTCTCCATCATATTTTCCATGAATTGAGCACGCTTCCGCTATTGTCTTTCATTTTCTATTCTTGATGATTGAACAAGACTTGTCTTGTTTGGATGATGGTTTTCATCTTTAAGTTTCTCCCATAAAGTTTTCCAACAAGTGGTATCAGAGCCACAAGTTTATGTTGAATCATTGAGAAGTGTTTTGTGTTGTAATTGATTGTGTTCTTAAACTTGACATGTTTAAGTTAAAATCATCAAATTTAAGAAGTATTATGGTTTAAATTTCAATGAAGATGGATATTCTTGAAGTTGAATATTGGATTCATGTCATATTCATATTAAATTATGGAGAATTCATGGATTGTTTCTGAATTATGATATCAAATCATAAATTATGGATTCAAATATTATGTGATTCTGGGGACTTGATTTTCTAAGTTTGAGTTGCAATGTATTTTGTGTTGATACTCAACATGAATATAAAGTAGTTTGAATATAAAGTAGTGTCACTTTCATCAAAAAGTTGTGTATGGCATGGTGCTTTGACACGTTCGAGTAGTGTCACTTTGATGTTGTTGTCAATGATTGCAATGCTGTCGGTTTTTTTTAACCATGGGGAACCAGGTTCGATTCCCAAGTTGGGTTACAAATCATGAAACGTTGTGTTCCTTTTTTAATTTAAATATTAAAGTTCGCAATCGTTGACATACTTCGTAGCGTGGCGTAGCGGTTCGCTTGTCCGTGTCCTTCCAAGGGGTTTGCGGTTCAATTCCCACTTTCAGGCATTGTTGTGTTTTTGTTAAATTTTCTTTGTTTGTCTAGAAAATAAATCAAAAGGAAGGTCGTCAGGATTCGAACCAGGAAAACACAGCGAAAAGCATAGTGGCTGACCACCAGGCCACTGCTTAGGCATGACAGTTTTGTCTCTAAACAATGTTCTTAAACACTGTTTGAGCGATGCACATTAATTAGGGGAGAATCAAATTTTTGTCGAGGAACACGTTGATGCACACAGTTTGGACACAGTCTTCTTTTGAAATAAATAAAATTTATTTTGGATTAAGTGTTCAATCAAAATTCAAATAATTGGTTATATTTTGGATTACAAAATTGTTTGACATTTTAAGTGACCCAATTAAAGCAAGAAGTCGCCAAAATCACCTCTCTTGTGTAGATTGCTCATGAGAAATGTTAAATGTTAGTGTGTATGAGTATTCATGCGAGTATTAATCGGCCCAAAGGAATGTTAATATTTGGCCGGATTACATGCACACTTGTGATGGTAAACATGTGATGATTATAAGGTTGTAGATGTGAATGATAAATCAGTCCAAAGAAGGGTTTATTATTTGACATACATTATTGTCAATGTTTGATCATTACAACAAGAGTACCACTAGCAGTTAATATTACTGTCCAAAGACTTGATATTAATGTTGCACTAGGTATCTTGAGATGGGGTATGCCATTATTTGAATTTATTGATGATTGAATTTTGGTTATGATGTGAGTATATTTATGTTATTTATTTATTCTCTCTTCAGCTACTATTGCTACTATATCTGCTAACGTAAATTCGGTTCCTGATCTTAATGGTACAAACTTTAAGGATTGGAAAGAGAACATTTTAATTGTTCTGGGCTGCATGGATCTTGACCTTGCACTAAGGATGGAGCAACCCTCTTCTCTTACGGACTCCAGTACCTCTGAAGAGAGGAAAACTTATGAGAAGTGGGAATGCTCCAATCGTATGAGTCTCATGATCATTAAGCGCGGCATTCTGGAGGCATTTAGGGGTGCTATATCTGAAAAGATAACAAGTGCCAAAGAATTCCTTGCCGAAATTGAGAAACGCTTTGCCAAAAGTGATAAGGCAGAAACAAGCACACTCCTTCAAAGCTTGATTTCTATGAAGTACAAGGGCAAAAAGAGGAAACATAAGGATACTAAGAATGAAGCTGCTAATGGTCCAACACAAAAGAAGCAAAATAAGGGTGACAACGGTTGCTTCTTTTGTGGCATGACTGGACATGTCAAGAAGGAATGTACCAAGTATCATGCCTAGCGTGAAAAGAAAGGTATGCTCCTTACTTTGGTCTGTTCTGAGGGTTGCTCGAGTTACTGAAGGCCAAAGCGATGCTGAAAGACGCATTTATGTGGGAGATGGCAAGTCGGTAGAAGTAGAGGCAATAGGGCATTTTAGGTTGTTATTAAGTACTGGTTATTATTTGGATTTAATGGATACTTTTGTTGTACCATCCTTTAGACGGAATTTAGTTTTTGTTTCTTGTTTGGACAAATTTGGTTATCATTGTTCATTTGGAAACAATCAATTCAGTTTATCTATTAATTCAAATGTTGTTGGAAGCTGGTACTCTTATGGTGTATGACAATCTATATTTGCTTGACACTATTGCTTCCTATAATGAAAACTTGAATGTGGAATCACGTGGTACTAAGCGCAAAGTTGACAATGCAAATTCAGGAGCGTTGTGGCACAAGCGTTTAGGTCACATCTCTAGAAATAGAGTTGAACGACTTGAGTCAAATGGGATCCTTGATTCCATTGACTTTACAGACTTTAATGTCTGTGTTGAGTGCATTAAGGGCAAACAGACCAAACAAAAGAAATTGGGAGCATATAGAGCTACAGATGTCTTAGAATTGATACATACGGACATTTGTGGGCCATTTCCAACACCATCTTGGAATGGTCAACAATACTTTATATCATTCATAGACGATTATTCCAGATATGCGTACATATTTCTTATACATGAAAAGTCTCAATCTTTGGACGTGTTCAAATCATTTAAGGCTGAAGTTGAAAATCAACTCGATAAAAGAATTAAGAGTGTCAAATCTGACCGTGGAGGTGAATATTACGGTAGGTATGACGGATCAGGTGAACAACGTCCGGGACCATTTGCCAAATACCTTCGGAATGTGGGATCGTCCCCACAAGACACCATCTTGGGGTCACCTAGCATGAATGGTGTAGTTGAAAGACAAAACCGGACTCTTAAGGATATGGTAAGGAGTATGCTATGTCATTCTACTTTACTGGAGTCACTCCGGGAGAGGCATTGAAGGCTGCGACTTACATTTTGAACAGTGCCAACTAAGGCAATTGCCAAAACACCCTATGAGCTTTGGACGGGTAGAAAGCCTAGTCTAAATCACCTTCATGTATGGGGATGTCCAGTTGAGGCAAGGCCTTATAGGCCAAATGAAAGGAAATTGGATCCCCGAACAGTGAGCAGCTACTTTATTGGCTATTCTGAACGATCCAGGGGCTATAAGTTTTACGATCCCAAATTAAAGACAATTTTTGAGATGGGAACTGCCACGTTCTTTGAGGATATTGAGTTTGGCGGGAGAAATAAGGTTAGAGACTTTGTCTTTGAGGAAGAATTGGTTTCAATTCCAGAATAGATTCATAAAGTTGCTTTTGATGAAGCAAGTCCAGAACCTCTAAATGACATTGCTGTTCAAACTCCCATTCAAGATGAGTTAGTTGTTCCAGAAGAACAAACTCAAGATCCTCAAGAACTAGTGCTTTAAGAGTAAGTGTCTTTGCAACGATCCACTAGAGAAAGAAGAAATGCTATTCCAGTTGACTACATAGTATTTCTTCAGGAACATGAGGAAAATGATGGTATGATGGAAAATGATCCAATCAATTTTCGTCAAGTCATGCAAGATTCCAACTTAGAAAAGTGGATTGAAGCAATAAATGAGGAGTATGAGTTCATACAAGACAATAAGGTTTGGGAACTTCTCCTATTACCAGAAGGTGTGAAACTCATTGGTTGAAAATGTATATTTAAGACCAAAGGGATTCCAAAGGTAATGTGGAGAGGTATAAGGCTCGTCTTGTAGCCAAGGACCATACTCAAAATAAAGGGATTAACTATAAAGAGACTTTCTCTTCGGTTTCATTGAAGGACTCTTTTAAGACAATCGGGACCCTTGTTGCACATTATGATTTGGAGCTTCATCAAATGGATGTCAAGATGATGTTTCTCAATGACAACATTGACGAAACAATCTATATGGTGCAGCCGTAAAACTTTGTGTTGGGAGATACAAAGAACACGGTTTGAAAATTGATATAATCCATCTGTGGGCTAAAATAACCGTCTCGTTAGTGATGCCACAAGTTCTATCAGGTAATTCTCTCATTCAGTTTTGAGATGAATGCTGTTAGTATTTGTGTGCAACACAAATTCAGTGGGAGTAAGAATATTTTCCTGTTATTGTATGTTGATGACATTCTACTTGTGACTAATGATATAGGCATGTTTGTACGAAACCAATAGATTTCTATTGATAATTTCGAGATGAAATATGGTGACGTCTCCTTTGTATTAGGGATCCAGATACACTGAGCCCAATCTTGGAGTACTCTAGGATTGTCACAAAAGAGCTATATCAATAAATTGCTCAAAGGGTTTGGCATGCAAGACTGTCAATCAAGTGATGCCTCGATCACTAAGGGAGACAAATTAGTCTCAATCAGTGCCCAAAAGAAATCTTAAGATTAAAGGGATGCAGGAGATTCCTATGCATCAGTTGTAGGAAGCATAATGTATGCCCAAGTCCGTATTCATCCGGACATAGCGTACATTGTTAAGTGTTAGGCAGATACTTAAGCAATCTAGGAATAAATTGTTAGAAAGCAGCCAAACAGGTTATGATTTATTCAATAGAGAACAAAGAACTATATGATCGCATAAGGAAAATCAGATCAGTTAGAGATCATTGAGTATTCTGATTCTGATTTTGTTGGATGCCAATACAGTTGGAAATCTACATCAGGTTATGTTTATCTATGGTTATAAGGCATTCAAATTATGTGATAAGGTTGCGGAATTTTGTCACTGGGTTATGGATTTTAGATTTATTGAAAGACCACTACAGTTATTTTGTGACCATAAGTTAGCAGTGACATTAAGTTCCTTAATGATGTGGAAAGAGTTCAGAGTGACAAATGTCTATAAAGCATGTTAGGACAAACTCCATAGTTGTGGATCCACTTACTAAGGTTTACCACCCAAGGTCTTTCACGAGCATATTGCTCGAATGGGTGTTGTATCACTAGACGATACATTTGTTCAGTAGGAGTTTGTATTTGGATGCTTTTCTAAGGAAGATATACTTTATGATTATTTTCTACAGAATACAGTTTTTGGTTTGGTTTGGTTTTCACTCTGAATATTGATCTCATTAAAGAGTAAAGTAGGACTAGTTGAAAATCGACATGTACAGATCACCTTCATGTGATTTTCATGCTGCACATTTCATGATTAATCTATGTCATTTGGTTGTGTTAATATTAGTGATCATTGATGGATTTAGTTATGATTGATATAACGAAAACCGCTTTGGTTCTATATATTGATATAACTAATAGACGGGATAGGGATATGTCCAAGGTTTATAATGGCAAATTTGGAGCTCATAAAGTATAACACATTTATAAGCATACATATGTGACCAGTGGGAGATTGTTAGAAATTTTTTGGGTCACACTTGTAATGTTTAAATGTGTTAGGGCCATTATTTTTTAATTAGTCAAATTAAAGATATCTAATTCAAGTAAGGTTTATGGCTAAGGACATAATTGTTATGAAAATTATTGTGTAGATACTATAAGGTCTTATTTCTATTTTTATGATGGGCAAAATTAGAGATAAGAAATGTGTGGATAGTCATGACTCTTCATGAAAGAGTTTGAATTCGAAGGGACATCACTCTTCATGAAAGGGCGTTGACTCATTATAAAAGGTTATGGTCCCCAAGTCATATGCAACCAATTTTCTTTTTTAACACCCATCGTTAGAAAGGAGAGACTCTTTATGGTTTAAGAAGAATTGTGCATGTTGACTTGGAAGACCAAGAACCAGAAGTTTCTCCATCATATTTTCCATGAATTCGATGCACGCTTCCGCTATTGTCTTTCATTTTCTATTCTTGATGATTGAACATGACTTGTCTTGTTTGGATGATGGTTTTCATCTTTAAGTTTCTCCCATAAAGTTTTCCAACAGATCGGAGATATCTCTCCCACAGTATGCCAATGATACTTTATTTGTGGGAGAGGCCACTTGGGACAATCTTTGGGCATTTAAGTCCATATTGAGGTGTTTCGAACTTGCTTTAGGACTTAAGGCATATTTTCAAAATAGAAGTCTAGTTGGAGTTAATGTGGATGATTCATTCTTAGACTCTGCATCAATTTTCCTAAACTGTAAATGTGGGGGATCGCCTATCAAGTATCTTGGACTTCCAGCAGAGGGGCTAATCCAAGAAGCTTTGTAACTTGGCAGCCGATTATAAGTACAATGGAGAGAAGGTTAGCATCATGGAAGGGTAGGCAAAGAAAAAGGAAGATTTCATGGGTGAGATGGGAACTAATTTGTAGGCCAAGAGAGGAAAGAGGTCTGGGTATAAAAGTTTATGGTTGGCTTGGTTACAAAGTAGTTTTGCAATCCAATTTAGCATATTTGTACCTATTACATGGGGGCTATTTCCAAACAGGAAAATTAGACAAAATGGCCACCTGATTTGGCATACAATTATATGGTTGTTGTGGCTTGAGAGAAACACAGTTGTTTTTAGAAACTCAAGTTTTGACATGGTCAGGGTATTAGACTTGGTTAAGAGTATATCATGGGCATGGTACTCAGCTTCAATAGGAAAATACACCTTTTTTTCAGTTTGGTGTACTAACCCTGTTGAATGTCTAAATAGTTCTGCGAGTTAATTTTAGATGGTTCTGGTTTTGGAGCCAATGCTGCTTTTGATGATGGCCAGGTAGAGATCCTCTTACGGTGTACTTTATTGTTATCACAATTTCCTCAGGTTTGTGGAATTTTTTTGGAATATTAATGTTTCAGCTAGCCTTGCCTATTGGTCTGGTTTTGTTGTATCTTTTGTGCAGGGGATTGATGGCTTCAATAAGATGTGTGAGGAAAGCATTTGGATTAGTTGATGAAAGTTTTGTGTGTGAGAGAAACACTTGTGAAGCAGAAATAATTGAGTTGGAGTGAAAGTTTAGATTGAAACACGGTTTCTCCTGTATGCTATTTTATATGCCTTTCACTAACTTAATCCCTTTAGATTTGTCACGTTTTTTTACACTAGGGGTAAGAAAGAAATTGGTTTGATTTAAAGGAATTGTCGGGCTTTATCATTATTTGCAGGGCTGTGTCCCAAAGCTTTTCGGTTACCTGTCATCATGGGAAGCGCATTTTTAATGGTGTTTATTATCTGCTTGGTTGGTACAGAATCTTGGGTTGTTTGGTTTTTCTTGGACAAGTTCGGAAGTCTGCTTCTATGCTTCTCCTATGGTAGCTAACTGACTCACTTCTCTCTTTTGTTGTTCTGGTGGAGGTTATGTTCTATTCATAGTTGTCTTTGGTTTTAATTGAGTGCTTTGACTAAGGTGAATGAGCTACTATAATCTGTAATATGAGGGTGACTAGGAATTTGGTTCAAAGCTGGTTTACAGTGGAGGATGTCTGAAGCCTTCAAACATGTTTTATGGCTGATTGAAATTGAAGTTCTTTGTTGCTTTTCTGTTTTGTTATTTTCTATCACAAAAGTCCGAAAATAGTACTGGATCGGGACTTTTTTTCTACTTGGGTGGGGATTGTACTGGATGTGATTATAGGTGTTATAGAGGATATGTTTCTGGGTTGCTTATGTAAAGTTAATATTGTCTCTTTAGGGATCAATATTTTATTTATTGTTCTTTTTGTAATCTTGTTCTTGTATATGGGTTGAAGCATCTATCAGACTTCCCAATCAATATATTTTTTGCTTATTAAAAAAAATATAGTTGCTGCAGCTATCCGTTGTGTAATGTCCTTGTCAGGCTGGTTTAATTGGGGCCTGTTTTGATGGGGTTGTTGTAGAATTCAAGGTTATTTCGGTAGATCTTTTGGTGTCTACATATATTGGATAGGTGCCTCTTTGAAATTTGGTCATGGGTACAAGTCAATCTATTTTTCTATGTAACTAATATTCAATTGCTTGCATCCGGATTTTTGGGCGTAAATAGCTAACCGTGCCTCCTATTTTTCTATTCTGTTAACATATATACCTTTTTATACATAAAAAAAAAACCATTTACAGTGTGTGGTGGAGTTTACCTCTAATCCAAAACCAACCAGATATTTGTTCGATATTAATAAAAAAAATCATACAATTATTCTCATTGTTCTAATTGTATCATTCTTTATTAAATTCTCATCTCTCTACCCATCTCCTCCTAAAATATTACATAAGGCCTCAAATATGAATTGTAATATGGAATACTATTTACAAAACTTAATTTTCGTTTTTTAAACAAGTGCTGGCAAGCACTTCCATACATTTTGCTAAGAATTCATGTGTTTGTAGCATGGAAATTAATCTAACGGGCGTGAATTAGGCATTCTAGTTTCCGGTACTTAGGAACTTAATTATATGATGTTAGAGCATCCGCGTATGAGATATGAAAAATTTAAAAGGAGAATGTTAACCAGTGCTCTTAGGGCATTAGTTAAGGAATATAAAAGAAAAAATCTTTATCGAGATGCGATGTATTCAAAATTTTGAGAAGTGGTATTTTTAGTATTTCAACGAAAACTTGCTTTTATTGAAATCCATAACCATGTCTTTAGGATATTGGTTAAGACATCCAATTTAAAATTTCTTTCATAATATATAACAAACATAATTAGCATTGGGATATATACCACTTGAAAAATGCAACACATTTTTAAAGAATTTTAAAACAAGTTGCACATTTTAAGAAAATTATACAAAAATAAACATAGATGAATCATACAAACTCTTATTCCTCTACTTATGCCGTTCTCCCATTAAAATCTCATTTCTTTAATTGTCTCACCTCCTCCTAAAATCCTTCCATTAGTATCAAAGCTACGCCATATTGGGCGTAACTTAAAAGTCTTCCATATACTACAACAATTAAATCAAGGTAATAATCACAAAATCCGTAAAGTCAGAGGCATACTAGAAACTACAGGGGTAAGAAAAAGTCCCTATTAGAAGACCCGACAAGGAGATTGGCAAAGAATTACAAGAGCAAGAAGTTCTTGTCAAAAGTCTTCAACAAGGCCGACAAGAAAATTCACAACTGCCAAAATATGGCAAAGCTTTTATCAAAGTGGAAGCACTATTTTGGAGTTTAGCAACACACTAGATATCAACACTCTAATTAGACATCAACACACAAGGAGATGTTTTTGTAAGAAAATCATAGAAATGTGCACCAAGGAGGAGTGTTGAAAGTGCGGCACATTTTTAGAGAATTCAAGAACATGTTGCACATTCTAAGAAGTTACAAGAATATAGAACTAGAAACAAATAAAAATTTAATAAGGAAGAACCTAGAAGCTAGCCAGTAGGACTAGAATATGAAGAAAAATCTAGAGAATTCTACATGAAACTTTGGTGGTCCAAAAGAATGCATATGAATAGGCAATTGTATCACTTTGATGGGGGTGTGGAGGAGCTACCTCTAACCCACCAAAACTTTGTTCAATGTTAATAAAATCATACAGTTATTCTCATCCTTTTAGTTATGTCCTTTCTTCTTAAAATCCCATCTCTCTGATTGCCTCATCTCCCTCGAAAATCTTACACTCCCAAATGTCTTATATATAGTTTTCCAAGTGCTTGCAAAATTGATTAGGATGCTACTTGAAAATCTTCTAAATTAATTCCATGTAATTTGGTAATCTAAGTACCATTTGTTATCAAGTATATTTTTCACATTGATGGGAAAGTGAGGTGGAAATAAGATTTTCTCATGTTTGGCATAATAGATAAAAAAATCACTCTTAGACATAAAAGATGCCCCTAGAAATAAATTTTGTGGATAATATCGTAAAATTATATTCGTATGTATGAGGATGTGAAAGAAACATTCCTTGGAATGAGATCCTCGGCAATTTAGTTTACTTAACTGGGAACAAAACATTTCATGAACCAAATGACACCTAAGTGTCAGATATATGACAATTCAAGATTCCTTAGTTACACAGTATGAAAATTGAAGCAATACATCTTGGATTTCAATATTTTTCATCAACATATACCTTATAACTTGATTTCTAATTAGATATCAAGTTATATATCTAATTAGATATATAACTTAATAGATATTTGGGACTTGGGACTTGCGAATTATAGTTCTCACATATCAAATGCCCACTTATAGTTTTTTCATGAAGCATAAGATCCATGGAACTTATGATAAGGATGACAAGAGATACAAAAAGCACTGGAAACTACTTTAGAAGTTTCACTTCTTTGATTTTTTGTATTTAACTAGAGATACATACAAGCATGCCATTTAACATGTTTTCAAAGAATGAAGATCATCTGTCCCAAAATAGTGTATCATCCCCTATCTTATCACTTAGACCGTGACATCTCATTTAAAAAAGATACACTTGTAATAAATAATGTAAATAATTTTTCAATAGGCACAATGAGACACATTTTGTGACAGGTGATCTCCATCTGTTTTCAAAATCTTGCCAAAACATTATAGGCTAAGTTGTAATCTAAAAGTCATGGAAGACATTAGCATAAATAGATAAGTGCTAGACGCTACTCACCAGCCTTTCTTTTTCTTGCTCCAACTTTGTGGTTTTCATCCTTCTCCAATTTATTGAATTTATCTTCAAATACGTTTCTGAATATTAATTCCAAATCATCATAGTTTGGGCAATTGTTTAGTCTATACTTTCGGGCATATGGATGTTCCTACAAGATTTTTTGAGTCAGTCGGTCCTAAGACGCATGGATGCAAGGTTTTAAATAAAGATCCGCGACCGTGATCTGGGCCACAACATTTAGGTTTTAGAGGTCTCCGAAACCAAAACACGACCGTAGTTACGGTCACGTCGACCGTATTTTCCCGCAATTGTCTGCAATTGCGGTAAACGCAACGCAACCACGACCGTAATTTAAAACCTTGCATGGATGAGTAACACACACAATCTCCACTATCAGATACCTTGATATAAGCATCCCAGACATCATCATCAGCTGCAATGATTTGTTTTTGTGAATCCCATGAAAAGCCTTGTATCTTAAGAATAGTTTTCATTTCCCAGAAATATTTGAATAGTTTTCTTAATCGATTCCTTAAAACTTGTTTACCATGTTGAGTGCCAAAATTAGCATTAAACATGGTAAGCATATCTGTCCAAGCATTTTTATTGATTCTACTATTCTCCTCAATATTGCCCTGGTTCATCTGTTCAAGAAAAATGTTTACGAAAAATTGGTCCATGACAGGAGTCCAAACAGTCTTTGGACGCTCATTACATGATCTACCAATCCTTCCCATGCCATCATCACCTACAAATACATAATATGTATAAATAAAAACATCTTCTAGTATTGAGTAAATAATGGTTTGTTTGGTTTAATTTCAGTTTCCAATTTTCATTTCTTGACTTCAAAAATAAATATAACAAAATAATTACAAAATTGTCATCTTGTTTTCATCTATTTTCTTGTTTTCAAAGATTTGTATAAAAAATATTCAAAACAAATAAAATATTGTTTTCAATGTTTTCTGCATAAATTTTTGAAAATAAAAAATAGAATGAAAACAATTAATATGACAATTTTATAATTATTTGTGTTGTAATTATTTATAAAAAATAAGAAATAAAAATAGGAAAATAGAAACAAACTAAATGGGCCTAATATTCTTGCAAAGTTTCACAAACCACCGGAAAAAAACTCTCTTACAGTTTATTTTATTTTTCCAGTAACAAGGAAGTTACTTTAATTTAAGAAATTTAGACAGTAACACTCACCCAAATCTGATCCTTGCACGTCCACATCAATGCATACGTCATGGCTTGTTAAACTATGTCTTCCATCAGCAGTTGTGTAGCTAAATATTACACACAAATCTTCAAAATTCTGCATTGATTTTCCTTTGTAGCATTGTGCATCGGGGTTAGCCTGCATGTTATCCAAAGTTATGAAATGCACATTTTGAAGTTATAAATGCATATGTATTAGTGGGATCCAGCAGTGCACCTTGATATAAGCATCCCAAACAAATTCATCCGCCACAATCATTTGACAGGAACCATCCCAAGAAAATTCTTTGTAAGAAAGAATATTCTTTACATCATTGAATGTGTTCCATAAACTTGCATATTGAGATTTCAAAACACATTGGGATCCAAATTTTGCATTGAACATTGTCTGCATGTCTGTCCAAGCTTCCTTGTTAAAAGTGTGGCCAATCTTATTTCCTTTCTGCAAATGCTCTAACATAAGATCAATAAAATATCGCTCCATTAATGGACTCCAATACTGATCATTGCTCGTAGTAGTATGGTTATCCATTACTCCTACAAAAACACAAATATGGTATGTTAAGGGAGCGAGTAAGGAAAAGTCTATAGTTCTACCATAACCATATTTGGAATTTATGCTAATGACAACTACTTAATTTTAGAGCAACTTTTTTTTTTTTTGATAAAAGACTATTGACATGCAGAAGCATAATTTTAGAGCAACTCATAGCAAGGCAAAAAATTTTTTTTTGGAAGATTTTGATACTAGTATGCAGTTTGAATTAAAATGCAAATTCTTTATGATTAATTAATTGTAGACTTGAAGTTCATTGTTGAATGAACAAACCAAATTTAAGTTGGTGCATTCTATGAAAAAGGATTAGGTACATGCAAATTGTCAAACCAAAATTTTGATGTTAGTATGTAGTTCAAATTTTGTTGCGCCAACTTGCATGTAACTAATTAACCATCAAAAAGCTATTTGTGTAAAAGGATAAGGTACATGCAAGAATATATGCAAAAATCATATATTGAACTGCATGGAACCGACAATGACAAAAGAGTATAAGTTAATCAAATAAGTAGAAAACTTATAACGTACAACTGTATTTCTACCATTAAACGCGAAAAGAGCTAAGCTAATTAAATAGGAAACATAACATTGACATTACAAGAGAAGCAACCTTAGATAGTTTAAAAAAATTACAAGATATTTTTTTTTTGACATGAGATCAAAATTCACAACAAACTAAACCTATTTCAGTTAACTGGACTTGTTATTTCCACTGACATCCCTTACCAATACAATTCTTCACATAAACAGGCTACATGAAAATTAAAACGAAGTGTATTCAAAAACACTTTTCAGACGAAGAGTTCATTACATAATTTAAAACTTTTCTCCAGAAATTAAAATGAAAATTGTGAAAGTTCAACTTGGATAGAAGTTATCTATGACATTGTGATTCACCAAATCAAAAGTGCACACAAAAGTTAAATATTCCGTTGTAATTAAATATCTTGATTTCAAGAGCAAAACCTGATCCACATTCAATCTACAAACAAGAGTGCAAATGAGCAAAACCCTAAGCCCACCCTTCTAGAGTGAGGTATGAGGAGTGCTAGCTAGCAATATACTCTCCAACACTCTCTTTCCAACACACTTTCTCATATTGATTAAAATTCTTATGGGTCCTACTTATTTTGGAAATGGGTCGCATTAAATCATGTTGGTCCTACTTGAATTTTGTAGGACCCACATGAATTTCAACCCATAGAAGATAGTGTGTTGGAAAAAGAGTGTTAGAGAGTGTGTTGCTAGCATTTCTCTATTTATATTTAATATAAGTTTAAATATTTACTATGAAATCGATATTCAATACAATTCATCAAGATTCAGGTATCCTTCAAGTACCATAGCAACTCCCACCCTACTAAACACTAAAATGGTGTTTTGAAATGGATGGTGGGGTAAGGGAAAGTTTAGCTTTAAACTTGTGTTAGACAACTTGTAGAAGAAACCCAAAAGGCACCCATGGGTGAAGAACGTGACATTTTTGCTTCTGCCATTCACCAATCCGAAAATATATTTGGGTATCTAAGCAAAGTACGTACAGACAAAGCAGTTTCTTCCAACGTTACAATAAAAAAAATTCTTCTTTAACCATTACACAATGCTGAATGCCCCAAGAACTCACAAACAAAACGAAGCTAGTTTTAAAAATAGGGTGAGAGTTTTGTAAGAAAAACATTAAACAATTGACTTAAAATATGCATTATTAATATTAGAGTTTTTTTTAATTTACTGGTATATTTTTCCTTATATTATATATTAAAGCATGGATAAAAAAACTTATCTATTGACAATTTAACAAAAGGAAAAATATCCTTTATTACAATAGCCATTTTTTTGTGAAGATAATTTTGATGAGTTTTTTTTATTAGATGAGTTTTTAAATGATTATTAATATAAAAAATATTAAATGCATATTAATATGTAAGAAAACAATAAATAGTTGACTTGAAAGATGCATAATTAATATTATATTATTTGTCTGGATTAAAATAAATGGAATTTTTTGTTTTCTATTTAATTATATATAAATATACTAAACAAACGGTTTTTATTTTTATTAGTTTAATTGATATGACAGTCACTGCAAAGTTTAGTTTTTTTTTTCTCAAGTCATTCTTCAAACCAAAATTTCTTTTGGGTGTTTGCATATATTATGTCAGCAGACAAGAAAAAAAAGTGTAAAAACATGAAAATAAGCAAAGAAAAGAAACACACAACAGTTTAACTCGATTCGTTAAATGTGCCGACATTCACAAGTAATTAGAGATTTTTCTTATTCAACAATGAAGAACATATACAAGAGATACAATCGTCAATTGATACAATGAACAACCACACATTTTTTTCTACCCTAATCCCACACCACATCAGCATACAAGGAAAATAATTAAACGGCTCTGCTAGCTCTCGCCCTCCGCTTCCCCCACAGATCTCCCATTTCTCCCTTTTTTAACTCCAAAAATTACCGGATCTGATTACAGATTGGGCGAACTATTAACAAAATTCAAGCAATCTCAACAGCATAAAATTACAATCAAACCAGTTTTCTTTTGTTTTATTTAGAGTAAGTACTTATAGAACTAAGATTCTGGTAATCTCCTAACATTACCAACCACAAGCATTCATCTTTAAACCTTACACAACGGCATAAAATTCAGAAATAGAACGAAGCAAGCTTGGAATTGAGAATGAGAACTTTGAGAATTGAACTAAAAATTAAATGTTAAAAGGTAAAGTTAGGAGCTTTTACCAGTGAGTCAATGTTGTAGTGAATTCTGTGTTGGGAGAAATAACCTTGTTGCCTCTATGTTTGTTTGCAAGATACGGTGCAATTTCAACCTTCAATTTTATTTTCTAATAACTCAGTATTTCTTTCTTCTTCAACACATATAGCCTCACTCTTCCTTCCACTATCACCAGCTAGCCCTCATATATGCAACTCATACAACAGTCGTTACATTTTATTCTTGTTTTTTATTTCATTTATAAAAAAACGGTAATCGAAAAGGAAACAACATATAATAACATGTATTTATTGCAATACCCTTTTTTTAATATATATATATATATATATATATATATATATATATATATATATATATATATATATATATATATATATATGATGTGTTGCTCAATGATAATTAATTATTTTTTAAATATTATTAAATAAAGATTTAAATTTTTATCTATAACTTATATTTACTATTATTTTTTTAAAAAAAATTAGTGTGTCTATTCTTCTAAGTCTAATATCAGAAAATATTGTCAACCTCGATGAGGGAATACCATAATTCGAATTGAATTAATGTTGCAATACACCAGGTTCGGCCTTTAATATTTTTGTACATTTGTTAGCACTTTCAGGTGCTATCTATCTAGATGATATTAAAGAGGTCCACCAAAGATCACAATTCATATACATTATCATAGATAAACCTATGATATTGCTTCTACGCAGAAACGTTGTCTTAAGTTGAAGATAAAATAGTCTTCCCACGAAAAGTTTTGTCTAATGTTTTTTGGATCTAATAAAGCGCTTTGTGTTGAAAATGTTGTCTAATGTATATTCCTAAAGTAGCGTTTTTTCATAGAAGCGATAAATATTCCCATACTTCTTTTTATTCTCCACTACTTCTTTTTTAAATATATTAAATTATTGTTGATTTCTCTACACATTTGACATTCATCCCCTCCATTCAGCATCCAAAACATCATTAAAAATATATCTCATCACATTTATGTGTCAAACAACAATCAATTAACCCAAATGCAATCAAACACCAAACAACAAAATCGAGCATACAAAATCAAAAGTAGAACACACATTGTAGGTACTACAAAATTGACATGATCATGCATATACCATGATATATATAACTGAAGTACTGGAATTGAATTTTTCTATACCTCGTACGATCTCCCACTTGATAGGTGTTTTGAGCACTATCCGTCATTGGGGGATGCCATTTGTGACGTCCCAATAATTACATATATGTTTTAAAAAATATTTGGAGTGATTAAGTAGTTGAGTGTTAATTTTCATGTCATTTAGCTTGATCTTTATTTACTTATTAAAATATTTTATTAGGTACATTGACACTGAAAATAAATTGGTTTAGAATTAATCACACTACTAGAAAAATTGATTTTTTGGATGGAAATGTTTCCGTCCGAAATTTTTCGAAAATTTCGGATGGATTGCGTAAATTCTTATATTTTCCACGATCCGTCCGAAATCCGTCCGAAATATTTTCGGACGGATTTCGGACGGATTGTGTTATTTTTTTTATATTTTCGTTGATCCGTCCGAAATCCGTCCGAATTTTTCGGACGGATTTCTGACGGATTATGTTAATGTTTATATTTTCCTTGATCCGTCAGAAATCCGTCCGAAAATTTCGGACGGATTGTGTTATTTTATATGAAATCCGTCCGAAAATTTCGAACGGATTTCGGACGGATTGTGTTATTTTTAATATTTTCCTTGATCCGTCCGAAATTTTCGGACGGATTGTGTTAATGTTTATATTTTCCTTGATCCGTCCGAAATCCGTCCGAAAATTTCAGACGGATTGTGTTATTTTTTATATTTTCCTTGATCCGTCCGAAATTTTCGGACGGATTGTGTTAATGTTTATATTTTCCTTGATCCGTCCGAAAATTTCGGACGGATTTCGGATGGATTGTGTTAATGTTTATATTTTCCTTGATCCGTCCGAAATTTTCGGACGGATTGTGTTAATGTTTATATTTTCCTTGATCCGTTCGAAATCCGTCCGAAATTTTCGGACGGATTGTGTTAATGTTTATATTTTCCTTGATCCGTCCGAAAAGTTCGGACTTGATTTTGATGGATTGTGTTAAGGTTTATATTTTCCTTGATCCGTCAGAAAAATTGGACGGATTGTGGTAATGTTTATATTTTACTTGTTCCGTCCGTAATAGGTCCGATAAATTCGGACGGATTGTGTTATTTTTTATATTTTCCTTGATCCGTCCAAATTTTCGGATGGATTGTGTTAATGTTTATATTTTCCTTGATCCGTCCGAAATTTTCGGACGGATTCTGTTAATATTTGTGTTATTTTTTATATTTTCCTTGATCCGTCCGAAATCCGTCCGAAATTTTCGGACGGATTGTGTTAATGTTTATATTTTCCTTGATCCGTCCGAAATCCGTCCGAAATTTTCGGACGGATTTCGGACGGATTGTGTTATTTTTTATATTTTCCTTGATTTATCTTATATTATCCTTGAAAAAATATTAAATAATTTATCTTATAAATATGATTAAAATATTTGATCTTAATAAATTTAAAAGTAAACAAGATTTATGAAGTGAATTAAACAAGATTTATATTTCTTACAAGATTTATGAAGTGAATTAAACAAGAAGTACAATTGATCCTAATAGAACCCAAATGGACTGGTTTGATCCTAATAGAGCCCAAATTGACTTGTTAGGACCTAATTGGGCCAATTGCCCCGATCGGCCCAATTGAACTTCTATGGTCCTAATGAAGCCTAAATGGACTTATTTGATCCTAATAGAGCCCAATTCAACTTTTTAGGTCATATACGACCTAACTGGGCCAATTTGTACTTCTTTGATCCTAATGGAGCCCAAATGGACTGGTTTGATCCTAATAGAGCCCAATTTGACTTGTTAGGACCTAATTGGGCCAATTGCCCCGATCGGCCTAATTGAACATCTATGGTCCTAATGAAACCTAAATGGACTTGTTTGATCCTAATAGAGCCCAAATCGACTTTTTAGGTCATATACGACCTAACTGGGCCAATTTTTACTTCTTTGATCCTAATGGAGCCCAAATGGACTGGTTTGATCCTAATAGAGCCCAATTTGACTTGTTAGGACCTAATTGGGCCAATTGCCCCGATCGGCCCAATTGAACTTCTATGGTCCTAATGAAACCTAAATGGACTTGTTTGATCCTAATAGAGCCCAATTCGACTTTTTAGGTCATATACGGCCTAACTGGGCCAATTTGTAGTTCTTTGATCCTAATGGAGCCCAAATGGACTGGTTTGATCCTAATAGAGCCCAAATTGACTTGTCAGGACCTAATTGGGCCAATTGCCCCGATCGGCCCAATTGAACTTCTATGGTCCTAATGAAGCCTAAATGGACTTGTTTGATCCTAATAGAGCCCAATTCGACTTTTTAGGTCATATACGACCTAACTGGGCCAATTTGTACTTCTTTGATCCTAATGGAGCCCAAATGGACTGGTTTGATCCTAATAGAGCCCAATTTGACTTGTTAGGACCTAATTGGGCCATTTTCCCCGATCGGCCCAATTGAACTTCTATGGTCCTAATGAAACCTAAATGGACTTGTTTGATCCTAATAGAGACCAAATCGACTTTTTAGGTCATATACGACCTAACTGGGCCAATTTGTACTTCTTTGATCCTAACGGAGCCCAAATGGACTGGTTTGATACTAATAGAGCCCAATTTGACTTGTTAGGACCTAATTGGGCCAATTGCCCCGATCGGCCCAATTGAACTTCTATGGTCCTAATGAAACCTAAATGGACTTGTTTGATCCTAATAGAGCCCAAATCGACTTTTTAGGTCATATACGACCTAACTGGGCCAATTTGTACTTCTTTGATCCTAATGGAGCCCAAATGGACTGGTTTGATCCTAATAGAGCCCAATTTGACTTGTTAGGACCTAATTGGGCCAATTGCCCCGATCGGCCCAATTGAACTTCTATGGTCCTAATGAAAACTAAATGGACTTGTTTGATCCTAATAGAGCCCAATTCGACTTTTTAGGTCATATACGACCTAACTGGGCCAATTTGTACTTCTTTGATCCTAATGGAGCCCAAATGGACTGGTTTGATCCTAATAGAGCCCAATTTGACTTGTCAGGACCTAATTGGGCCAATTGCCCCGATCGGCCCAATTGAACTTCTATGGCCCTAATGAAGCCTAAATGGACTTATTTGATCCTAATAGAGCCCAATTCGACTTTTTAGGTCATATACGACCTAACTGGGCCAATTTGTTCTTCTTTGATCCTAATGGAGCTCAAATGGACTGGTTTGATCCTAATAGAGCCCAATTTGACTTGTTAGGACCTAATTGGGCCAATTGCGCCGATCGGCCCAATTGAACATCTATGGTCCTAATGAAACCTAAATGGACTTGTTTGATCCTAATAGAGCCCAAATCGACTTTTTAGGTCATATACGACCTAACTGGGCCAATTTTTACTTCTTTGATCCTAATGGAGCCCAAATGGACTGGTTTGATCCTAATAGAGCCCAATTTGACTTGTTAGGACCTAATTGGGCCAATTGCCCCGATCAGCCCAATTGAACTTCTATGGTCCTAATGAAACCTAAATGGACTTGTTTGATCCTAATAGAGCCCAAATCGACTTTTTAGGTCATAGACGACCTAACTGGGCCAATTTGTACTTCTTTGATCCTAATGGAGCCCAAATGGACTGGTTTGATCCTAATAGACCAAATTGACTTGTTAGGACCTAATTGGGCCAATTGCCCCGATCGGCCCAATTGAACTTCTATGGTCCTAATGAAGCCTAAATGGACTTGTTTGATCCTAATAGAGCCCAAATAGACTTTTTAGGTCATATACGACCTAACTGGGCCAATTTGTACTTCTTTGATCCTAATGGAGCCCAAATGGATTGGTTTGATCCTAATAGAGCCCAATTTGACTTGTTAGGACCTAATTGGGCCAATTGCCCCGATCGGCCCAATTGAACTTCTATGGTCCTAATGAAGCCTAAATGGACTTGTTTGATCCTAATAGAGCCCAAATCGACTTTTTTGGTCATATACGACCTAACTGGGTCAATTTGTACTTCTTTGATCCTAATGGAGCCCAAATGAACTGGTTTGATCCTAATAGAGCCCAATTTGACTTGTTAGGACCTAATTGGGCCAATTGCCCCGATTTTTCTCAATTTTCATCTTGAGCCTAAAAATCTCAAATCTGTTTTGATTTTAAATGAATGAAGTTTTTGAGAAATTAAATATATTATTGAATTATATTTATATTGTGATTGTTGAGAAATTAATTTAGTATTTTGTCTGGTTGTTTCAATGCTTGGATCGTCTCTCTATGATGTTTTTAATGTTCTTGCTTGCTTTGGAGAAGTATGAATTCCTTCTTGGGAACTCATTGGAGCTGATTGCATGGCTGGACTGAGCCGAACGTCAGCCATTGTGAAAATCTCTAACGCTAAACGCGTGTTTAAGGAACTAATAATTGAGGTTTTAAACTCAATGTCACAAAGGGGCACAGCGGGGTGTCTCAATAGCCACCACCGTCTCATCCTTGTCATCTTGGGTATGTATTCTACCCTTAATCTCTTCTAGTTCAAAACCTCTGTAACACCCTAGTTTTTACACCTATGATTAATTATTTTATTTAGATGTTTAAGTTTATTATGTTATGTGGTTTAGTTAGTTTGAGTAATTAAATTACTCTCTTCAAATTATTTTATTAGGTGCATTAGCACTGACTTATTTCAGTGAATGCACGCTTACTAGACAATAATTTATGTTATTGTCACTATTATTACCAGTACAGAAAAATATTTTAAATAATGTGATTAAAAGAAAAGCATTTTCATATTCCTATTCTATTTAATTTTAGAGTTAAAAATATTTTGGTTTGACATTTATCGGAGATTAAATTTTGGACTGAGTATTTTCTTAGTTGATCAGTTCAACTATTAATCTTTACTCTAACTTGAATTTGGAAAACATATCTTTATCAATCTTTATTTTTAGATTCTAAAAAGTAAAAACATGTTTATTTTAGGCCTAATATTTATCACTCATTTTGTACCTATCACTAAGTAACTGGTTTAAAAACTCACTTTCTCACTTTTCTCTCTCTCTTTCTCGACGCTCTCTCCCTCTTTTTCTCTTTTCTTCTCTGCTTCTTCTTCTTTCTTTCTTTCTTCTTCTTCCTTCTCCCCAACTTCATCTTCTACCTCCTTCCTTCCTTCAAGTCGCGCCGCCCTCCTCAGACCGTCGCCGGCCGCCGCTTGAGATGGAAGGACGAAGATCGCGTCCCTGCACGCGGTCCTCGCCACTGTTGCGCTCTTTGGTGGCGAAACCGCCTCTCTCCACCGCGGTAGGTGCTGTCCGCCGCTGCCACCATGGTGGTTTTCACTATGTGAGTTGTTTTAAGTTTTCTTCTTCCTTTCTATGAAGCTTAGCTTCACTTTACGGGTCATGGTTGTTGTAGGGGAGTGTTCCACCGCCACTGCCACCTCGTCGGAGTTGTGTGCCGCCGCCGCCGTACCCATGGCTGTCACTGCGTCCTCTGTCTTCAAGCTTGGGTTATTCAAAACCCTCTAAACTCTTCTAGATTCAAAACCCCTAATGGATTTTTGGAACCCTAACCCTAACCCTTTGATTTCAGATTTTAATCTTGAAATTTAAGGTTGTTTTATGAAATTGGGACTATGAATTTGTGTTTCCCTAAACCAATTTCATTATTCTGAGTTTTCCCCAAATTGTATTTAGGAGCCCTAAACCCAAATTTGATTTATTTGAATTTGGTTATGTTTTTGTGAAATTAATTATGATTTAGTGCAATTAGGACTCTTAATGGATGATTTCCAAAGTTCTTTTTCATGATCTTTTGATTAAAACAAAGTTTCCTTAAAGGGTATTGGGAAGCGTGAACTTCAAACATGTTTTTCTTTGAAAATAACCTTATTTCGTAATTAGATTAAGTGTTTAGATAAAGTTAGAATGTGTGTTTGATCATGTGAAATTGATTTCTTGATTTCTGGTTGTTGCGCGTTGTTGGATTTCCTCTCTGAGACGTTTGACACGGCTATGCTTACGTGATGAAGTAGATATGAGCTAACGTGAGCATTAGGACGAGGATCCTTTACTTGTCTTCAAAGGTAAGGGGAGTTTACCTAGGGATATTCAATAACTATATGCATGTGTGTGTGTGATTTATCTATATGATTAAACTATTGAGACTGGTTGAGGCATGACATACGTCATAGCTTATGTTTTGGAAAACTATTGTACTGAAAACATATGAACACAGAAAAGTGATTTTTAGCTTTCTTTGGAAAGTGGAAAGGAAACAGAAAAGGACCAGATTTCTGTGCTGAGGTTTCAGACTAGATTCTGATTACGGTGAAGCCGGACTAGCCTTCCTCCTGTTAAGGACCTAGAGTTCCGAGACGTCGGACTAGTGTCTGTTGATAAAAGATTTTGAAAAATCTTTAGTGAGAGTTTAAAACTCAATTGATATTGAAGGTTTAATCAATATCTGAAAAGATGATATGGCAGACGTGCTGTTGTTATAACTATTATTTTTATGTATTCTTGCTGGATGTATTTGGTGTAACTGAAATCCTGGAAATGAAAATGTAAGTATTTTAGCAGGTGTTCTTTTTACCTGGGATGTCCGAATTACAGAGGAGACTCTGTCGAAATTTTTGTAAAACTACTAGCTTGTATTTAAGTATATCCTTTAAATTAAATAGGCTTGCCAAGCTATGATAGTAAGTTGGTGTGTCGATAAAGGTTTAGGTGTGGAGTCGTGACAAAAATTTTATACCCAATTTCAGACACTTATGTACTTATATACATTATTTTCCGAAAGCACCAGCAAATTATCTTTCAAATATAAATTTCGCACGTGTTACGAAAGTAATGCCCAAGGGGGGAGGGGGGGTGTTACAACCTCAAATCTGATTTTGAAACCCTAACCCTTTGATTTCAGATTTTAATCTTAAAATTAAATCTTGTTTTATGAAATTGGGACTGTGAATTAGTGTTTCCCTTCTTAACAGAGGCGGCAAGTCTTGGAGATTGTTGTCTGGTATGTGTTTCTCTGTTATGTGCAGTAGGGGTTGTCTTTGTTTTCTATGGTGTTGATCTTTTTCTACAACTGATTTGCTCACCTCCTGGGAGATAAATCAACCGGTCTAGGAGCCTCCCGGCTCTCTAGCAGTTCTCTTTTATTTATTTTGCATTCACAAACCTTTCAATTGTTTATCCTTTCTGTGGCTGCTGTTCTGAATTAGTGATTTTCTCAATGTTTATCCTTTCAGATTGGTTTGGATGGAATTCGTATGTTAGATCCAAATACCAGTCGAACATTGAGAATATATCCTCTTGAGAACATAACAAGATGTGAAGTAAGTTTGTTAGCTTCCTTATTGACATTTTGACTATTTCTTCAAAATTAATTTTTGTAACTAGTCTCAATATAATATGTTTCTAATTTAATTATGCAGAAATTTGATTCATCTACCTTTGCATTCTGGTCAAGGAGCTCGGTGGATGTGGAGCCAGGACGAATCATATTGCAATCCAATAGTTACACTACTAACACACTTTTGGATCTTTGATTCTTGCTACTATACAGTATTCTCGAGAATTTCATCCTCCTTTTGTGGAAATAGTTTTCTTTGATGAATTAGATTATAAGAATGTAAATTTTATAAATATCTCTTGGGAGATCTTTGGGTGTACTTTATGTTATTGGGGGACATGATTTAGTTTTAGTTGCTTGCCTTGTATGAGTTGCAATGTGTAGTGTACATTCAAGGCCATGTTTTTACTCACGATATGTTTTGTACTATTTGAAGATTCATTATCATTGGATAATGTTTGTTATATTCAAGTGCAACTTACCTGTTTCAACCTTTTCTCTCTTATTCACCGAATCTTCTGTTCTTTAATCTTTATCAAATTTAATGATTCCAATATTGATTGTTTGTGTGTCGTTTGTTTTGTGTGTGTGTAGTGGAAATAATGTTGGTTCTTTTGGCTATCCTAATACTCTTGTGCATTGCAGATTTTTTGTTTAGCCTCAACATTTGACTATCCTTTGAACTAAAGTGTAGTGTATGCTTAGGCCTAGGAATTATGAACGGACATGAGTTAGATAAAGATTCAAACAATTTGAGGGTTTGCTAGCAATAAAGATCCAAATAATTTGAGGGTTTGCTGGAAAAATCTCTTGATAATTTTTATTATTTGTACTTTCTGCTAGTCACATCAATTTAAATGCCAATAATTAATAAATAGCCTTCTAATTATGCTTTTTGGCTATTAACAATGCTGGCAGATAAAATATGTCCTAAGCATTTAGCACTTTTTAATTGATAAACAATTAGATTGCACTTTCCAACTATTGGAAGTACCATCGATCTTCCGATCCGTAGCATGTATATTTGCTTTGATCGCTATACTAAACAGTATAGATCACATGGGCTTCTTTCTCGGCTCAGTTCTTTTGGGGTTCTAGAGTACAGTTGAACACATGTGTGCACTTATTTCTGTTTGTTAATTAATTGACTTGCTTGGTTGATGGAAAGGTTCATTCTTTTACTGAATTTTTGGATATAAATCTTTCAGGTGTATATTGGGGGCATCTCCATTGATGCAGGGCATTCTACTTCTAAAGGAAAAATGACAGCAAATTTGGAGAGGCTGGATTCTTAGATTCCTCAACTTTTTGGTTCATTACATGACCTTCACAGTTCACAGTGGTTTGATCTTTTGATAGTTTTTAAGTCATGACTTTTGGATTGCATGCAGCAATTGGTATTTGATTTTTAGAAGTTGTATGGTACCAAGACTGTATTTTGTAACAATAGTCAAATTCATGATTTTGTGATTGAATGTGAAACTGCAAATGTTAGTGATCGGTGCCATATAATTCGCATAGATAGTGAAACTGTAATGTAAGTGAAGTGATCTGTCACGGCCGTGATGAGCATCACGGCCTGGCTGTGACAGCTTATGCCTTGAATGTTGTTTCACTAAATGGTCCATCACGGCCGTGATGGGTATCACGGCCTGGCCGTGACAGATTCTGCTTACAAGGGGTCTGGCTCAGTTAACATGTCACTGCCGTGACAGATTCTGACTTTTGATTCTTCCGTGGGAAATCCGTCCCAAATCCGTCCCAAAACAAAAATAAATCCGTCCGAAAAATAACCAACAAAATCACAGCATCCGTCCCAAATCCGTCCAAAAACAAAAATAAATCCGTCCGAAAAATAACCAACAAAATCACAACATCCGTCCCAAATCCGTCCGAAAACAAAAATAAATCCGTCCGAAAAATAACCAACAAAATCACAGCATCCGTCCCAAATCCGTCCGAAAACAAAAATAAATCCGTCCGAAAATAACCAAAATCCGGATTTCCACGTTGTCCGAAATCCATCCGTAAATATTTTCGGACGGAATTTGGGACGGATTTTATAATTTCCCACGGGGCTTTTTCGGACGGGTTCCATTCCGTCCGAAATCCGTCCGAAATGAATTATCCGTCCGAAAATTGTCCAATTTCCGTCCGAAATCCATCCGAAAATCCGTCCGAAAAAGATGAATTTCTAGTAGTGTCACAGATTAATTCTGGACCATTTAACTCTCTTGGTTGAACAAGTCAACCATCAATCTTTACTTTAATTTGAATTTTGAAAATTTTATTTTTCCCTCTTTATTTTCAGATCCCAAGTGTCAGAGGAACCCAGAACGTCAATTCTAGGTGGAGGAAGATAATATGTTAGGTGTAATATGGAGTAAATGCAAGTTAGTGTAACTGCTTTGAAACTTTTGTGGAATTTTAGTATACTTGCTTAATATTTTTAATATTGTGATTATCTGTGTAATTAGGAACTTAATATATATTGTGCTTGAATAATTTTAAATTCAATTTAGTTGTAAGCTAAATTTAAAATTATTGATTTGGCGTAAGGTTCGAATTCGAAAACCTTACTTATTTGTAAATTACGAAGCTAAACGTTGGACTTAATTTTAGTGTAAATGGGCTCTAAGCATAGTGTACCCACCTAGATTGGATCATTGGCCCAATGTAGGCTAGGCCGAACTACGATGAATAAAAAGGCCCAACAAGGATGAAGGTTGACCAGTACCAAAAGGACAGTATTGAGAATGACCGAGCTGAAGAATCACAACGGACGCCAACGAGGCTTAAAGAGAAGTCATCTCAGCCATGGAGCCCGATGTTAACCTGGATTATGAACCCGGCTTCGAATGGAACAAGTGGGTCAAACCATGGACCCTTGAAGGCATTACTCGGTCAAGACCCACATGTCGTCAATACTCTAACTCGGTCGGGTCACAAGAAAGAGAGCTCGGTCGGGCAGGTACACGTCACCTAGGAAACCTTCTGGAAGGATCACGCGATGATTGGATGAAAAAGAGAACATGCAAACGAGACACGATGCGCCTGCAAATCGCGCTAACGATTTGGTGTGCCCCACTTGGCGTAATTGTCTAGCGTGCACTGCACACTGTGACACCCCATACCCCGCATGTATTTATAAAGCAATAACATAGAAGAGATAAAATAAAAGCATGCATATCATTTATTATAAAATAAAAAACAAAGGTAGAAAGTACCATATTGTACCAAAACATAAACAGTGCGGAAATAAAAACATAACATGAAAAACATAACCCAACCTCGATGTCACATTACAGAGCTGGTATAACCAAAATCTGGAAACATCACGAACAAACAAACTAAAATTGAGAAATCCTAAACTACGAGTAGTGGCTCTTCAGAGTCTCTCCTCAACAGGCTGCTCACCGTCCTCTGCATAACAAAAAGGTACATGCAAAGCAAACAACAAAAGACGGGGAGTGAGAAACATGTATCAAATATAATGGCATGGAAGTAGTTAGCAAGATGAGATTACATCATAACAATAGCATCTAATCACAAGTCAACATACACAACACATTTATATCATCTATAACAATTCAATCAATGTATGCTATACGGTGCAACCCTAATCCATTATACATGTGGATCCAATCTACCTCAGGAAGACAACTTCAGAGTTACATATCCACATTAGCCATTAAGCACCAATGCCGTCAGTTCACCAAACCATGGGTGAACCCCTTGGATAGCTGACGCACCTTACTCTAGGATGCGCGACCACGGGTGTACACGATCCACCTTATGATGCCCTTCTACCCCGCACGTTAATATAAAACATTTACTTAAAAGAGGTAATATAAAAACATGCATTTGTTTAATAAAAATAAAACTTGATAGAAAGATACCACATTGTAACACTTAACGCGGAAAGAACATAGTTTTAAAACAATAAAATATAAACAACGTATAGCATAGCATAACCCAACCCCGATGTCACATACAAAGCTGGTATAACCATTCTGAGATAAAATCCTCAAAATACAATTGAAACAACTAAACAAAACTAACAACTATAACTAAGTGATCAGCCTCTGACTCATCTAGTTTTATGACTAGTATGACCGCGATTTTGTGCTAATTATATTCCGTTTTCGCCCAAATTAGACTCGATTGTCTTCAAGCAACATTTTGAGTCTCTAAAGTAGTTTTGGGTTAATTTAGTTAATTTTGAGTCAAATAAAGCACTTACTGCTATTTCCTGTTTTCAGGTAAATAAGAAAAGCAGTGCAGGAGGATTCGCCTCGAGCTCAAGACCAAAGACGAGCACGGCGAACAATCACCCTCTCTGGCTCGCCTCGCGAATCATGTTTCACCTCGCGAGAAATCCAAACACTGAAGGACTGTTCATAATATTCGCCTTGCGAGCGACCGCAACCCAGAATCTGTATTTATAGTCTGTTTTAGGCAGAACTGATCTTATCTTCTCATCTCCTCTTCTTTTCTTTTCATAGTGCGGCTGCGAATTTAGGTTTAGGTTTAGTTTTATGTTTGTAATGGAGAGCTAGTCTCCTTTGATCAATCTACTGTAATTGGGCTTCGCCGCCACTTGAGGTTTTGTAATTCCTGAACTCATTACTATTCTCTTACAATATTTGTTCTGTATGTTCTGTTTGCTTAATTCAGGATTATATAGAATATGTGTTGATTCATTTCCATGATTGTGTGTTCCTAAACTTAATCGCGTTTGCTTAATTCGCGTGTGTTCAATTCGTGTTTGCTTAATTCACGAAGGGCTTAATCCGTTTGCTTAATTCGGAATTAGAAACATATGTCTCGTAGTGTCAATTTCGCTTGTTAAATGATGCTACAATCGAAAAGGGTTTAGAATCCGCTTAGGGCTTTGAATTATATGAACCGATGATAGTGAGAAACCGAGAACAGTAGGTTGATCGTTTAGCTTATTTGGTAATTAATTAGTTTGCATAGTTTTCTGCTTTTTTTCTTTATTTAATTTCAAATCCAAAACCCCCCAAATCTGACTTTTTCTGTTAACAACAACCCAAGAGTCCTTGTGAGAAGATACTCGAGTTGTCGTTCCCTGAACTACATATTTTGTAAACCGCTCGCTTTTTGACGCGTGCGCGACAGCGTGTCAAAATTGGCGCCGTTGCCGGGGACTCTTGTTGTTATTAACAGAAAATACTAAAAAAGAAAAAAAAACATTTTGCTGAATTGGTCTGGTTGTGAATCTACCCATGGATAATTATATGCAAGGATACATGCCTAATGTTAATTATGAACCACCATGCATATATTATCCCGACTCTCCTGGTTTAATACACCGGTTGCCAAGGTTTAGTGGTCTTGCAGGTGAGAATCCGCTGAAGCATCTGAAAGAATTCCAGGTTGCTTGTTCTACACTTTTGAGACCTGAAGGATTAACGGAAGACCATATCAAGATGAGAGCCTTCCCATTCCCACTTGAAGGTGCTGCAAATGATTGGTTGTATTGTCTTGAGCCGAATTCCGTCTCAACCTGGTTTGATTTGAAGAAAGTCTTCCTAGTGAGATACTTTCCTACCTTCAGAGCTGCATCAATCAGGCGAGAGACATTTAATGAATCACCTCAAGCATGTACATCCAATATTTACAATCAAGGCAACAATCAGAACAGGCACAACATTCCTGACCCTTCCACTGATGAGTACCACCCCAGTTGGAGAAACCATCCAAACCCTTGGTATGGGGACTCACCCACGCAACAACTGATGTTGCCGCTGACACCACCACAAAACTCCCCCCAAGTGACCACCTCTGCACCTTCTGGACCTTCACTAGAGGACATGTTCAAGCAAATGACTGCACAAATAACTGCACAAATGAATGCACAAAATCTCCAGTTTCAGGCCTCACAGGAACAGTTTCAGCAGCGAACGGATGCTAGCATTCACAATTTGCAGACACGGATTGGACAGCTTGCCACTTCAATGAATACCATCCAACAAGCTCAAGGATCAGAACCCTTGACTAAGGAAATTGAGAGGAAGAGGCATATAGAGGACATCCATTCCGCCATGCTAGAGGATGATGAAGAAATTATGGAATTAGATGATTCCATTGGCTCCTACGCATGTGCCAATTGTGATGGGAGAAATACCTGTGTGGTGCGTGCTGAGGTTACTGCATATATAGAAGGTGATGAATCTGGTAATGCAGTGGATGAAAATTGTGCATAAAATGAAACAGCACCAGAGACCCTCTCTACCTATTTGCCACCTCCCCCTGCGGAGCCACCAGCGATGGAGTTCAAGCCTCTGGATTTTGCACCCTTGGATATGAAGGCACTATGGCCAGTCCAAGAGGTTGAACCCCACTTTTATTGGGAGGACTTTATGGACAAGGTTGACAAGGAGGTCAACTTTGACCCGAGATGGAGTGAGAAGTCCGCCGCACTCGGCGAGGTCACCATAATTGTCAAGTGTTCACTCCCCTATCAAGGCTGCAAGTTATGGAAGCATGGAATGAGCTTCCGTCCTTTGGCTATCACTTGGGCCTTATATTACAAGCAATGAGATCCTGGTGGAACCACCTCCATGAGTTTCTCTAAACCTTTTCCTTTTTAATTATCTTTGTTTTGTTTTTGTTTTGTTTTCTTTTATCTCCTGAATAATTTGAGAAGATCAGGAGTATGTGTGTTGAGTCTTGTGTCGGCAAGCTTGATTGGGTTTTGATTGAATTTTGCATAGATGGATTGCATGTCATGTGTTGACTGTTGATGATCCCCCTTAGATTTTGAAATTTGAAAATTTGATCCCCATATGAAAAATTGAAAATTGAACTTTGAGATATTCTATTATGATTGCATGATTTATGATAAGTTTGGGGTGAAGGGATGCACACACTCGGGATAGAATCTCGGTCAAACAGTTTTCAAAAATGTCCAGGTGAGGATTTGAGCCTCCAACATGTTTTTAATTGTGTGAATCACTTTCTAGTTGCACTTTCCTGAATTTGCTTGAATCTCTTCATGGTTTGCATGCTTATGTGATTGCATCAGATGATTTAGGCAGATTTTCTTTGTAAATAACCACTTGGCCTAAAAAGAACCGTCCCTAAGGCATGTTCCCTAGTTAGCCCCATTGAGCCTAATTAGCTTGTTAATTCTTGATGACCTTATGTTATGAGCCTAAAATCTGAAAAAAAAAAAAAACCATGTTAACCCGATCTTAGGATTAGGAGAGCATGGAAGCTTAGCAAGAGAATGGTTGCAAGAAACTAAGTTTGGGGTGGCTACGAGGATGTGATATGTTGTCTGGGATTGAGAAAAAGAAAAAAAAATAATAAAAAAAAATAAAGAAGAAATAATAAAAAGGTTGGAGCCAAGGGCAAAGAAAAAAAGAAAAATAAACAAAAAGAACAAAAAAGTCAAAAAAGGGGTATTGAAAGAAAAAAAGGGTTGTAGTCACCCAAAAGCATAAAGAAAAATGGAAAAAGGAACTTGAGTGGAAATTCAATGTATCAAAAGTTTCATGCTCTCTTAGTTCCTAGGGACTTAAGCCCAGTACTTTTGTTTATCCTACCCTCAGCCAGGCCCCATTACAACCTTAAAAGACCTTTTGATGTTGCATGCATGTTTTCGTGGGAACCATTTTGAGATGAAAATCAAATTCATGGGAAGTGCTCTTAAAAGTGAAATTGAGTGAAATGTTGATAGCCTAGACAAAATTGAGCGAATGAGTGAAACATTAAATGCCCTTGTGAGGAAGGCGATTGTTTAAATTTGGTGATCTCCCTTTTGTGTGTAACTTGGATCCCTTGCTTAGATTAATGATTGTTTGAATGATGAAATTCTCAAATGTTTAGAGTAAATGAATGCGGGGATTGCTTTGTTTGAGAGGGGGGAACATTGAAGAAAACTGTTTTGATGAATTGCTTGAAATTTGTGCAAGGTTGATTGAATCCTTTAAGCTTGCCAGGTCTTGAGTCTTTTTGAGTTTTAGTTTGCTTGGGGACAAGCAAAGTTTAAGTTTGGGGTATTTTGATAAGCCTCTGGCTCATCTAGTTTTATGACTAGTATGACCGTGGTTTTGTGCTAATTATATTCCGTTTTTGCCCAAATTAGACTTGATTGTCTTCAAGCAACATTTTGAGTCTCTAAAGTAGTTTTGGGTTAATTTAGTTAATTTTGAGTCAAATAAAGCACTTACTGCTATTTCCTGTTTTCAGGTAAATAAGAAAAGCAATTCTGGGAGGATTCACCTCGCGAGAGGCTACTCGCCTAGCGAGCCTGAAGACCAGCACGAGCAGCAACAGTCACCTTCTCTGGCTCGCCTCGCGAATCATGTTTCGCCTCGCGAGAAATCCAAACACTGAAGGACTGTTCAAAATATTTGCCTTGCGAAACATGTTTCGCCTCGCGAGCGACCGCAACCCAGAATCTGTATTTATAGTCTGTTTTAGGCAGAACTGATCTTATCTTCTCATCTCCTCTTCTTTTCTTTTCATAGTGCGGCTGCGAATTTAGGTTTAGGTTTAGTTTTATGTTTGTAATGGAGAGCTAGTCTCCTTTGATCAATCTACTGTAATCGGGCTTCGCCGCCACTTGAGGTTTTGTAATTCCTGAACTCATTACTATTCTCTTTCAATATTTGTTCTGTATGTTCTGTTTGCTTAATTCAGGATTATATAGAATATGTGTTGATTCATTTCGATGATTGTGTGTTCCTAAACTTAATCGCGTTTGCTTAATTCGCGTGTGTTCAATTCGTGTTTGCTTAATTCACGAAGGGCTTAATCCGTTTGCTTAATTCGGAATTAGGAACATATGTCTCGTAGTGTCAATTTCGCTTGTTAATTGATGCTACAATCGAAAAGGGTTTAGAATCCGCTTAGGGCTTGGAATTATATGAACCGATGATAGTGAGAAACCGAGAACAGTAGGTTGATCGTTTAGCTTATTTGGTAATTAATTAGTTTGCATAGTTTTCTGCTTTGTTTTCTTTATTAAATTTCAAATCCAAAACCCCCCAAATCTGACTTTTTCTGTTAACAACAACCCAAGAGTCCTTGTGAGATGATACTCGAGTTGTCGCTCCCTGCACTACATATTTTGTAAACCGCTCTTTTTGACACGTGCGCGACAGCGTGTCACTAAGCATCCTAACTATAGCCGCAACTCCTCAGAGTCACTCCTCCACTGGCTGCTCACCGTCCTCTACATAAGAGATACATGCAACAATAGAAACAGGAAAAACAGAGAATAAGAAGTCATGTAAACACATCGACATGGAAGTAGTTAAGCAAGTTGAACATACATCATAGCATGGCATAGCAATATAACATAACATCAATATTAAATAACATAACAACATAACATCAATATTAAATAACATAACAACATAACATCAATATTAAATAACATAACAACATATCATCTCAATCAACATATGCTATGTGGTGCAGCAACACTACTCCGCTACTCCGTTATGCATGTGGATCTAACTATCTCAGGAAGTCAACTTCAGAGTTACATATCCACATTGGCCATAAAAGCACCAACGTCGGCAGTTCACCAAACCATGTGTGAACCCCTTGGATAGCCGACGTATCATAACTGGATACGCCACCTCGGGGGTGCACGGTTCACCAAACCTTGGGTGAACAACCCGAGACTTAGGCCAGATCATCATAACTTGGATGACCTCCCCTATGTTGAACATCCCCCACAAATCAACTTCAACGTATGAATGCATGAACAAACGACACACAAGGCAACCACCTCCTTTGCTTGGGCCAATAAGCACCCAAGACTTATCACCATCATCAACATCAACACCTTAACCCATTCTGGGTCAAGGCCCCCTTAGCCAAAAAGCACTAAGGTCCAACTCATCAACATCTTGACCAAAAAGCATCGAGAGTACTTTGGCCAAAAAGCACCAAAGCATAACAACGTACGGTAACCCATTGGGTACCGGTTTAACCAGCTTATTATTCTTATTCATCTTAATTAATCATTAATTAAGTTATCTAACTTGTTATCATTCGATTGGTGTATTATTACATCATTGGGGACACTTAGGGTGAAACACCCCTTAATTCCTTTAATCTCAGATTCTGACAAGTAAGGGGAGCACGGGCGTGCTCACCCCATCACGGTCGTGTTGCCGCTTAAGTGGAGCACGGTCGTGCTCACTGTCCTGCACGACCGTGCTCAATGAGTGGCCTGCTTTCCAGAATGCAACTGAGAGGACGAGCATGCTCCTTGTTCAGCACGACCATGCTCCTGGGCCAGCGGTACTGTTCTGGGCAGATTCAGACGTATTCTTAGAGTCAAAACTCCCTAGCACTCTCAAATCAGATCCTAGGGTCGTTTGACTAATCCAGTTGGCATAAAACCTCAACTCTCACTAACAGTTCATGTCTTATGAAGCATTGGGGAATTAACCCCTTAAATCCAATGTTAACTAAGAGTCCTATTTAAAACTGATTAGGGTCTTATTAACGTGTTCATCATAACAACAACACAACCTCATCCAATCAACATTCAGTCAGTCAATGCATAGCAACAACAACATAACGATCATAATCAGGTCATGAACAGATTCAACTATTATACATCATTGATGAACAACATGATAATCGTAAACATTGAGCATACCATCAACCAATTAGCAATTATAACAATTAACTTATACAACCAAGCAGATCATGGCATCAACAACAGTTTAGGCATAGTCATACTAAACGTAGCAATATCAATAACAATTAATAACACCATATAACGAATAGACATTCATAGCAATTAACAACAATAACGGGGTTATGGGGCCCCCTCATCTTACGCTACCCCCTTGCCTAATGTATACACTATCCTTCTCCCCATACTTGGAATGAAGATTCCCAAAACGATAACGTTGGCAAACTAGACACGTTCCCTCGAGCGGCTCGACGAGTTCCTCAAGCCTTGGTCATACAAGAAGGGAAGAGAATAACCAATTAATCCCCAATTCAAAAGAAAGGGAAAAGGAGATTAAGGAGGGATAACTACGTTACGTTAAACGATGCTAACACGCGTAACTTCTCTCCCAAACGAACTCACGAACTCCAAGAACTTCAAGAGGTTCAAGGGAAAACTAAGAAAGATGAAGAGAGGCAGCTATTCTGAGTTTAACAATGTGAGAGACAGGGTTTAGGTCAAGTTTTATGGTATAAATACAAGTTGGGGCATAACGGGCTCCTATTTCAGCCTAAACTGTATATAGATCGTTATTTTGATTATAACTTGAGCTACAAGTTTCCGGTTGAGGCGTTCTTGGTGTCGTTAGAAATCTCAGCGAAATACCTACAAATTAATATGTAATGACCGAATCCTTAATCATACTCTAAGATGGTAAAAATTTCAATTCAAGTTTAGAGACATATTCGGTAGTTATTCCTAGATAGGATCCTTAGGAGATTATGATAAGATCTTAAGAGGTAACCAAAAAGAGGATTATCCTTTATTAATAAGGACTCAAATCTAATTGGTTGAGGGGCTAAAATCTAAGAATTACACTATCTCTATTTAAATACTAAATCAAATGATATCTCATCATATCATTCTTAATCACTTATTATTAATAAAATAACATATCATATATTAACATATAAATCATATATTCATATAAGATCACACATTAAGAGACACAATCTCATTTTAATCCAAATAATCATATATTAATATACATATTATCATATGTAATAATACATATATATATATATATGTATGTATGTATGTATGTATGTATAAGGATAGAAATACTACAACACTAATCACAATTACATTATCAATTATATAAATAACAATACTAACTTCATTAATAATAATAATAATAATAATAATAACAACAACAACAACAACAACAACAACAACTAGGCATCCATAGTAACATAATCCCTTATACGAAAATCGGGGTGTTACACACCTAACTCTCGGATGAATCACCGCGGACAACCAGACCGCCTTACTCTCGGACGACCTCCCCTTTGTTGTACATCCCCCACTAACATCTTCAATACATGAATGCGTGAGGAACAACGACACACAATCAACAATCACCACCTCCGCTCGGGCCACTAGGCTACCCAAGTTTTATCACCACCAACACCTCAACCACTTGGCATCGAGGCCCCTTGGCCATTAGGCACCAAGGTTCAACATTAACAACACCTCAATCATTAAGCATCAAGGACCCTTTGGCCAATAAGCACCAAGGTACAACAACATGCGGTAACATTGTTACTGACTTAACTATCTTTAACGCTTTATAATTATCTCAGTCAGTCTTCTTTAAGTTATCTAACTTGTCTTTTCTTCATTCGGTGTCTTATTTTATTACTGGGACGATTGGGGTGAAACACCCCTGTTTCTGTCTTCAGCGTTCTGTTCAAAGCAGTGGAGCATGGTCGTGCTTCCCCTAGCACGGGCGTGTTGACTTTCAAGTCAAGAACGAACGTGCTTACTATTGAGCATGGTCGTGCTTACTGGAGCATGGTCGTAATGTTTATGGGCAGAAGGGTTGAAGAACCCTGGCTAAGCTTCCTAGGGCATTCAAAGATCAATCGTATCGGTTTTTACTAACCATCAACACCAATTTCATTACTCTTAATTAATCTCCATGTCTTGTACTTATTGGGGACTTAATCCTTTAATTCCAGCTTCATTATTAATGTCCCTAAAACGTTCAAGAATCAATCCTAGAGTGTAGACTAAACCTTTGAGCAATAATCTCACTTCTCTTTACTACGGTTCGAGTCTTATGAACAATTGGGAATTTATCCCTTAATTTCATTCATCATTATAACGCCTTTTAATGTGTTATTAACATTGTCATCGTCTCACAACATCAACCAACAACCAAGTCATTCATTTATGACAATATCATCATCAACATTCATCCATAATCATGAATACATTATCAAACCAAAAACATAATTCATGGCATCATCAATCCAAACATGGCATCATCAAATACAATTCATAATTAGGCATACCAATAACAATGAAACATGTATAATCATAAACAGGATAGCAATTAGCAAACAATAGGGTCATGGGTTAAACCTTCATCTTACGCTACCCCCAATGCCTACATGTTCATACTATCCCTTCTCCCTATACCTAGTATGAAGATTCCCGTTAACACCAATGTAAGCGACTCTACTTAGTTTCCCTCGAGCAGCTCGACGAACCTCCCAAGCCTTGGTCAACACAAAAAGGTATCCAATTAATACCAAATCACAAAAAGGA
Organism: Sophora flavescens; assembly: GCA_030762895.1. Classification (NCBI taxonomy): domain Eukaryota; kingdom Viridiplantae; phylum Streptophyta; class Magnoliopsida; order Fabales; family Fabaceae; genus Sophora; species Sophora flavescens. The sequence goes on along the minus strand of CM061066.1, from coordinate 66,179,980 downwards.
AAAGGCGATTAAAGAGAGGGAAAACCAGATTACCTTTACTGACACTAACTTGCACTTTCTCTCGCAAACGACGGCAAGAAACCCAAGAACTATGATGAGTTCGAAGTAAAGGGGTAAACAGAGGTTTTTTTTTTCCGTACTAGGATTCCTAAAAGTGTGACAATGAGGGTTAACTTGTAACCCTCTCTAAAACTCTCTCACACAAGCATCAGACCCCGAGCACGGCCGTGCTCCCACTAAGCACGACTATGCTTAACATGAACACGGGGTCGTTCTCATTTAAGCACGGGCTCACAACATCAATGTCACAAAACCTCTTTTTCTGACACGGCGTGCTCCGGGTTGTGCTCCGCCTGAGCACGGCCGTGCTTGTGGCTCAGGCAGCCACAAGACACGTGCCTAAGCACGGGCGTGCTGATACATGAGCACAACTGTGCTCATGCATCAGAAAGGAATTTCCTCCTTTGAAATCTTACATATCCCTTTATAACATATATAAAATATATAACATTGTTGGAAGACTTTATACGAAAAACAATGTGTTACAATTCAACCCCCTTATCAAAATTTCGTCATCGAAATTTCTACTCACCTCGATTGAAAAGGTGCGGATACACTTCCATCATACGTAGCACTTTCCTCAATAGCCCCACTCCAAACAACTTTAACCAAGGGAATCTCCTTCCCTTTTAGCCGCTTCACCCTTCGATCCTCAACTCGATGTGGTAGTACCTCAAAAGTCAAGTTCTCTTTCAACTAAATTGTATCAGGTAATATCACATGGCTAGGATCATGAATGTACTTTCGGAGTTGTGACACATGAAAAACGTTATGAAGTTTGGACAAGAAAGGTGGTTACGCAATTTGGTACACAACTTCACCGACTCTTTTTAGAATTGTGTAAGGGCCAATGAATTTTGGAGTAAGTTTCTTCGCTTTCATCACTCTACCAACCCCAGTTGTTGGAGTAACTTTCAAGAACACATTATCACTTTCCTGGAATTCGATAGCCTTCCTTCTCTTATTATGATAGGTCTTTTGCCTACTTTGTGCCACTCTCATCTTTTCCTGGATCATCCTCACTTTCTCTATTGTTTCCTGCACTATCTCAGGTCCTAGCACAACATTCTCACCGGGTTCATTCCAGCACAAGGCTGTTCTACATCTCCTCCCATACCAAGCTTCATAAGGTGTCATCCCAATACTAGAATGAAGCTATTGTTGTAGGTGAACTCTATTAGGGTCCAATACTTGTCCCAACTACCTGACTGCTCTAGCACATAAGCTCTCAACAAGTCCTCTAAGGACTAGATGGTTCTCTCACACTGACCGTCAGTATGTGGATGATAAGCTGAACTTAATCTAAGCTTCATCCCTAAGGCCTCATGCAAACCATTATAGAACCTAGAGGTATATCTAGGGTCTCTATCTGATATTATGCTAGAGGGTACACCATGTAACCTAACTATCTCTTTGATGTACAACCTGGTCAACTTCTCTAAGGGGTATTCCATGTTCATAGGAATGAAATGGGAAGATTTAGTCAACCTGTCCACAACAACCCAGATAGCTTCATAACTAGCTGGAGTCCTAGGGAGTCCAGACACAAAATCTATAGAGATACTATCCCATTTCCATTCTGGAATACTTAACGGTTGCATATTATCTAATGGTTTTTGGTGTTCTATCTTAGCCTTTTGGCATACTAAGCACGCGTAAACAAACTCAGTCACATCCTTTTTCATCCTAGGCCACCAAAACATACGCTTTAAATCCTTATACATCTTAGTGGAACCTGGGTGCACACTCAGTCCACTCCTATGTCCTTCCTCAAGGATCAACCTCCTAAGCTCCGGGGCATATGGTATACAAACCTTATTTTGAAACCTCAAAACCCCATCAATTCCTTCCTTAAAACTAAGGTCTCTACCCTGAGCAAGCAGTTCTCTCTAACTTAAGAGGTAGACATCTATCTTCTGACCTTCTCTAATCTAATCCATCAAACTGTTTTTAATCTTCAAAGTTCCAAGCCTGATACTCTTAGAGGTGACTTCCCACGCTAGGCTCAAGTCTCTAAACTCTCATATCAGATACATTTCCCTAACCATCAAAGCTGAGACATGCAACATTTTTCTACTTAAGGTATCTGCCACTACATTGACTTTTCCATCCATCTACGTTGTCTCATATTGAGCTCTTTTTGGTCAAACAGATATTTTAAACTCTTATGATCACTAAAAACCTTAAACCTAGCTCCATAAAGATAATGCCTCCAGATCTTTAAGGCAAACACTACGGCTCCTAATTCCACCAAATCATGGGTAGGGTAATTCTTCTCATGGGTTTTCAACTGCCTAGAGGCATAGGCTACTACTTTACCATTTTGCATCAACACTCCTCCTAAACCTTGCTTAGAAGCATCGCAGTATACTACGAAAGGTTCACTAGGGTTGGGCAAAACTAATACTGGTGCTGACTTTAACCTTTCCTTTAAAGTTTTGGAAACTCTCCTCACACTTAGAGTCCCACACAAACAGCTGTCCTTTTTTGGTGAGACGGGTCAAGGGTAATGCTATCTTAGAGAAACTCTTTATAAACCTTCTATAGTACCCTGCTAAACCAATGAAACTTCTAATCTCGATCACTGACTTTGGCGCTTCCCAATGGAGCACTGTGTCTACCTTAGCCGGATCTACAGCTATCCCACCTTTAGAGATGACATGTCCTAAGAAACTCACCTCTTCTAACCAAAACTTGCACTTAGACAACATAGCATACAACTGCTTCTCTTTATGGATATGCAAGACAACCCTCAAGTGTTCCTCATGTTCCTCCTTGGTCTTGGAGTACACAAAGATGTCATCTATGAAAACCACCACAAACTTATCCAAGTAAGGGTGAAAGGTCTTGTTCATATAATCCATGAACACAACATGAGCATTAGTCACACCAAATACTCGTAATGACCATAACACGCCCTGAACGCAGTCTTTGGGATGTCCTCAGACTTAACCCGAATTTGATGGTATCCTGACCTCAGATCTATCTTGGAGAAAACACAAGCTCCTATCAACTGGTGCATAAGATAATCAATCATAGGGAGGGGATACCTATTCTTAATGGTCACTTTGTTGAGTTGCCGATAGTCGACACACAACCTCATGCTGCCATCCTTCTTCTTCACCAACAACACCAGCGCTCCCCATGAGGACACGCTAGGCCTAATTATCTGTTTCTGAATCAGTTCCTCCAACTGTTGCTTCAACTCAGCTAGTTCTAGAGGAGACATCCTATAAGGTGCTATGGATATGGGTCTCGTTCCCGGTACTAAATCTATGGTAAACTCAACATCTCTCTCAGGGGGTAGTTCATAAACATCCCAGGGAACACTTCAGGGAACTCTCTCACTATTGGCACATTTCCAACATCAGGCTTGCTCTCTACTTCCAGGGAAGACAACATCATGTAAACTTGGGCCTCTTCTTTCATAGAAGCCTTAACTTGATTGGTAGAGAGAAATCTTGGATCCTTAGACTCCACAGGAGTTCCAAAAACTATGGTTTTATCAAAACAATTTAAGAGGACATGGTTGGAAGATAACCAATCCATGCCAATAATAACATCAAGTTCTTTCATGGGTATGTATACAAGATCAACAATAAAATTCCTACCATCAATGGTAATGAGACAATTCTTGCATGCATGTAAAGTAAGAACATGTTTATTTGTGGGTGTGGCAACAAATAAATCACACTCAAGAAGGGTCACATGCAATTTAAGATTTTTGACACATTCATGTGATATAAACGAGTGAGTCGCACCCGAATCAGACAAGACAGCTAAAGGAATTCCATCGATGAGGCACATACCTTGGATCAAATCCTTGGACTCGGAGGCCTCAGCTCCACTAAGAGTAAAGACTCTCCTGCTGGTCTTCAGTCGATTGGCTTGAGCTTTCCGATTCTTGCTAGAACTCCGTTGTTCTGAATTTGTTCCTCCACACTCTTGGCTGATGTGGCCAGACTTGCCACACTCGATGTAGATGATGTCTGTCTCCTTGTACTTAGCGGTGTAATTATCCTGTCCGCACTTGCCGCACCGAATGGGTCTAGGAGCAGAAGAATCCCAACACCTAAACCTGCTTGAAGAGAACTTTGGCTTATTGCCACTCTGCTTCAAGTCCCGATCGACTAGAGCTAGACGTTGCTTTCCCTTGTCCTTCTGATCGTTCTTCATGCTGCCTTGATCATATGAACTCTTGTAGCTTGACACTCTGGATTTGTAGGCAACCTCAAAGATCCTACACTTGTTCACCAAGACCGGAAAGATGTGGATCTCTTGATAACTGATGTCTTGCTTGATCTCTGGACGCAGACCCTCGAACTTCATGCACTTGGAGCGATCATCAGTTACACACTAACACAAGTAACCACTGTTCCCTCAGCTTCTATACGCAGGCGACAATTCTCCCACCAGTGCTCAACTTCTTCTGTCAGCATGAAAGTCCCAAAGATGACTTTCTTAATGTCGTTGCATCACATAGCCCGGAAGATCTTCTCAATCTGCCGCATCCACAAAAGAACACCTTTAGGGTCATAAGCTCCCTTGAACGAGGGCGGGTTGTTCAACTGGAACTTGTCCAGACCCTGAAACTCAGCTGGTCCTCCATTGTTGTTGTTCTGGTTCTGTCCTATAGCATTGGCAAGCAATGCCAATGCATCAGTGTTAGCCTGATCGTTCCTACCTATTCCTGCCATTAGTTCCTACTCTTGCCCAAGAAACCTTTTAAATACAAAGAACCAAGCAGGAAGAACTAAAGGTTCTTAATACTACGCACCATTATCTATAATAAATTTAGATAATTCAAACAAGAGTACACAGAAGACTCATAACAGACTCATACCACGGCCTGATATGATACGCATGCTCTGATACCACTAAATGTGACACCCCCTATCCCACATGTATTTATAAAGCAATAACATAGAAGAGATAAAATAAAAACATGCAGATCATTTATTGTAAAATGAAAACCATAGGTAGAAAATACCACATTGTAACAAAACATAAACAACTCGGAAATAAAACATAACATGAAAAACATAACCCAAACCCGATGTCACATTACAGAGCTGGTATAACCAAAAATCCGGAAACATCACAGATAAACAAACTAAAACTGAGAAATCCTAAACTACGAGTAGCGGCTCCTCAGAGTCACTCCTCAACATGCTGCTCACCGTCCTCTGCATAACAAAAAGTACATGCAAAGAAAACAACAAAAGACGGGGAGTAAGAAACGTATAAAACATAATGGCATGGAAGCAGTTAGCAAGATGAGCATACATCATAGCAATAGCATCTAATGACAAGTCAACATACACAACACATTTATATCATCTATAACAATTCAATCAATATATGCTATGTGGTGCAACACTGCTCCACGACTCCATTATGCATGTGGATCCGATCTACCTCAGGAAGATAACTTCGGAGTTATACATCCACATTGGCTAATAAGCATCACCGCCGACAGTTCACCAAACCATGGGTAAAACCCTGTCTTTAATAATCTAATAAGACACCAAACGAACATTGAAGACAAAAGGACAAGTGATAAGATGTTGTACCTTGGTAGCAGAGTGGCCAAAGGGACCTTGATGCATGATGCTCAAAGGGATGTTAATGTTGTACCTTGGTAGCCTAGTGGGCAAGGGGGACCTCGATAGCCGAGTGGTTGAGCTGGTAATCTCTGGTGCTTAATGGCCAGAGTGTTAAAAGATAAAAGATTAAAGATGACGTTGAACCTCGATAGCCAAGTGGTCGAGGTGTTGATGGTTATAAACTTGGGTAGCCTAGTGACCCAAGCAGAGGTGGTGATTGTTGTTTGTGTGTTGTGTTGATCACACATTCATGCATCGGAGTTGTTAGTGGAGGATGTTCAACATAGGGGAGGTCGTCCGAGAGTAAGGCGATTTGGCCGTCTGCGGTGATTCATCCGAAAAGGGAATCATGTACACCTGTGGTGGTGCATCCGAGAGTAAGGTGCGTCGGCTATCCAAGGGGTCCACCCTAGGTAAGGTGAACTGCCCTGGCATTGGTGCTTATTGGCCAATGTGGATATGTAACTTCGAAGTTGATATTCTGAGATAGACTGGATCTAAGTGCATAATGGAGTAGTGGAGTAGCGCTACATCACATAGCATACATTGTTGATATGATGGATATGATATGATTGTGATACATTGGATGTTGTTATGTTTTTATATGCTATGTATATGTTATATGTGATGCATGCTCATCTTGCTAACTGCTTCCATGCCGTTATGTTCATATATATGTTTCTTACTCCCCGTTTTTGTTGTTTGCTTTTCATGTATCTATTCTGTGGATATATGCCTTGACAGGTATTTTTGTTTTAATGATGAGCAAAAGGGGAATTTCAAGTCCAAGTACCAACACGTAAATTCAAGTCTAAGGGACCAAATTGCAAAAAGCGTGAAAAGGACCAACAAACAAATACGGGGTTAAAAAGCAAACTTTATTTTACTGTATTGTTTGTTTTAGATTAAATTTAAATGGGTGTGTGTCTCTCAAAGGTAAAATAAATCACACACACACACACAAATCTGTTTTAGAAAAAGGTCTTTGAAATTAATTTCACCATATCTTTTTCAAACCTTTAAAGATTTTCAAAAACCAATTTACATGGAGAATAATCGATTATGATGATCGATTATGCAGCTCATAATTGTGCTTAAATGAGACTTTAAATAACAGAGCTATTGGGTTTTTGAAATTCGAAATTCAAAGTATGATAATCGATTATGGTAATCGATTATGGCTTTTTCAACACGTTTTAAACTCAGCTTTTAAATGGCTTAATTATGCTTTAATGGAGATTTGATTCTGTCTTAGTCGTTGAGTTTAAAATTCAAATTATAATCGATTACGACTTTTCAAAAATCGAGTATTGCTTTTCAAATCAAAAGTCAGAGGCTTCATAATCGATTAGGATAATCGATTATGCTATTTTGATTCAGTCTGAGCTTTCAAACAGAGACCAAGTAATCGATTATTGTAATCGATTATGACTTGAATTTTTCTTCATGCACCTTTTGAAGAGAATATATCACTGTGTCAATCTTCTTATCCCTATCTCTTTTACTTTTGCTTTATCATTTGCAAAAACATTTTTACTTACACGCGATAACGTTTTAATTTGAAAAGAATTTCATATCCGTTGCTAATTCTATTTAAAGTTTCAAAAGGTTTTTATCTATCTAAAAAGTTATCATTTTTATTTAAAACCCAATTCACCCCCCCTCTTGTGTTTGGAGTCATTTGTCAACAAGTGGCATCAGAGCTTAACTCTCGGATATAAAGGACGATACCGTCTCAAGAGGAAAGATGGCTTCAAATAGTTTTTGTAACGAGAGTTCTTCTGTAAACAGACCCCCATCTTTCAATGGTGAAGGGTATGGTTACTGGAAAGAAAGAATTTTTTTTTTAGAAGCTTTTGACATTGATGTTTGGGATGCTGTGGAAAATGGTCCATTTGTCCCCAAGCACGAAGTTGATGGTGCTTCGGTGGATAAACCGAGAAATCTCTGGACCGAGGAAGATAAGAAAATGGTCCAACACAATTTGAAAGCTAGGAACATCGTCACTTCAGCTTTAAGCTACGATGAGTTCTATCGGGTCTCAAATTGGGCGACCGCTAAGGAGATGTGGGACACCCTTCAATTGACCCATGAAGGTACTACCGAGGTCAAAAGGGCTAGGATAACCCATAAGTATGAGCTATTTAGGATGAAACAAGGTGAAAGCATACAAGATATGCAAAAATGCTTCACTCATATAATTAATCATCTTAGGGCTCTTGGAAAAACGTTTTCAAATGAATATTTAATAAATAAAATTCTTAGATGTCTAAATAGAAGTTGGCAGTGTAAGACTAAGCCCTCATTCATGTTTTGATATATCACAAACAAATGTATTTTGCTTAAGATTTTTTATTTTGACCATATACTTATTATGTGTTAAGTTGTATGCAAGATCACTCTTGAAAAAGGAAAATCAAGGATTAAAGGATGGAAGATCAAGGACACAAAGCAATGGACAAGGACTAAAGCATCAAGCAATGAAGATCTCATACTTGAGATGCTATTGTAAAAATAGTACATTTGATTTCTTAGGTGAAGCACTTAAATTTAAGAAGATCAAGGAATCATCAAGACAAGAGCTTAACAAAGGATAATAAAAGCTGACGTCCAATGAACTACTAAAAAGCTGGCGACCAATAAAGTGACAGAAGCTCGCATCTACTAAAGTAACAAGAAGCGCTTGTCCGCTGATGTGGCAAATGGAGCTCGTCTACTGAAGTAACAAGAAGAGCTCGTCTACTGAAATAACAAGAAGAGCTCGTCTACTAAAGTAACAAGAAGCGCTCGTCTACTGAAGTAACGAGAAGCACTCGTCTACCAAAGTGGCATATGAAGCTCCGTCCACTAAAGTTCTAACTGGAGCTCGTCTACTAGCCCATCTGAATGTAAATCTTAATGGCTAGATGGAAACTGTTATTTTTCAAAATGGACACGAATTCTACAAGAACAATCAGAATCTTATTTCAAGAATGAGAATCAAGAAAACAGATTTTGTTAAATCAGATCCAAATCTGTTTTAATTGATCCCAACGACTATAACTTGTTTTCTATATAAAGAGGGATCAAAGGAACACTTTTCATTACCTTACACATTCTGAAAGTGAAAATACGAAAGATTCAAAAGCGCTTCATCTTTGAGAGAAAAGTGTGATATTTCTTAGAACTTCAATTTGTATAATCAGACTTTTAGAGTCTTTCTTCAACTCAATTCTTTCTGTGAATTAGTGTGATTAAGAGAGGGTATCTCTTAGGATTGAACAAGGATAGAAGGGATCCTTGGGTAGAGAAAAGCAATTGTGATTTTTGGTGTGTTCTTGAGCAAGGAGGTTATCCTTGTGAATGCTGTAATTGGATATTGTAATTTCTGGTTATAGTGGAGAAAACCACAGAGGTGTGGGACTGGATGTAGGCTTACCAGAGGAGGTAGCCAAACCAGGATAAATCGATTTGCGTGTTCTTCTCATCTCTAAACTCCATATACTTGTTATATGCACGTGTGTGTTGTGAATGAGTTTTAAGAATGCTTGTTAACTTGAATCTTTGATCTGCAATCTGTGTTAAACTCGTTGTTACTTATTATAATTCTTCTTAACATCATTACTTGTTACATAACCTGATTCTTGGGAATTAAAATTGAGTGAAAACCAATTTTCTTTAAGAAAACTCTGTTTTTGCTTTAAATTGTTGAAAAAGTTTTCAATATCTCAATTCACCCCCCTTCTTGAGATTGTAGCCATTACCAACAGGCAGCCTAAAGTAACTGCTATTTCTGAGTCAAGGGATTTGTCTTCTATGTCTTTGGTGAATTTGTTTGATAAATTGTAGGAACATGAACTAGAGCTGAATCGCCTCACTGAAAGTAAAGAAAATGACAAAAAAAAAAAGGTTTTGCCCTTAAGGTAAGTATGAATGAATCCATTGAGGAAGATGGCGAATTTGATGAGTTCGAAGGACTTGATGATGGAGATGAAAACATGAGCTTGACGGTCCGAAAATTCAAAAGTTTCCTAAGGAACAAAGGGAGAGCTCGTCAAAACTTCACTCCTCAAAAGAAAGGTGAAGAAGAAACTAACTTCTATACTCCAATATGCTTCAACTTCAAAAATAAAGATTTATATAATACACTTTCTAAATTCACTAGTGGAAGGGACAACCTAAATATCTTGCTAAGTAATCAAAAAGGAACCTATGACAAAGTCGGTTTGGGTTATCACCCTAAATTGCATGAAAAATCTTTTAAAAAGTTCTTTAGCCCAACAAACACATCTAGTAGTCCTTTTGTAACAAGTTTTTATGGTGGTGGAAAAGGGCATACTGCCTCTATTTGCAATGCTAGAAAGAACAAGAATGTGAAGGGCAAGAAAGTATGGGTACAAAAGGGAAATATGCCCAAGACTAACTCTCATGGACCCAACATGATTTGGATACCAAAAGTTAATACCAGAATCTGTTTTGTAGGTGTGCTTCAAAGCAAAAAGCTCAAATTGGTATCTCGATAGTGGATGCTCCAAGCACATGACGGGAGATAAAATCAAGTTCTCCTCCCTCACACTCAAGAAAAGTGGTTATGTCTTCTATGGTAATAACAACAAAGGTAGAATCTTGGGAATTGTGACTGTTGGTAAAGGACCTGATCCTACCATAGAAAACGTTCTCTATGTTGAAGGTTTGAAACACAATATGTTAAGCATAAGTCAACTAAGTGATAAAGGATATAATGTTGTGTTTGATAATACTAAATGCAAGGTCATGAATTCTAATAATAAAACTAAGTTAATTGACCAAAGAATTGGAAATATCTATGTGGCTTGTGTAGATGGCCTACCTTCAAATGATGCACACTGTCTTATTAGTAAAGAGGATATCTTGGCTACGGCATAGGAGGATGACTCATCTTCACATGGACCATCTAAATAGATTGGTTCGCAAGTACCTAGTAATTGGTTTGCCAAAGCTTTGTTTTGAAAAAAGATAAATTGTGTGACGCTTGTCAAAAAGGAAAACATGTAAATGTCTCTTTCAAATCTAAAAATGTTATTTCTACTAACCGGCCTTTACAGCTTTTACACATGGATTTATTTGGCCCCTCTAGATCTATGAGCTTTGGTGGTAATTACTATGCGCTTGTTATTGTGTATGATTGTTATCGTTATACATGGACATTGTTCTTTTCTCATAAAAATGACATTTTTGATGCTTTTCGTAAACTTGCCAAGGCTATAAAAAACGAGAAGGGATTAAACATTGTAACTATTCGAAGTGATCATGGTGGTGAGTTTCAAAATGAGTCATTTGAGGCTTTCTGTGCTGAAAATGGCATTGGGCATAATTTTTCCTCACCTAGGACTCCCCAACAAAATAGGGTGGTGGAAAGGAAAAATAGGTCACTAGTAGAGCTAGCGAGGACGATGCTCAATGAGACCAACCTTCCTAAGTATTTCTGGGCAGATGCGGTGAACACCGCATGCTATGTGATGAATAGAGTCCTCATAAGACCTATTATGAAACAGACGCCCTATGAAATTTACAAGGGAAGGAAGCCCAACATCTCCTACTTTCACGTATTCGGATGTAAGTGCTTTGTTTTAAATAATTGTAAAGATAACCTTGATAAATTCGATGCTAAAGCTGATGAAGGTATATTTCTTGGATATTCCAATTCTAGTAAGGCCTTTCAAATTTATAATAAAAGAACCATGACCATTGAAGAACCTGTACATGTATCTTTTGATGAGTCTAACCCTAAAGTTGTAGTGGAAGAAAGTGTTGATGATCTTGCAGAAATTTTGGGAAACACTTATCTTGAGGAGAAAGAAACTCAAGAGAAGAACCAATTAGATTAAACACCATCACAAGAAGAAGAGATACCTCATTCCAATCTTCCAAGAGAATGGAGAACATCTAGATACCATCCTCTTGACAATATAATAGGTGATATCTCAAAAGGGGTAACAACTCGAAACTCTTTTAATCATGCTTGTCACTATATGGCTTTTGTATCACAAATTGAACCTAAGAATATTGATGAGACCATAGTTGATGAACATTGGACTCTTGCTATGCAAGAAGAGCTAAACCAATTTGAAAGAAATGATGTTTGGGAGTTAGTTCCTAAACCTAAAGATCATTTGATCCTAGGAACTAAATGGGTTTTTCGTAACAAGCTAGATGAAAATGGAATAATAACTAGAAATAAGGCTAGGCTTGTTGCTAAAGGATATAATCAACAAGAAGGTATAGATTTTGATGAAACCTATGTTCCCGTAGCTAGATTAGAAGTCATTCGTATATTTCTTGCTTTTGCTTGCATCATGGATTTCAAACTCTTCCAAATGGACGTTAAGAATGCGTTTCTAAACGGTTTTATACAAGAGGAAGTTTATGTGGATCAACCTCTTGGTTTTTCAGATTTTGAATTTCCTATTCACGTTTTCAAATTGAAAAATGCTTTATATGGTTTAAAACAAGCTCCTAGAGCTTGGTATGAACGCTTGAGTAAGTTTTTGTTGGAAAATGGTTTTCAAAGAGGAAAAGTTGATACAACTCTTTTCATTAAAAACAAAAGGCATGATATTTTACTTGTGCAAATTTATGTGGACGATATTATATTTGGCGCAACTAACGAAGCTTTGTACAAGGAATTCTCTAAAATCATGCAAAGTGAATTTGAAATGTTGATGATGGGAGAGCTCAACTACTTTCTTGGGTTGCAAATCAAGCAATCAAAGGAAGGTATATTCATTAACCAATCCAAGTATTGTAAGGAGCTGCTCATAAGATTTGGGATGAACAATTCAAAGGAACTATCCACTCCCATAAGCACATCTTGTTATCTTGACAAAGATGAAGATGGTAAGTCAGTCGATGTAAGTAAGTATAGAGGTATGATCAGATCCCTTGTTTACCTTACTGCTAGTCGTACTGACATCATGTTTAGTGTTTGTATATGTGCACGTTTTCAATCAAACCCAAAAGAATCACATCTCACCGCGGTAAAACGCATAATGAGATATCTCATTGGCACTCAAAATATGGGCTTATGGTTTCCTAAACGGGCTGATTGCACCCTAATTGGATATTCGGATTCTGACTTTGCAGGTTGTAAATTGGACCAAAAGAGCACTAGTTGAACTTGCCACTTATTAGGAAATGCCTTAGTTTCTCGGCATAGCAAGAAACAAGCAAGTGTGGCTTTATCCACCGCCGAAGCGGAATATGTTGCGGCGAGTAGTTGTTGTGCACAAATAATTTGGATGAAACAACAATTGAATGACTATGGAATAAAACTTAAAACTGTACCAATCAAGTGTGACAACACCAGTGCAATAAATCTCACAAAGAATCCTGTATATCACTCAAGCACTAAACACATTGAGATCAAACATCACTTCATTAGAGACCATGTTCAAAAGGGGGATTACATAATTGAATTTGTTGAAACATATAAACAACTTGCGGATATTTTTACAAAACCCCTACCTAAAGAAAGTTTCTTTTTCATAAGAACAGAACTAAGAATTTCGAACCAATCATGCACTGATTGAACCCTGCACATTACACCTTGTTGTTTGCTAACTTGTTTATTAAGTGTGTAGGCAGAGAGGACATAATCGATTAGGATAATCGATTATGACAAGACAAAACTTTCAGTTCTCAAAACAGAGAAGCACTAATCGATTACAGGAATCGATTATGAGATCACTGGATCCTCGAGTAATTTTAACAGAGAAGCACTAATCGATTACAGGAATCGATTATGCCCCCACCGGATCCTTGAGCAATCCTGACAGAGGAGTAATAATCGACCATGGGAATCGATTATGTCAAGAATACTATTCCAGAAAGCAGATAATCGATTAATTAATCAATTATAGGTCAAAATGCTTATCAGATAAGCTTTCATACTAATTACATTCTTATATTTCCTGGCTATTTTTTTGCTTCCGTACATATCTGATATATGCATGCAATGGCTTATATCTCAGACTTAAAATTGACTACTACTTTAGTGGATATATGCCATATTAAAATTATAATAGTTTACTCGCTTTTTGATAATGACAAAAGGGGAGAGTTACATGAGTGCATGCTTAAGGGGGAGATAAGCTAAGAAATGAATTTTATAAATGCATGCTTAAGAGGGAGATAAATTTCAATTGGTAAATATTCTATTAATTGCATGCTTAAGGGGGAGTAAAGCAAAATTATGAAATAAGATATATTTATTGCTTGCTCAAACTGCATAAAGTGAGGGGGGGGGGGGGGTAAAGCGAAATTATAATGTGTGATATATTTATTTCTCTAACTCTATCTTTTGTAAATTCATTCATGAGATGTTTGTCATCATAAAAAAGGGGGAGTTTGTGGATATACGCCTTGACAGGTATTTTTGTTTTGATGATGAGCAAAAGGAGAATTTCAAGTCCAAGGACCAACATACAAATTCAAGTCTAAAGGACTAAATTGTAAAAAGCGTGAAAAGGACCAACCACTACAAAAAAAAGGTTGTTTAGCGACCGAAAATAGTGACCGAATTTTTCGGTTGCTTTTTGCTACCGAACTAGCGACCGATTGTAGGATCTACATGAAATAGTGATTAGAGATAATACTGCGACCGAAATAGCGACCGAAATAGAGCGTAGCAGGGTTATCGGTCGCTATTTCCGTTGCTAAATAAAGGAACTTAAAAGTCAGTAATTTTATCCCTTCTTAGCGACCGAAATAGCGACCGAATTAAATGCAATGGTTAAATTTTATTTACATTTGCGACCAATATTAATTCGGTCGCTAAACGGTGCGAAAAAAAATTAAAATCGCGCGTGTTAGCGACCGATTGTGTTCTCCGTCGCTAAATTTATGAATTCAAATTTCAAATTAACTCATCCCGCGACCGAATGTAGCGACCATTTTTTATTTAAGTGATTGGTGACCGATTTAGCGACCGATTATTTCGGTCGCTCAATTATAAATCCATAAAATCGTGAAATCTTTCCCTTCTTCCTCATTTCTGCCTTCTCTTCCTTCCTCCCTCACCCATCTTCGATCTTCTCCCTCGCGTTCAGGCCGCCACCACCGTGCAGTGGGCACCGCCACCACCGCCGTCTCCGGTAAGCCTCCGTCCTCCTCCTCCTCTTCTTCCATCTCTTCCCTCTTCATCTCCTCTCTTCCTTTCCCCTCTTCCTGCTCTGTTTTTAATCCCCCCTCTGTTTCAGGCCGCCATACGCAGCTCTCCGGTCACCACGCACGCGCAGAGCTCCTCCTACCCTCTTCTCTCCTCATTTTGTGCATTCCCTGCTCTGCCTTGAGGTAACCATGCATGGACTCTCTATGTATAATTTTTTATTTTGCTTCATTGTTTCATTGCTTGCTTTATTGCTTACTACTGAGAAGAGCTACTTGTGTATTTCATGTGAGTTGTGATATAGGTGACTGTGATTGAGTAGAACACCTTACCATTGTTTCTAATGTAAGTTGTGATTAATGTTGATGTAAATTCCTATTTAAAAATTACTGTGGTTTTCAATTTTCATTCATATATTTATATCATGTAATGAATATTAAGATACATATAATAGATGTCATTATATAAGATGTGAGATTTGTTTAAAATAAGACCTTACCATTGTTTCTAATGTACACGACTTGCTTGTTTATAAAAAAAAATTATGGTGGTTAGTGGTTACTTGTCAAGTTTAATTCTTATGGGTTATAAATACTTGTTTGGGGGAATTGGTAAAGGTATATGAAGGGGTGACATTAATTGAGATGTGTTGTAGACATGTAGAGATAATGGCAATAAATTGTGGATAAAAGAGATTGAGACTGATATTACAGACATTAATTTGTAATTAATCTTGTTAATGGATTCATATCTTATATTTAATACTGAGATTTGTTGAAGATATGTTTTGATATGAGATATGTGAGATTTGTTTGAACTTGAAAATTAAGAATATGATACGGGTTGCTTAAGAGAAGGTAAAATTACAGGGAGAGCAAAGAGTTTTGACAGGAGAGTAAGTGTGGCTACTTTGCCAATTACGTTTTTTTGCTTGAGTATTGGTAATTGTTTCCTATTTATTACCCATCTCATTTTTTTGTTTCGTTTTGTGAGAGAAGTCATAAGATTAATTGTTGCACGGTTGCGAATATGAGGGGTATATATGGCTATCAAGCTTTATCTATTAATTTAATTTAACATTTGTTACTTGAAGTCTATAACTTTATGTAAGTAATTTAAACCATTCTATTGATAGGCTATTCACCCATGGTTCTTCAGTTTCTGAATCACTTCTTTTTGGTGATTGATGATTTCATAAAGCACATGAAATGTCCATGGTCTATTTCATTCTATTTGAGTGTACCTTATTTTTATGGTTAATAATATGTTTTCTTAATGCAACATAGAAATAAATTTGCTGACTTTTTTGGTCTTACAACACTTCTCAGTTCAAGACTTTTACGTAGTCATCTGGCCAAAATGGTTTTATTAGCAACCAGGATTCATATAGGGAAATATGCATTTATTGATGGTGGAAATTTTATTTTTGATGGTATCTTATTTGGTTGATTCCATTCTAAAATTGTGCCTTAATAGGATATGATTCCAAGATTTCCTTTTTTTTTCCTATGCCCATCAATCTTTTAAGTTTGAAAAAGGGGAAGTCATGTTACTCAGTCTCATTGTCATACTAACTTTAACTAGCCTACAAATTCTACAATTAAAATGTCTTAATTGTTATAGCAATAAAATAAGATCACTAAACATGCTTATGTTGTACAAACAACATTTTATGTTTATTTAAGTCAGATACCTGATTTTAATAGTATACACATGCCAGAATAAGATTAATGGGTTTTTAACTAAATGAAAAATGAAGAAATATGTCAAGTAAAGTTTTGTGATTTATAAATTTTAATATTTGTTTTGGGAAATTGGTAGAGTGAGAATGAGTGTGAAGATCAAGGTTTTAAATTGTGGACTGCATCACGTGATGCGGCCGCAACATCTCAGTTGCGGTGGCCACTGAAACCGCATCGGACCGTGATTGCGGACTGCATCGACCACAATCTGTTTATCTTTCCATATCTTGGCTGAATTTATGTCTTTGAATATCTCACAATAGTATGATCTATAGCCTCTGTGATGCAGCTGTTTACTTGAATAATTTCATATCGTATTGTACGTGTATGCATTCTGATTGTATTGTATTTTGATTCGTTTGGAATCCATGAATTTGTTGGTTCTTGTCTGAATCTGTTTCAAAAATTTCAAAAGAGGGTTTTAGGGATTTCAAGTTCTTGTTCACTTCTTTGTAAACAAAAAAATATTCTTTGTTGGAGTATGAAATGATCTAAAAACATTATTGTAGCCTGTAATTCCAAGAGAGCTTTTCACTCATTTTGAATCGGGTTCATTTGGTAATTCTACTTATCTCTTTTCTGTTTGATGATGTAAATTTATTGAAGGCTGGTACTTATATCTGAGCATGTTCATACATTTGGATTGCTATGAAGAATAGTTTATTCTCTTTAAAATAAAAATCTTTCAATAACAATGAATCAATGTAATTAGAATAATTTGATATGTATTTATTGATAACTTGTTTGGAAATGATTATGGAATCATATTTGTATATATTTACATTATAAGCATTGGAATGAATTGATAAAGTGTTATTAGTTCGTAAATGGCATGACTTTGTTGTTGTTAATATTCATTTACTAATTTAAAGTCCATGAGCTTAATTAGAAAGTCTCTTCTTGAAGCCAACAAAAGCGAGTCTCTTAGATAATGAAGGATTAAGTATAGGGTTAGATAAAATGAAGGGCTAGGCACAGTTTGCCAGGCACATGCATGACGGGCCGTCATCATTAAAACATTATTCACATTAGAAAGCAGCTTTGTACACAATATTATGAAAACAACTCTGGTTTTTTACTCATTTGTTTTATTAGGAAATGGAGCTTTCCAGAAATAGTTGTTGATGACCATCCTTACTAGGTTATCTAGGCACTTCCGGTAGGAAAAGTCCTCTCTATGACCATCCTTCAAAACGACGTAAAAGCATCTGCTTTCCTAAAAACTACTATGTTTGCTAATATGTAAAGTTGCATGTGAAGTTGCATTTCTTTGTTCTATTTTAACATGATAGTATGCTACATGGATCTTTCCATCTTTTCTTATTATCACTTGATGAAGTTTAGACATATGACTTGTTTTCCTTATCGTTTTATCAGAAAATGGACCCGACTAAATGTTTTGAGACAGCCATCCATAGAGACCAGGTACAGTATCTCATCAACTTAAGAATAAAGATCGGATTCACGTAATGATGGTTAAGGCATAAACTAATCATTTACTAAATTGTTCTTGTGTATTTGCAGGATTTGATTTCAATCCCGCGATCATTCTACCGTCGTTGGGGACAACAAATACCGCGTGTTGTGACTATTGAAGACAAAAGCGGAAATCTGTTCAATGGGAATATAGTAATCCATGAGGATCGCCCATATTTTGCAACAGATACAAATGGTATCAGGGAGTTGTATTTGTTGTCCACTGGTGCATTGGCAAAGTTTAAGTACCTTGGGGGTTCTCGTTTCTACATGTTCATTGATAAGCCTCTGGCTTATCTAGTTTTATAACTAGTAAGACGGTGGTTTACGTGCTAATTAGTCGAGTTCAATCTCGTTTTTGCCCAAATTTGCCTTGTTTTGTTCCTAAGTTGGACTTTGACTCATTTTTGCGTATTTTGTGTAGTTTTTAGGTTATTTTGAATAGAATTACGCTTGTGGGTGCTTTTGTTGTTTCAGGTTAAATAAGTGAAGCTCCGGGAGTCAAGGAAAGTCAAAAAACAGTGGAAATTGCAAGTCTGGAGACACTCGCCTCACGAGTGTATGCTCGCCCCGCGAGCCTGAAGGTCAACAAAGCAGCAAAAGTCATCACTTCTGGCTCACCACGCGAAAATCTTCTCGCCCCGCGAGAGTCTGAAGACCAGCAAGACAGAGACTATCACGGCATAGCCGTGATTAAGGTCACGACTGTGACAAATTGAGGTTTGAAGACTCGCCCCGCGAGAGACAGCTCGCCTCGCGAGAGCATGTAGACTTGGAAATCAGAGACCATCACGGCCTAGCCGTGATGAAGGTCACAGCCTCAAATTGAAGACTCGCCCTGCGATAGGTGTCTCGCCTCGCGAGTCCCTGAAGACCCTGGAAGACAGAGACCATCACGGCCTAGCCGTGATGAATATCACGGCTGTGACAGATTAGGGTTTGAAGACTCGCCCCGCGAATACAAGCTCGCCTCGCGAAAATCCAAAATTTGAAGCGCGCCAATACTAAATTTCGCGTCGCGAGAGTAAGCTCGCCCCGCGAGCGGGCGAGAAACAGAATCCTTATTTAAAGGCTGTTTCAGATCAGAGTTTGGTATCAAGTTGTTAGCCACTGTTTAGATCAGAATAGTAGTGCGAATCCTTGTTTCTGGAGCTGCGTCTCCCCTTCTCTTCTTTTATTTCTTAATTCTAGGATGAATTCCGATTGTACGTGCGTCGTTGTTACGGACATGAGGAACTAATCCTCTTGTCTAAGGGATCGATGAAGCCACCCATGGCGGCATATTGTTCATGTAATGTAACTTTCTCTCCTTTAATTCAATTATTGTTTTCCAATTCTGTTTTCATTGTGTCTATTATATGCTAGCGTGATCGACTAGTTAAACGTGTTGAGGCCTAGCGGCGATTCGCGTTTTAGAACTTGAATTGGGATCATCGGTCGAGTATTGCACGAGAGTGAGTAGGAGATCGGTGCAACCTATAGGGAACAAGAATTATTAGAATTCGAGATTAGGATTATGAGACCTAGTAAGTAATTAATCCAATCGTCGAATACGTCCTATTGAGCACGGAAGTGGATATAGGAGAATTTGGGGGTCCCGGTTGACATTAAAATTGAACTTAGGGGGGAGAATATCATCACTTGGGTTCTATGCATGATTGGGTAGGTGGATTCGAAACCTTAGATGCTTTTAATTCCATATTTCATCACCATATCTTATTTGATTTGATTCGTTAATTAGAACTGCAATCCTATATTCTCTATCAACCACTTTTAGTTACTTGACCCAACTTATCGGATTTCTCGCAAAATTAGTCGAATTGGTAACCCAATCCTTGTGTTCGACCTCGGTAGATTCTTGCCGTGTTTTATTACTTGCGACGACCCGGTACACTTGCCGGAGTCACAACAAGTTTTTGGGGCCGTTGCCGGGGATTGGCACAGCCAGTTTTCCTAATTTTTAGGAAATTTGATTGATTGGTTAAGTTGATTTTTCTTTTTATTTTTCTGTTATTTCTTTATTATATCTCTCTACTTCTTTGATTCCACTTGGTCTTGCCGTGTTTTTGTATGCGAGGTACCCTTTCACAAGAGGACTTGCTATTCGATTCAGAGATCACCAGGACCGAGAGGCAATTAAGAAAAAAGGCCAGAGAAAGGAAGAGGTTGGAAGCAATTAAAATAGAGGACATGGCCGAAGAAAATCCTCCTCCTCCTCCTCGTTACAAGCCTCTCTTCGAGTACGATCTACCCAGCTTGGGTGATTGTGACTCTTCTATTGTGAGGGGCAACCTGAGCACAGACTCCTTCAGAGTTGAAGCATGTGTCACATTCCAGATCCGGGAGAATCAGTTTGATGGGAGTGGCAAACAGGACCCGCATAGACACATCACTCGCTTCCTGGAAGCTTGTGACTTGCAGAAGACCAGGGGAGTCTCTCAGGATAAGTTTCGCTTGCGGCTTTTCCCTCTTTCTCTTAGGGATGTCGCTCGTGATTGGGTAGACAGCTTGGATAGGAACAACATCAGAACTTGGGAGCAAATGGCACAGAAGTTCCTAACCAAATATTTTCCTCCTCAGAAAGCGGCACAAGCAAGAATAGCCGTTACATCTTTCAGGCAGACAGAGGATGAAACATATAATGAAGCTTGGGAGAGGTACAATGGCTTATTGAGAAGATGCCCTTCAGCGTTCTTTGACCCCGTCTCCAAAGTTCAGCACTTCTTTAATGGATTGAGGGGACGCTATCAGATGAACTGTGATGCCGCAGCTGGCGGTTCTTTCTCTTATTTATCAGCGGAGGATGGATGGACATTGTTAGAGAAGATGTCATATAATGATTACAACCGTGGTAGGGAGACCTCAAGTGGAATCAGTTCTGGGACAATGGAAGCCATTTTAGAGCAAAACAGACTTTTGAAAATGCAGAATGAGGCTTTGTCCGGGAACAAGAGGGTTAATGCGATACACGAGGGAATGCCTCCGGGTTGTGCGAATTGTAATGGAGATCATGACACTCAGATTTGCCTGCTAAATTTCTCTCAGGAACATGTGGACTCATGCCACAACTTCTATGACACTGTGCCCCAGAACAACTATCAGAGGAACAATCAGAATCAGAATAGGGGCTACATGAGAAGAGACCATCCGGGATTTGCTTGGAGTGATGTTAATGGTGGTCTAGCCGGTCAACAACATCCTCAACAGAATTGGCAACAACCTCAACAGGGTCTGAGACCGAACATTGGAATTCAGCAGCGCAATACTCAGCAGGCTCTTCCGAAGCCTAATCAGTTGCAAATATCAGATGGTGGAAGACAACCGTGGGAGCTGGCCTTTGAGAAGATGACCGCGACAGTTGAGAAGTTGTCAACCTATACAGGCACAACTTTAGATAAAGTGAATGCGTCAGTTGACAAGTTGGCAACTCATACAGGGTCGGCAATTCACAATCTAGAGACGCAGGTTGCTCAGCTCGCAAGGCAACTTAATGAGCGTCTTCCAGGAACTCTCCCAGGTGACACCGAGAACAACCCTAAGAGCCAGTGCAATGTCGTGACCACTAGAAGCAGTAGAGTGCTGGAATCTAACAGGGGTGCACCTAGTTCTCCGGAAGTTGAGGTCTCGAACCCACCACATGTTGAGGAAGAACAACCTGAGAAAGAAGAGGAGTTAGCAAGAGGTAAGGCACCGGAGCAAGGAGGGAGGCTAAAGCTTGTAGATGAAGAGTTCCGTAGAAATAAGTGGGTAGAGCCCAAGGACCTCCCGTCCTACATGAAGGTACCATATCCGGAAAGATTGAAGAAGCCTCAACAGGATAGACAGTTCAACAGATTCCTTGATGTCTTCCGCAAGCTTCAAATTAACATCCCATTTGTGGAAGCCCTGGAACAAATGCCATCGTATGCTCGGTTTATGAAGGAGCTTCTCACCAAGAAGCGGAGAATTGTGGATGAGGAGACGATTGCTTTGACCGAGGAGTGTAGTGCCATTCTTCAGAGAAAACTCCCTCCAAAGTTGAAGGATCCCGGTTCCTTTTCGGTACCATGTACTATTGGGGAGATGAATATAGGGAAGGCATTATGTGATCTAGGGGCAAGCATCAACTTGATGCCTCTCTCCATGATGAAGAAGTTTGAAATTAAGGAAGCCAAGGATACACGGATGTCACTCCAACTGGCCGATCGCTCCATCAAATACCCTTATGGGGTTGTCGAAGACTTGCTAGTGAAGGTGGACAAATTCATATTCCCGGCAGATTTTGTGGTGCTCGATATGGATGAAGACGCCGAGATTCCTCTCATATTGGGGAGGCCTTTCTTGGCCACAGGGCGTGCTTTGATTGATGTGCAACAAGGGAAGCTCACCCTCCGCGTGCAAGATGAGAATGTAGTCTTCAATGTCTTTGAAGCAATGAAGCACCCTGTGGAGAGGTCGGAAGTGTACCGGGTGGATGTTATGGATGGTATTGTCAAGGAAAAGACCACTAGAGGAGCCCATGGTTCTGCACTTGCACAAGTGTTGGTAAAATCCCATGGTGATGATAGTGAGGAAGAAGACCCCTTGGGGGATGAGGACTATCTTGAATGTTTGAAACTGATGGAAGCCTTACCGAGTCTCCCAAGGGATGAATATGCAAAGGAGAATCTCAACAAGGAAGGCAATGAGGAAGATGGAAAGACACCGGAGTTGAAGCAACTCCCAAATCACTTGAGGTATGCATTCTTGGGGGAGGAGGGACAACATCCGGTGATCATTAGCAATGCCCTGAAAAAGGATGAAGAAGAGAAGCTATTGAGAGTTCTTAGGGAACACAAATCCGCCATTGGGTGGAAGATTTCGGACCTAAAAGGTATAAGCCCTTCCCTATGCATGCATAAAATCTTGATGGAGGATGGTTATAAGCCGATGGTTCAACCACAGAGACGGCTAAACCCCATCATGAAAGAAGCTGTGCGTAAGGAAGTGATTAAGCTTTTAGATGCCGGAATCATCTACCCAATCTCGGATAGCAAATGGGTTAGTCCGATTCATGTGGTCCCAAAGAAGGGTGGAACAACCGTGGTGGTCAATGAAAACAATGAATTGATCCCAACAAGAACCATCACGGGGTGGAGAGTGTGCATCGACTACAGAAGATTAAATGAAGCAACGAGAAAGGATCACTTCCCTCTCCCCTTCATTGATCAAATGCTTGAGAGGTTAGCCGGATATGAGTACTACTGTTTCTTAGATGGATACTCCGGCTATAATCAGATTGTGGTGGATCCTCAAGACCAAGAGAAGACAGCCTTTACTTGTCCCTATGGAGTCTTTGCTTACAGGAGGATGCCCTTTGGATTGTGCAACGCCCCCGCTACTTTCCAAAGGTGCATGTTTTCTATTTTCTCGGACATGGTGGAAAGGTGCATTGAGGTGTTCATGGATGATTTCTCGGTCTTTGGAACTTCTTATGACAACTGCTTGAAGAACTTGACCTTGGTGCTTAAAAGGTGCCAAGAGACTAACCTTGTGCTCAATTGGGAGAAATGCCACTTCATGGTCAAGGAAGGTATAGTCTTGGGGCACAAAATCTCCCACAGGGGGATTGAGGTTGATAAGGCGAAGATCGAGTTGATTGGGAAGCTGCCCCCACCAACCACTGTAAAGGGGGTGAGGAGTTTTTTGGGGCATGCCGGGTTCTACCGGAGATTCATCAAAGACTTCTCCAAAATCGCAAGGCCGCTTTGCGACCCTCTTGTGAAGGATGTATCCTTTGATTTTAATGATTCTTGTTTAAATGCCTTCACTGTTTTGAAAAATATGCTTGTCACCGCACCCATAATCACTGCACCTAATTGGAATTTGCCATTTGAAATCATGTGTGATGCTAGTGATTATGCGGTGGGGGCTGTTTTGGGGCAGTGGGTGGAAAAATTAGCTCATGTCATTTATTATGCAAGTAAAGTTTTGAATGAGGCACAAGCTAATTATTCCACCACTAAAAAAGAACTACTTGCTGTGGTGTTTGCTTTGGATAAGTTTAGATCCTACATTGTGGGGTCTAAGATTGTGGTTTTCACTGATCATGCGGCCATAAAACACTTGATGACAAAACAAGAGGCCAAACCTAGATTAATTCGGTGGATTCTTCTTTTGCAGGAATTTGATCTCGAGATTAAGGACAGGAAGGGATCCAACAATGGGGTGGCGGACCACTTATCTAGGTTGGTCAATCCCGACACCGAGGAGGAATTGTTAGACATCAAGGAAGAGTTTCCTGATGAAAAGCTGTTGGCACTTATTGAAAATTCCCCTCCTTGGTTCGTGGATATGGCCAACTTCAAGTCTTCAAATGTGGTTCCGCAAGGTTGGACTAATCAACAGAGAAAGAAATTCTTCTCGGATGCAAAATATTATGTGTGGGAGGACCCCTATCTCTTCAAGCAGTGCTCGGATGGGATCCTCAGGAGGTGCATTCCCCATGACCAAATCGGAAACGTGTTGTGGCATTGTCATAGCTCGGATTACGGTGGGCACTATGGGGGAAAGAAGACTGCAGAAAAGATCCTCCAAAGTGGTTTCTTTTGGCCGACGCTCTTCAAGGATGCCTACACCTTTGTTGAAAACTGTGATCGTTGCCAAAGGGTTGGCAATATTTCTAAGCGGCATGAACTCCCCTTGAATTGCATGCTCGAAGTAGAGCTCTTTGATGTATGGGGGATAGATTTCATGGGACCATTCCCACCCTCTTTCTCTTACCAAAACATTTTGGTGGCTGTAGACTACGTGTCGAAGTGGGTGGAGGCAATCCCAACAACCACAAATGATGCGCGGGTAGTCATGGATTTCTTGAGGCGCAATATCTTCTCGAGGTTTGGGGTCCCAAGAGTGTTGATCAGTGATGGGGGATCCCACTTCTGTAACAATCAAATGCACAAGCTTCTTGAGAAGTATGGGGTCAAGCACAGAGTCTCTACTCCCTATCATCCCCAAACAAATGGGCAAGCAGAGGTATCCAACCGTGAGTTGAAGCGCATTCTCGAGAAAACCGTCAACTCCTCACGGAAGGATTGGTCAAGGAAATTGGATGATGCTCTATGGGCTTATAGGACCGCCTTCAAGACTCCAATTGGAAGGTCTCCCTACAATTTGGTGTTCGGAAAGGCATGCCACCTACCGGTGGAGTTGGAGGAGAAATCTTATTGGGCA
Source organism: Sophora flavescens (assembly GCA_030762895.1). Taxonomy (NCBI): domain Eukaryota; kingdom Viridiplantae; phylum Streptophyta; class Magnoliopsida; order Fabales; family Fabaceae; genus Sophora; species Sophora flavescens. Next base: position 66,154,781 of record CM061066.1, on the reverse strand, counting down.
ATTAGGGAGCTCAACTTTGACTTGACAAAGGCCGGTGAGAAGAGGTTGTTGGACTTGAATGAGCTGTCGGAAATCCGCATGCAAGCTTATGAGAACGCAAGAATTTACAAGGAGCGGACGAAGGCATGACATGACAAGCACATCTTGCCTAGGAGGTTTGATCCCGGACAGTTGGTGCTTCTGTATAATTCAAGGTTGAGGCTCTTTCCTGGGAAGCTGAAATCAAGGTGGTCGGGACCATACAAGATCCTACAAGTCTTCCCCCATGGGGCAGTGGAATTAGAAGGGACCTCTGGCAACTTCAAGGTGAACGGGCACAGGTTAAAGCATTATCATGGGGAGTCAATCCCAACTGGAAAGCAAGTGTTTCTTCTGGATTAACCCTTAGGGGTGACTTGAGTCAGCCTCGGGATGTTAAACAAGCGCTACTTGGGAGGCAACCTAAGCTAGGTATCCTTCTCTTCTCCTAACTTTTGTGTTGTTTTTGATTTTTGTTTTGTTTTTGTTTGTCACTCTTGAATAATTTGAGAAGATCAAGAGTTGTTGTATGAATGATGTGTCGGCAAGTTTTTTTTGGATTTTAATTAATTGGAGCATAGATGGATTGCATGAATTATATTGACCATTGATGATTTCCCCCTAGGTTCTAATAATAGAAAAGTTGATCCCCACTTAAAAATTGAAAAGTGAACTTTGAGATTTATTATGATTGCTTGATTTATGATAAGTTTGGGGTGAGGGGGTGCACACACTAGGAATCGTATCTCGGTCAAACAGTTTGCAGAATGTCCAGGTGAGGATTTGAGCCTCCAACTCTGTTTTTGAATGTGTGAATCACTGTAAGTTGCAGTTTCCCGAATTTGCTTGAATCTCTATATGGTTTGCATGTTTATATGTTGCATCAAATGATTTAAGCAATTTTCTTTGAATTAACTACTTGGCCATAAATTGAACCAACCTTGATGAATGATCCCTAGTTAGCCACATTGAGCCTTGAAGCCTATTGTTCTTCATGACCTTACATTACAAGCCATTAACTCAGAAAAACCATGATTTTCCCCTATCCTAGGATTTAGGAGAGTATGGAATTTTAGCTTTGTAAGTGTTGTTGTGGAACTAAGTTTGGGGTGGCTACAAGTTCATGAGTCATAGTTGAGAAAAAGAAAAACGGAAGTAAGGGCCGAAGGCTTGAAAGAAAAGAAAAAAAGAAAAAAAAGAAAAAAAAGAGGGTGATAAAAAGCATTGAATCTGTGCCAAAAAGGGCAAAGAAAAATAAATATAAAAAGGAAGAGGTGTGTAGCCACCAACTGCAAGGAAGAGAATAATATGAGAGTGAATTCAATTGTTGTGATATTAGTTTCATGCTCTCATTGATCCTTGGGACTTAGCCTCTATCCTTTGATTATCCTACCCTTAACCAGGCCTCATTACAACCTTTGAAAGACCTATTGATGTTGCATGCATGTTTTCGTGGGAACTATGTTTGAGATGAAAATCAAATTCATGGGAAGTGCTCTTAGAATGTGAAAGTGAGTGAAAAGTTGATAGCCTAGACAAACTTGAGCGAATGAGTGAAATACTAAATGCCCTTGTGAGGAAGGCAATTGTTTGAAATAGGTGATCTTCCTTTGTGTGTATCTTTGAGCATCAACTTAGAGTAATGATGGCATGAATGATAAATTCTCAATTGTTTAAAGTAGATGAATGTGGGGATTACATTGATGAAAAAGAGGGGGGGGGGGGGGGGGAATCAAAGAAGAAAAGCTATTTTGTAAAGTCGTATGAAATTTGTGCGAAATCGATTGAATCCCTTAAGCTTGCCAAGTCTTGAGTCGTTTTTGAGTTTTAGCTTGCTTGGGGACAAGCAAGGTTTAAGTTTGGGGTGTTTGATAAGCCTCTGGCTTATCTAGTTTTATAACTAGTAAGACGGTGGTTTACGTGCTAATTAGTCGAGTTCAATCTCGTTTTTACCCAAATTTGCCTTGTTTTGTTCCTAAGTTGGACTTTGACTCATTTTGCATATTTTGTGTAGTTTTTAGGTTATTTTGAATAGAATTACGCTTGTGGGTGCTTTTGTTGTTTCAGGTTAAATAAGTGAAGCTCCGGGAGTCAAGGAAAGTCAAAAAGCAGTGGAAATTGCAAGTCTGGAGACACTCGCCTCGCGAGTGTATGCTCGCCCCGCGAGCCTGAAGGTCAACAAAGCAGCAAAAGTCATCACTTCTGGCTCGCCACGCGAAAATCTTCTCGCCCCGCGAGAGTCTGAAGACCAGCAAGACAGAGACTATCACGGCATAGCCGTGATTAAGGTCACGGCTGTGACAAATTGAGGTTTGAAGACTCGCCCCGCGAGAGACAGCTCGCCTCGCGAGAGCATGAAGACTTGGAAATCAGAGACCATCACGGCCTAGCCGTGATGAAGGTCACAGCCTCAAATTGAAGACTCGCCCCGCCATAGGTGTCTCGCCTCGTGAGTCCCTGAAGACCCTGGAAGACAGAGACCATCACGGCCTAGCCGTGATGAATATCACGGCTGTGACAGATTAGGGTTTGAAGACTCGCCCCGCGAATACAAGCTCGCCTCGCGAAAATCCAAAATTTGAAGCGCGCCAATACTAAATTTCGCGTCGCGAGAGTAAGCTCGCCCCGCGAGCGGGCGAGAAACAGAATCCTTATTTAAAGGTTGTTTCATATCAGAGTTTGGTATCAAGTTGTTAGCCACTGTTTAGATTAGAATAGTAGTGCGAATCCTTGTTTCTGGAGCTGCGTCTCCCCTTCTCTTCTTTTATTTCTTAATTCTAGGATGAATTCCGATTGTACGTGCGTCGTTGTTATGGACATGAGGAACTAATCCTTTTGTCTAAGGGATCGATGAAGCCACCCATGACGGCATAGTGTTCATGTAATGTAACTCTCTCTCCTTTAATTCAATTATTGTTTTCCAATTCTGTTTTCATTGTGTCGATTATATGCTAGCGTGATCGACTAGTTAAACGTGTTGAGGCCTAGCGGCGATTCGCGTTTTAGAACTTGAATTGGGATCATCGGTCGAGTATTGCACGAGAGTGAATAGGAGATCGGTGCAACCTATAGGGAACAAGAATTAATATAATTCGAGATTAGGATTATGAGACCTAGTAAGTAATTAATCCAATCGTCGAATACGTCCTATTGAGCACGGAAGTGGATATAGGAGAATTTGGGGGTCCCGGTTGACATTAAAATTGAACTTAGGGGGGAGAATATCATCACTTGGGTACTATGCATGATTGGGTAGGTGGATTCGAAACCTTAGATGCTTTTAATTCCAGATTTCATCACCATATCTTATTTGATTTGATTCGTTAATTAGAACTGTAATCCTATATTCTCTATCAACCACTTTTAGTTACTTGACCCAACTTATCGGATTTCTCGCAAAATTAGTCGAATTGGTAACCCAATCCTTGTGTTCGACCTCGGTAGATTCTTGCCGTGTTTTATTACTTGCGACAACCCGGTACACTTGCCGGAGTCACAACATTCATCCCTTTGGAAGATTGATGAGTTTTGATATTTTGATTAGTACTTATTGACTGTGGTGTATTTTTATGTTTTGATCGTTAATTAATACTTATTAAACTTTTTTTTATAAACCATTATTAAACTTGTGTTAATTAATGTATATGTTTTCTTGATCATATTGACTGTGGTGTTTTGGATCGTTAGTACATCATATTTATGTTTTCTATTTATTTAAAAAAAATATTGGTGTATTTTGTTTATATCAGAAATTAAAAATCAATGGGGTAATAATTGAAAAACTATATTTGGTCGGCAGGATCGTTACAGGGAAAAAAAATCAAAATTTTGCGACCGAAATAGCGACCGAATATCGGTCACCAAATTAGGCGAGCTGGTATGCGACCAACTATACAGCGACCGAAATATATACTTTTGCAACCGAAATATCGGTCGCAGATTTGCGACCGAAATATAATTTCGGTCGCTAAACATTTAGTGACCAGGGTTTCTGCTACCCCCCTAATTCGGTCGCTATACAGTATAGCAACCGAATTATCATGTTTAGCGACCGAAATCTTCGGTCGCTAAATAGGTTTTTTTTTTGTAGTGAACAAACAAATATGGGTTAAATTGGAAATCTTATTTTATTGTATTGTTTGTTTTAGATTAAATTTAAATGGGTGTGTGTCTCTCAAAGGTAAAACAAATCACACAAAAAAATGTTTTAGAAAAAGGTCTTCGAAATTAATTCCACCATATCTTTTTCAGACCTTTAAAGATTTTCAAAAACCAATTTACACGGAGAATAATCGATTATGCAGCTCATAATTGTCCTTAAATAAGACTTTAAATAATAGAGCTATTGGGTTTTTGAAATTTGAACTTCAAAGTATGATAATGGATTATGGTAATCGATTATGACTTTTTCAACATGTTTTAAACTCAGATTTTAAATGCCTTAATTATGCTTTAATGGATATTTGATTCTGTCTTAGCCGTTGAGTTTAAAATTCAAATTATAATCGATTATGGCTTTGTAAAAATCGATTATTACTTTTCAAATCAAAAGTTAGAGGCTTCATAATCGATTAGGATAATTGATTATGCTATTTTGATTCAGTCTGAGCTTTCAAACAGAGACCAAGTAATCGATTATTGTAATTGATTATGACCTGACTGTTTCTTCATGCGCCTTTTGACTTTAGCTAAAATAATTGATTATGCTTTTCAGATAATCGATTGAGTCGAGAAAAATGAGTTTTCAAGTGTTTTGACCTAACTTTCAAAGAGATATATATTGGTCTATTGCAGATAAAGTTCAAACAACACCCTGAACGAATTTGAACTATTTTTCTAACTTTCTCTCTACTCTTGAACATAACTCAAAATCACTCTCATACTCTTACACTAGCAAATCAATTACTTGAGAGAGACATACACACCATATAGGTGATTGTTGTAGTGCTTCAATTTGTTTCATATATGCACTTGTGAGTGCTTTCTGATTGTAATCCTTTTATGAATTCTTGTGAGTCGTTATCTCACGTTTTTGGACTCTATCACTGGGGATAGTACGTCCCTGGTATGTGAGGAGTTCTCGTTGTTGTAAAGGTTCTAGTTGCACCTGTTTAAACGCTAGGGATTGAGTAAAATCCATTGGTGGTATTGCCTTGGGGGCTAGACATAGGCCACGTGGGTAGTCTGTAACCGAACTAGGATATATCGTTGTGTCAATCTTCTTATCCCCATCTCTTTTACTTTTGCTTTATAATTTGCAAAAAGGTTTTTACTTGCACGCGATAACGTTTTAATTTTAAAATAATTTCATATTCGCTGCTAATTCTGTTTAAAGTTTCAAAAGGTTTTTATTTATCTAAAAAGTTATCATTTTTATTTAAAACCCAATTCACCCCCCCCCCCCTCTTGTGTTTGGAGTCACTTGTCAGCATCTTCGGTTATGCAGAGAACGGTGAGCAGCTTGTTGAGGAGTGACCCTGAGGAGCCACTACTTGTAGTTAGGACTTATGTTCAGTTTACGTTGTTTATCCGAATGTTTGGAATATGGTTATACCAGCTCTGTAATGTGACATCGGGGTTGGGTTTCGTTTATAACTTTTGTTATGTTCTTTTAAACCATGTTATGTTTATTTCCACGTTATGAGATCTTGTTACAATGTGGTGTCCTTTACCCGTTGGTTTTATTTTCATAATAAATGATATGCATGTATTTACCTTAATTTCAAAAATTGAAATTTCCTTATATGTTATCACTTTATAAATACATGTGGGGTAGAAGGTGTCACACATAGCAAACATAGCCCCATATAATTCTGCATGAAGAGGATAGCTGACACCAAGATTGACTTGAAAATAGCCCAAAAAAGCAACACTGCTATCTCTGAAGATGCCACCACAACCTACAAGGTCAGGAGAACTTCTAGCTGCACCATCAGTGTTACATTTAACCCAATACCGGATTGGAGGATTCCAATTAACTAACTTTATCAAAAGAGCTTTCATTGGCTTTATATCAACCTTGAAAGCCTTTAAAATAGAAAAATCACTAATGGATGAGGACATATGGCCCTTGCTAAGATTCCCTGCTAAAGACACATTAGCAAAGATAATACTTTTGACATATTGCAAGGGGAACCATTTGTTTTCAAATCTGATTTTATTCCTACACCACCAAACAACACCTCTTTCACTTGGGAAGAAGCTGATACATTACACAAAGAAAGAGTGCTAGACATTGAAGAGTGATCAACCTGCTGATCAATTAATAAACTCAACCAATTCCATAGACAAACAGTAAATGGACACTCAAAGAAAAGATGAGTAGTTGATTTTGTAGCTTTGCAGCACATGCTTCACATTGAGATAGTAATGCACCCCTTAGACCAAATCATCTCATCAATGGTCATCTTATTATGTAAAATCCTCCAAATTAAAAAAAGACATGTAAGGAGGAGTATTATATTTCCATATCAAACTACACCTAGGCATAATCTGAGCAGGAGGATTCAAAAACAAATAAGCATCCTTAAAAGCCAAATCACCCGAATCTGTTCCAGACCAAAGTCTATTATCTTTTACTGAAAATTAGGAATTGAAATCCTTCCCAATTCAATTTCCAAAGCTGAATAAACCTAAAGAAGACAATCTGGAACAAACCTAAAACAATTTCTAATGAAGTCTTGAACTTTGGCATTAAACAAGTGGTGAAGATTATGAGGAATTTGTAAAATATCCATTAGAGGCTGAGAAAACCATTTGTCAGACTAGAAATTGATATCAGATCCTGTCCCAAGCTGCCAAGAAGAATTTTCCATCACAACAGTCATGAAAGGCTTCAAACATTTCCAAATAGATAATGTAAGATGATGTATAACATGTTTGCCATTTCTGAAAACCCTAGCTCTCATCAAAACTGCCAATTGTCTCTCTGAAATCACCAACTCCCAACAAAGTTTAAGCATGGCAGCCTTATTAACTTGCCTAAAAGATTGAATTCCCAAACCTCCTTCCTCAATTGGTTTACAAACTTTGTACCAAGCCACAGTAACAACCTTCATAGAATCCACATCACTAGACCAAATGAAATTCCTCACCCATTGACCCACTGTTTTAATCAGGTTTACTAGCCAGACATAAACCATGAAGGTATAATTCAGCATACTACTGATGATAGATCTCACCAATTGAATCCTTCCTGTAATGGAAAGCAATGATGCCTTCCAAGCTGCTAATTTGATTCTTATTCTATCAGCAAAAGGCATAAGAAACAATCTCTTTGGCTTACCATTAAAGATAGGAATTCAATGGTAAATAAAAGGCAAAGAGCCAAAACCAAGAATGTTATAAAAAATGCCCTGCCTCCTAGAAGAAACATAAGAGGCTGCATAGTATTTAGATTTGCTGTTATTTACTCTTTGACCAGAAATATCACCATATCTCTCAAAACTAGCAAGGATAGCCATATCTAATTTGATAACCACAATACCAACAAAAGATTCCTTTTAAGAAGATTAAAAGCCTTAGAAGCTAGACAAATGTAATCACCAATTTGCCTACCTTGAATAAAATCTCTTTGATGTTCAGAAAATATAGATGGAGCAATCCTTGCCAATCTGTCTGCAATGACCTTTGTAATGATTTTAAATTTGAAATTAGCAAGGACTGTAGGCTTGAAAAGTTCAATTCTATTAGCCTCTTAAACCTTTGGAATCAACACCACAAGATTTGAGTTAAAATTAGGCATAAGCCATCCCTGCTGGAAAAATTGTTGCACTACACTTACAACATCTATAGAGTCGATATTCCAATATAGTTGAAAAAAGTAAACACCAAATCCATCTGGCCCTGGAGCTCCACCAGAGTTCATAGAAAAAACATGTTTAATTTCATCTTCTAAAGGCATAGCTGTTAACATGATATTATCCTCCACATAAATCATAGGACTAACACTTTCCTCAATGAGTCCATTATCAATGCATCTATTGGAACCACAAAAAAGCTGCTCAAAGTAAGAAACAACATGATTTTCCAACTCTGCAGAATCAGTAATGGCATCATCCCCATTTTTAAGCTAAGAAATCTGCTTATATACATTCATGATAGTGGTCTTTTTTGTAAAAAAAACTTGGTGTTTCTATCACCATGAATATGGAAATTAAGCCTTGAATTTTCCTTCCACATTTCCTCTTGATAAAACAGGGCATTTTCCAAATCAATCTGTGCTTTTTTCTCTTGCTCAAAAAGGACTTCAGTGCAGCCATTAACATCAATATCATTCTGAATGTTGTCCAAGGTCTGCTTAGCAATATTCACATTATCATTGACATTCCCAAAGACCTTCTTATTCCATTCTTTCAACTTTTTTTTAAACATTTAAGTTTCTGAGAAAGCATGAACATAGGACAACTTGTGATATCCTGATTCCAAGCTTCTTCAATTATTTTTGCACAATCTTGATGCTCTGACACATCTTCATGAATTTAAAGGAAGAAGGGAAACTTCTTTGATTCTTATTGAAATCCAAGACCAAAGGGTGATGATCTGACTTAGACTTAATGAGAGTGCATCACGATACCTCAGACCAGAAATTGAGCCATGCATCATTACACACTACCCTATCTAGACTTTTCTCAGTAAGATGTGCTCCCTTCTACCATTAGACCAAGTGAATTGTGCACCTCTTGTCATAAGATGAGTTTAACTGTTTGAATCTTTCCAGCTTCTAAAATCAGCACTAGCAACCTGCAAAGGTATCCCTCTACCTCTATATTCATGAGATCCAATAACCACATTATAGTCTCCAATAAAACACCAAGGATGCCAATGATTTAATTGGAGATCATTTAATTCTTGCCACAAAATTATTCTTTGCAAATAGGAAGTTGAGCCATATATTGCAGAAAAATAAATCAACTACTAAGGAGAAAGAGATATGTTGATCAGAAATATCAACAATAGATGGATTTAGATCAGAATTGTGAGACAACCCGATGTCCCATTAAAAAAACCTAAATTTAATTAAAACTTAATCGCGATATTAACGTTAAGCGTATGTACGGAAAAATGGCGAAGGCGTAAAACTTGAAATATAAATAACATTCATATAAAAACATCAGATCACATAAGCATCTATATATATCCTCATACAAACATCTGTAATATAACACTGTAAAGGGAACCCCATATGTAGGGCCCTATATGGCTACATACTGTTAGAAAAGAAAATACATCGAAAGACCATAAAAAGATAACCTCACTGACACTCCACACCCCAGCCCCACTCAAAGTACATAAAAAATGGGTTCAGAGTCACACACCTATATACATGCAGAGTACGCACTGGCCAATCCTACCGTGGATGGCTACTACTACCCTAACTCTCTCCTTTAGCTCATCTGTGTCTCCGGTGCGGTCGGGAAGGTCCAGAAGCTCCTCGACTGTGACTGGAAGTACTACCTCTAGGACACTGCTGGAAACATCATCTATAGAGAGCACTGTGGCGTGATAACTCATGTCGAGCCTCGGGAATTGGAATCGGAACTCAGTCAGGAACTACGCTGCTGGTGCTGGCTAGGGATACATAGGGGCATCGGTGGTAATGACGACATTGATGGTGCTGGTGCAGGAAAGCCAATGTGGAACAGGAAGGATTGGCCGAAACGGAATGTCTTGATGAATCCGAAATGAGGCCCGTCTCCCATACGAACGAACACTGAAACTGGACCCTTATATACAACTAAACGGGTAACTGGGTCCACAAGCCAGCCATTGTCGTCCAAGAACTCAAACTCGAGGGTTCCCATCAGTGGGAACACCGAAGACTGGGTCATCCACAGATGGTTTAGATGAGGCATCCTGACGCTCTAGCTCTGCTTCACGAAAGAATACATACATTGAAAGAAGTAGGGAGATAAGAAACTATCTACCATCATATATGGAAAAGGGTACATAGCATATAAACAATAACAGCACATAGACATGCATCACATAATATCCATATATAGATATAACAATCATCCTCAAAATAGATTATATTCCTCTACCCTTCGCGCTCATGCACTTGGTCCTATGGCCACTATTATCCTGTCACACATCCCTCGTCTGATCTGGGATATTAGTCACTCGTCCAAGCGGAGCATCCGTGTTATATATATATATATATATATATATATATATATATATATATATATATATATATATATATATATATATATATATATACATCGGTGAACACCCCCATTCCCGTTAGGGTGCTCATTCAGAGAACGAAACTATTCCCCTATTCCTGTTGGGGAATAGCTGCACTACCCGTTGGCTCACCGACTAGTGCCGGGTCAACCCCAGTGCCTCAACCTTCCGTCATAACTTCATATCTCAAGTCTCATAATATAGGTTCAAAATCAATAAAATATCGTTTAATTAGGCTAGGCACTACTAATCCATATGTCAGACTCTCCCCAGCTTGCATCACTGAAAAGCAGCATATATCATCACCTAGATACCAACTTAGTATACATTGGCAACTATCACATGTTATCGGACAAGGCATATTATACACATTAAAATAATACTAAAATATTCAAGTATCACGAAAAACCACATAAAGCATGTTATCACAGTTAACACATAGCAAGCAGTTCACAAGCAGTAAAATCAGACAACCACAAATATCATAAAATTAACCTAATGGCGATAAACCTACAATCTCCATATCATCATTGGTACCACTAAGTAGTCGCCAATGTGATATTGGCACTGTCAATTATTCACCCACTATTAGGGTTTAGTTCGCCCTACGCCATTATCGTAAAATACGCTACTTATCCATTTCCGACGATAGCGGGTTCCTTTCTCCCACCTGAAGTGTCGTAGGCTAGCTTTTGAGCAATGAAACGAACACTCCCTACACCTATCAAATCTGCCACATAAGGAACTAGGACCTCCGGGTCTCCAAAAATTCACATGAATACATCATTGTGAAGCATACGTTACGGGTAACCATAATCTGAAGACGAAATTGGAAACCGATAAACGAATAAAAAGATAACCTCAATACCGTCGCTGACGGCATTTCGGCATAATAAGGACAAAGGTTTACCTTAGCCTAGATGAGAAAATAAAGATAGGATAATGAAGTAGATGTCATGAGGATTGGTATAATCATAATCGCGTTAGGACGAACAGATTGATCGGAATCGACTCCAGAATTTCTTTCTCACCGAGCCTCTCTCTCTCTCTCGTTCTCTTTGTTTTTCCTACCTCTGTAAGTTATGGCACGAGGTAACTTAAGTTAACTCTTTAAGTTTTTTTTTTCAGCCCCTGGTGCTCAAGCGTGACAAGCCCCACGCTTATGCGTGCTGGCGCTCAGTGCCATCATCCCACGCTCAGCACTGGGCGCTGCATCACTGACTTCCTCGTAAAGTTTTGTGACACGTGTACCTACATGTGCCACCTATTGACATGTGTTCTGACCCCATCCAGCACTCAAGCGCCCCAAAATCCATACCCGAGTGTGCTGGCCAGACAGCAAAACCCTAATTTCGTATTTGCTTCGATTGGACTCCGATTGCTTGTGTACTTTCCATGCAAGGTTTCCTAGGCTTAAACAAGCATATTAGACATATAATCAAAGTCTTAAACATGGTCGTTAAACCTATAAAAAATGCTGTAAAAATACGGATGTTACAAATTACAAGCACACCATATATTAGGAATGAAATTTCCTCTATTGTTAACAGCAAAAAGTTTCATATTAATACTACTCCAAAATCTAAATGGGAAATTATCTTTTGGAGTCCAAGGCTCATATATAAAGACAAAAAATGGTTTGTATAAAATACAAAACTTCTTGAGAACCAATCTGGTTGAGGTATTAGTAATACCTCTAACATTACAGGAAAGGATTTTCATTGTACAGAAGGTTTATTACCTGCCCTTGCATGGGTATTATGAACCTTAGTCTTTTTGGCCTGCCTCAATTTCTTTCTTTGAGATTTAGACAAAACTAATGTGAAATCTGATGTAGAATCATCTTTCTGATTTTCAGTAGTTGCAGGAGAACCTCCTACACCCAAATCCTCAGTTTCATCACTCCAAAGTTTTGAAACAAATCTCATATCAGCTTTGACCCGAGGAGGCAGATCATTAGAGACAAAAACTGGAGAACCAGGGGTACTAACAGCACTGTTAGGGATGACAATATTAATATTCGACCTGAGAGAATCAGGAACAACAGTTTCCTGAGTACCAAAGGAGTCCACAGAATTGGAATTAGGATGATGCTCATGATGCAAGACCAGAGCCCTATTTCCATGAGAAAAATTATCAGATCTGACAGTAACATCACAATGATCAGCATCAATAGTCTCATATTCATCTGAACTATCATTCTCCCTATCATAATCTGTATTGTAATTTTGCAAATTTTCTGAAATGTCTTGCCCATTTTCATTAACTGGTTTAATGACTGGTTCTACTGATCTTCTTAATTCAACATCAATGACCATATCAGGGCCATGAATTGATGCATCCTGATCCATCTGAAAATTCACATTCTAAATCCTATTACTTGGCTCTCTCTTAGAAAAAATTCTGAGTAAAAGACTGGTCTTCAACAACCACTTCTTTCCCTTTGACCTTAGAAACATTATTCTCCAACAGGGTCTGAGTTTCAACATCTGCAACAGTTGAAATCTCATTCATTTCCTTCTTCTTTGAAACATATCTGCAACCCTTTTCTGATTTATGCCTTCTTTGATTATATCGTTATTCCTGTTGATTCTTTTGCAATTCGAAACAGAATGTCCAATCACCATGCAATAAGAGCAAAATAAAGGTAATTTCTCATATTAAATTTGAACCCAAAAAGAAAAGTCTTCTCTTTCAACCAAGATATGATCTTGCAACTGTTTTACCAAATCAAGATCCACCAAAACCCTTGCATAATGCCCCAAAGTCTTATTAATTGTTGCATCATCCAAGGATAATGGAATACCAATGCATCTAGCAATTGCAAAGAGTATTTTAGGCCTCCAATATTCTTGAGGCAACCCAACTATCCGGATCCAGCACTGTGTATTAGTTTGCTTTACAAGACTAAGATAAAAATCCGGAGTCCATGAGAAGAGTCTTAGTATTCCCGGTGACAAAGTCCAGCAACCTGTGGATAAATGACCCTATAATGTTTTGATTAATGATCAAACTTAATTGATTATCACTTTGATTCACTAACTACTTTCCAATATTAAGTGTTTTTATAAGATATCAATAGAGCAAGGAAATGGATGCTGTAACACCCCTTTTTTTTTGTAAATAAGCTTAATACGTTTATATATGTTATATATATGTTTGATCTTTATGCATATGTGTATATTAGAGGTAGTTTAGCCTTTGGGATGGTCTTAATAGTGAATTCTGGTCTTCTGGGATCCGCCCAGCCTAAGTTTTCAGAGCCCGGCCTAAAGTGCAGGAAAATCCACGTTTTGGATATCTACATAATCCACCCGGCCTACGTTTTCTGAGCCCGACCTAATAGTCTGCGCCCGGCTAAGTTTTCTGAGCCATGCCAAACGACATACAACAATTCGTTTTGGAACTTCTGTTTCGGCCCAGTTGCACCCTAATTCGTTTTAAACCTCAAAATCACACCTTAAACCCTAGTTTACACAACTCTAACACTCAGAAACGGCCTCCCACCTTTCTCTTTGAGTTTTCTTCTCTTTTCTCTAAGAACTCTCTCTAGGGACCTTTTCGTTCACCGTTCTCCGCGGTTCATCAATTGGGGAACACCGCTGCGAACACGTGTTCATTGTGTTTTCGGTTTGGATCTCTAAACCAGGTAGAATTCGTGTACCCTGTCATCCTTTTTTGTTAATCATGTTTCTTCTTCTTCAATTGGGGACTAGTTGGTTAATCCTCTTGTGTTTGGCTAAGGTTTGAGGAACCCATCGAGCCGCTTGAGGGAACGCGACCAGTTTGCTTTTGGGGTTTGATTTTCATACCAGGTATTGGGAGAAGGGCTAGTATGAACATGTAGGCTATGATGTAGTGTAAGATGAGGGTTAACCTATGACCCGTTTGCATGCTAGTTGTCTAATTGATATTGTATGTTATTGTATGATGTTGTTATGTTCATGATGATATGTAGGCTATGTATGTATGATGTTTATTGATGAGATAAATGTCATGATAATGATGTTGTTTTGATACGAATGTTGCTATGATGATGATGTTGTTTTGATGAGAATGCTGTCATGATAATGACGATGATGTTGCGCTCTTAAAGAGTGTTGATTGTTGAGGATGTTAATGCAAACAATGAAGTTGATAAGTCTTAATTAATTAATAGGTCTTGTTAGATAAATGAGATTTAAGGGATGTTGTCCCAGTTGTTCATAAGACAGGAATATAGTATGGGAGGCAAGATTATGTTCATAGGGATTAGTTAAAGACCCTAGGATTGATTAGTGAGTGTCCTAGGGACATTAATAACAAAGCTGTGATTAAAGGATTAATTCCCCATAATGATAAGACATGAAGAACAGTTAAGAATAATGAAGCTGATGTTCAATGGATTAGTAAAAGCCAATATGATTGAATCTATGAACTGTCCCAAGAATTTGGTAAAAGGGTATGTGACCCTTCTGCCCAGATCAGTACGGCCACGCTCTATTGAGCATGGTCATGCTTAACAAGGAGCATGCCCGTGCTCCAGTTGAATCCTAGAAAAGGGCCCGCTGCTTAAGCACACCCGTGCTCAACAGTCCGCACGACCGTGCTTGACTGTGAGCTTAGCACGCCCGTGCTGAAAGGTGAGCACACCCATGCTTAGCCGTGCATACCAGAGTGCTGAAACAAGGGATTCACCCCAAACGCCTTAGAAGATTTAATAAGATACTTAACGAACATGAAGACCAAAGACAAGTGATAAGATGATGTTGTACCTTGGTAGCTGAGTGGACAAAGGGGCCTTGATGCTTAATGGTCAAGGTGTTGAGCTCGGGTGCTTTTTGGCCAGAGTGTTGTTTAACGTTTAAAGTTGAAAGATTAAAGATGATGTTATCTTTGGTGCTTGTTGGCCAAAGACGTTAAGCCATAGTAAATGGTGTTGATGGAGGTGCTGGATAAACGGTTGGTTGTTTGTGTGCATGCATCATGCATGAAGTAATTAGGGGGAGGTACGACATAGGGGAGGTCGTCCGAGAGTAAGGCGATATGACCGTCCGCGGTGATTCATCCAATAGTTAGGTGAATCGTGACCCCCCATGGTGGCGCATCCTAGAGTATGGTGCACCGGTTTTCCAAGGGGTCCACCCATGGTAAGGTGAACTGCCTCGGCGTTGGTGCTTATTGGCCAATGTGGAAATGTAACTCTGAAGTCATACGCCTGGTGTAGATGGATCAACATGCATTCGGAGTAATGAGTTGCATTGCATTATATGATTGATGAATGTGATATGTGATATGTGATATACCTATTATTGTTGATATAATGTGTATGATGTTGCTTTGTTGTATATTCATCTTGCTAACTATCCTGTTGCCGTTATGTTTATATTTATGGTTCTTACTCACCGTCTTTTGTTGTTTGCTTTGCAAGTATCTTTTTGGTTATGCAGAGGACAGTGAGCAGCTTGCTGAGGAGTGACTTTGAGAAGCCACTACTCGTAGTTTAGTTATGTTTAGTTTCAGTTTGTTTATCCAAGTTGTTTATCGGATTGGTTATTCCAGCTCTGTAATGTGACATCGGGATTGGGTTTCGTTTATATCTTTCATTTTTATGGTTATGTTTTCTTTTAAAACCTTTTTATATTTTTGCGATGTTTATGTTTGTTACAATGTGGTATCCTTTGCCGGCTGGTTTTCATTTTATAATAAATGATGTGCATGTGTTTATCTTATTTTCAAAATTAAATTATTTCCTTCTATGTTATTGCTTTATAAATACATACGGGGTAGAGGGTGTCACAGATGCAAAGGATCAAAGAAGGAAAGCAAGGATCGTGAAGGAAGACTTGAATATGAAGAACCATATAGCAGAATCTCGAAGAATCTCAAGCAAGGATCATTAGGATTGTTATGTAAAGGAAAACTTTTAAGTTTTTCTCTTTGATTAAATCTCTCAAAAGCAATCAAAATGGTTTTCACAAATTAAAATGAACTTATAAATGAAAAAGGATTAATTGAAGTTATGTACATCTCTGTGTACATCGATGTACTTTCAGTTAATTAACTAACTTCTAATGAAAAACTATGTGTACATCTATGTATAAATGATATACATCAACATATAGATCGATTGATTCTGGACTTACTTGATCAAGTATGCAAATTAGATTCTGTAAATCGATTGATACATCGATGTATAAGTCTGGACAGAGGCTATGACTTTTGACAATGATCATACAATCAATTGATCAATCGATGTAAAGACTTCTGGACTGAGAATGCTTATGTTTTTCAAGAACACAATCTATGTACACATCCGTGTATTGTTCAAAATAAAGAATTTCCAAGAACACAATCGATTTGGAAATCGATGTACTCAGTTATAAAAATGGAAACTTTGTTTAATACATCGATTACACAATCGTTTGACTGATAACTAAAATTTTCAAGAAAGTTTGTTTTGATATTAATTGCCTTATAAAGCATGCCAATGGATATATTTTGGAATACAACGATATAAAGGCATGGGCAAACATTTTCTGAATAACAATTCATTCTATAATGTGATTAAACACAAATTTCTTTGAGAGAGCTTTTCATTGAGAACGTTTGAGTTTTTCTGTTAGAACTTCAATTTGTAATATCTGATTTCTTAGAATCTGAATCATATCTTTTCTTACTGCAAAAGGAAGGTAAGAGAGAAGGTTCTCTCGCTTAGATCAAGAGTAGAATGGACTCTTGGTGGATTGACATCAGTAGAAGGGACTCTTGGGAATTGCAAGATTGCTTACCTTGGAGTTGAAGTTTGTAAAGAATCTTGTAATTGATTTTGATTTAGTGGACGAAACTCACAGTAATGTCGGGACTGGATGTAGGTTACCAGAGGAGGTGGCTAAACAAGGATAAAATCTTGGTTTGCATTTCTTTCTATCCCTTAACTCTTTATTTGCTTTATTGATGAATGTATGATTAAGCAATTGTTAAGGAAATCTGAATGAGATAATATGATTGTTTATATCTGAAATCAATCTCTTTGTTAATTTTCTTGTTAAGTTTCAAGTATTGTGTTAATCACTCTTGCAAAAACACTTTTGGTTTGTCGACTGACAAAAATCTTTTCAAAGGTAAAGAAAAGTTTCAGTTTTTGCAAAAAGGGGAAAAAGTTTTAAAATTACCCATACTCAATTCAACCCCCCTTCTTGAGTATTAAGAAGCCACAACCAACAAGTAACATCAGAGCTTTCACTCTTGTGTAAAGCTTAACAACTTAAGAGGATGGCTTCAAATGACATCTTGGGAGAAGAGGCTTCTCTAGCAAGACCCCCTGCATTCAATGGCACTTCCTATATGTATTGGAAAGAAAGGATGTTAATATTCCTTGAGCCTAGTGGTATTGATGTATTAGATGCTGTGGAGAATGATCCATACATCCCTTTCACTCTTGATGCAAATGGCACCAAAAGTGCAATGAAAGTGGCAAACCTGGACATTACAAGAAGGAGTGTCCTAAACTTCAAAAGAAGGACAAGCATGATAACTATGAGTCCAAGGACAAGAAGAATAAAAATCCAAGAAGATCATACATAGCATGGGAGGAAAATGACATGGATTCCTTTGAAGATTCTGAGGAAGAAGAGGCAAATCTTTGCCTTATGACTCACCATCAAAGTAAAAATGAAAATGAAGATGAGGTAAATGATCTTCCCCCTACTTATGATGAACTACAAGATGCTTTTGATGAATTGCATAGTGAATATCTGAAAATTGCTAACCAATTAATGTCTTCTAGAAAAGTTATTGCTAAACAATGTAGTGATTATGCATCTCTTCAAATTAAGAATAAGGAATTAGAAGCTAAAAATAATAGGCTAAGTGCATTT
Source organism: Sophora flavescens (assembly GCA_030762895.1). Classification (NCBI taxonomy): domain Eukaryota; kingdom Viridiplantae; phylum Streptophyta; class Magnoliopsida; order Fabales; family Fabaceae; genus Sophora; species Sophora flavescens. The sequence goes on along the minus strand of CM061066.1, from coordinate 66,136,716 downwards.
CGTTCTACATACTCTAATTGCAATATTCTGGAAAAAGAGGTAGAAAAATTGAAAAAGTACTCTATCTAAATTTACAATGGGAAGAGATAATCTAAATGCAATATTAGGACAACAAAAAGGAGTATATGATAAAGCTGGAATAGGTTACCAACCAGCAATGCATTAAAAAGCTTTTAAGAAACTCTTTGTTGCACCTTAATCTTCTACTAGTCCTTTTGTAAAATGTTTCTATTGTGCAAGAAAAGGACACACAGCTTCTACATACTATTTTAGAAATCCTTCAAGGATAAGTGTCAAGCAAATAAGGTTCCCAAGGGAACAAATGTCATGACTAACACCAAAGGAGCCAACAAAATTTGGGTACCTAAGACAAATGGTTAAAATCTGTTTTGTATGTGTGTTTGAAGGCCAAAAGTTCAAGTTAGTACGTAGATAGTGGTTGCTCCAAACACATGACTGAAGACATCACAAAATTTACTTCCTTCACTTCCAAACAAGGTGAAAATGTAACATATGGTGATAACAACAAAGGAAAAATTCTTGGTGTTGGTACAATTGGAAAAAGTCCAGCAACTAAGATTCAAGGAGTTCTCTATGTTGAAGGGCTAAAGCATAACCTATTTAGCATAAGTCAACTTTGTGACAAATAGTATAAGGTAGACTTTAACTCAAACATGTGTATTCATGAAGTTGATTGGAAACAGAGTTAATAACAACTATATGCTTGATCTAGACAATTTATCTTCTAATGATGCATGTTGCTTAATTTCAAAAGAAGAAGAAAATTGGCTTTGGCATACGAGAATAACTCACATTCACATGGATCACTTGAACAAATTGATTTTCAAAGAACTTGTAATTGGTTTACCTAAGAAGAGGTTTATAAAAGATTGTTTGTGTGATGCTTGTCAAAAGGGTAAACAAGTTAAAACTTCTTTCAAAGCTAAAAACATTGTTTCAACTAGTAGACCTTTACAATTGTTGCATATGGATCTTTTTGGTCCTTCTAGAACAAAAAGATTTGGTGGGAATCCTTATGCTCTTGTAATTGTCGATGATTTCTCTAGATTTACATGGACATACTTCTTAGCACATAAATATGATGCCTTTTCTGCTTTTAAGAAAATGGCTAAGCTATTACAAAATGAGAAAGACATGAAAATTGTATCTATTAGGAGTGATCATGGAGGTGAATTCCAAAATGAGGAATTTGACAATTCTGTGATGAACATGGTATACAACACAATTTTTTAGCACCTAGAACTCCACAACAAAAGGAGTAGTTGAAAGGAAAAATAGATCTCTTGAGGAGATTGCAATAACCATGTTGAATGACTCTAATGTGCCAAAATACTTTTGGGAAGATGCTGTTAGTACAACTTGCAATGTACTGAATAGAGTCTTAATTAGACCAATATTGAAGAAAACTCCATATGAGTTGTATAAGGGAAGGACCCCAAATATTGCTCACTTTCATGTCTTTGGTTGTAAGTGTTTTGTGCTAAATAATGGCAAGGAGAATCTAGATAAATCTGATCCTAAATTTGATGAAGGTATTTTCCTAGGCTATTCATTATCTAGAAAAGCTTTTCGAATCTTCAATAGAAGGACTCAAACAATAGAAGAATATGTACATGTTACATTTGATGAAACTAACCCCCAAAAAGTTGGGAAAGGATGTTTAGTGATGTTCCAAAAAATTTAGAAGAAACTCAGATTGAAGAAAATTAAGACAATGCAAAAGTAGATGAAGAAAGAGAAACTCCAGCAGAAAAACAATATGAAGAACTACCTAAGGAGTGGAGAACTGCAAGGAATAACCCTCTAGACAACATTATTGGTGAAATATCCAAAGGGGTAACTACTAGAAATTCCTTGAGAAATGCATGTAATAACATGGCTTTTGCATCTCAAATTGAACCTAAAACTATAGATGATGCAATAGCTGATGAAAACTGGATTATGGCAATGCAAGAAGAACTTAATCAGTTTGAAAGAAATAAAGTTTGGGAACTTGTTCCAAAACCAAAGGATAAACAAATAATTGGTACAAAATGGTTGTTTAGGAATAAGCTTGATGAAAATGGTATCATAGTAAGGAATAAAGCTAGATTAGTAGCCAAAGGCTATAATCAAGAAGAAGGTATTGACTATGATGAGACATATGCACCCGTGGCTGGGTTTGAGGCTATTAGAATGTTGTTAGCATATGTATGTATCATGAATTTCAAGTTATATCAAATGGATGTTAAGAGTGTATTCCTAAATGGGTTTATACAAGAAGAATTATATGTTGGTCAACCACCTGGTTTTGAAATGAATGAATTTCCTAATCATGTTTATAAACTCACTAAAGCCTTGTATGGACTTAAACAAGCTTCAAGAGCTTGGTATGAAAGGTTAAGTAACTTTTTATTACAAAAAGGTTTTATTAGAGGCAAGGTTGACACAACTCTTTTCAGAAAAAGAAAAGCACAAAATATACTACTTGTACAAATATATGTTGATGATATTATATTTGGTGCTACTAATGATTCACTGTGTAAGGAATTTGCTAAATTGATGCAAAATGAGTTTGAGATGTCTATGGTGGGAGAATTTACTTTCTTCTTGGGACTTCAAATCAAACAATGTGATGATGAGACTTTCATAAGCCAAACAAAATATTTCAAAGAACTATTGAAGAAGTTTGGCATGGAGAATGCAAAGGAAATGGCAACTCCAATGAGTCCATCATGTTACTTGGACAAAGATGAGAAATGTAAATCAGTAGATGTATCCAAGTACAGAGGTATGATTGGTTCCTTACTTTACTTAACTGCAAGTAGACCTGATATACTATTTAGTGTGTGTATGTGTGCAAGATATCAATCCAATCCTAAGGAATCACACTTAACTGCTGTAAAGAGAATCATGAAATACTTAATAGGAACTAAAGAAATGGGTTTATGGTATGCTAAGGGATCAACATGTGATTTAATAGGATATTCAGACTTTGACTTTGCTGGATGCAAGTTGGATAGGAAGATTACTAGTGGAACTTGCCACTTACTAGGAAACTCACTAGTTTCTTGGTTTAGTAAGAAACAAACAAGTGTGAAAAGGTCAACCGCTAAAGCAGAATATGTTGCAGCAGGCAGTTGTTGTGCTCAAATTCTTTGGATGAAACAACAACTTATTGACTATGGTGTTCTCCTAGAGAAAGTGCCAATCAAATGTGATAACAATAGTGCTATAAATCTAACTAAGAACCCTATAATGCATTCGAAAACCAAACATATAGAAATAAGACATCCCTTCATAAGGGATCACATTCAAAGTGGAGATATAATAATTGAATATGTTGATACATCTAAGCAATTAGCTGATATTTTCACTAGACCATTGGCTAAGGAAAGCTTCTATTAGATAAAAAGAGAATTGGGAATAATTGATCCCACCTATGCTTGATCTTTGGAATGTTGAATGCATGACAATTTGATGTTTGATGTCTGTATATCGACTTGACAAGGCAAAATCCTATATCTCATAGCTAGTACACAGATTGTGCAATTCATGTACAAACCTAAAAATATGATTTTTAGTGCCCTTACATTGATTATGACATCGATTGATCCAAGCTTTTTAGGCTTAGAAAGCCTAGTACATCGATAGTACATCGATTGTTGGACAAAATCGGAAAGCATGACTCTCTATAAGTCTTTATACATCGATTTACCTGCTATGAAAAACTGAAAGTCTCAAACTGATCTGCTATAAATCGATTTGTACATCGTTTGAACCATTGATCTCAGAAGCACTACTCACTGTAAGTGCTTATGTATCTATTGATACATCGATTTATGTTGGTTTGCTAACCCTGTATATAAATCGATTGTAACATTGATTGAGTGGAGTTTCTAGAACTTGGGACTCACTGACTTGCCATATACATCCATTTATACATCGATTGATTGTATACTGCTGTTGTTGGACTCTGACATAGCTTATACATCGATTGAGTTCAAGTTTTAGAACTTAGTACTCTCTGACTTAGGTTATACATCGATTGAAACATCGATTGACACACTCAAAATCTCAATCGTGATGCTATGTACATCGATTGACTCACAGGTTAATCAAGCCAAAACCTTTAATACATTGATTGATACATCAATTGACTAATAAATTCCAAATAAAATTCTCAAATACCCAAACCCTAGCAGAGCTCAAAAATCATTCAAATGGCTCGTGTGAAGCAAACTGCACCCTCTACACCTGTTCCCTCTAACTCTACATCATCCTCCTCAACCCAATCCTCCATACCTTAACAAGTTTCCCCCATTGCCACACCTTCACGCCCTAAGAGGAAAGAAATGGAGAAAATCCAAACTTCTCAAAGGCAAGAAAAGCTTCCTATCAAGGAACTTGCTAAGAAAAAGCTAGCTAAAGGAAAGGAAAAGGTGGCTAAGTCATCTAAACCAGCACCCAAGAAGCAAGAAAAAAAGAAGAAAGTGGTGAAGGAAACACCAAAGAAGAAGGCTAAACAAAAAAGGAGGAAGAGGACAAAAGAAGATGATGATCTTATCACTGAGATTGAGTTGCTCAAGAGGTATTTCTCTGATGAAAGTATATTATGTTGTATAAAAATGATTTTAATCATAGAGATACCTATGAAGCAAGAATTGTGGATTTCAATTAGTTTGAGGCAAATGGTTTTACATTTCACAAGATTTTGGAAGATTAGAAACTAAGTGATTTCCTACAAATCAAGAGTGACATTTATCCAAACTTGATTAAGGCATTCTATTGCACTCTAGAGATGGATATTGTAGGGTTTACTGCTGAAGTCAAGAATAAGAGGATTGAAATTACCTTTGATGAATTCCCACAATTCACTGGTCTAGAATATTTGGGAGGCGATATGGCTAGAATTGGTCCTGAAAGTGCATGGTTGAAGGCTTATGACAAGGAAGAAGCCAGGAAAGTGCTGCTGGTGGAGAATGCACCGGAGGGGAGATTGATTAATATCAGCTCCATGCATGTCCAGCACAGGCTACTTCAGTATGTATTAAGTAGGATGCTCCTGCCAAGATATGGAAACTATGCAATTTTACAAAACAATGACATTCTGATGTGGTGGGCAATAATAGAGAAGAAACATCTCAGTTGGAGCTATATCATTGTGAGGCATATGGTAGATTGCAAAATCAGTGGAGCTACCTTACCCTACCCTGGACAAGTGGTGAAGCTGCTTGAAAACTTTGGAGTATCCATGGAACATGAGGAGAGATTCCAAGCTAGACAGGTGACTCACAAGTTTGGTGATGGGACCATTAGCAGGATGAAGCTTACTAAGGTTAATGGTGAGTGGGTGAGGGTAGCTGGAGATGAACCAAGGGCTCCAATTGATAACAATGAGATGAAGGAAAAGATGGACAAGTTAATAAAGATGATTGAAGTCTTTGAGACTAGACAAAACAAGTAAAATTGATGATCAAGAGGACTTTAGACAACATGAGTTTGAAGATCAACACTCTTAAAGGGTAGATGGCCACCATACATCAACACCTAGGAATCCCCATTACTGCACCTCCACCTCCTGGAGTGACTCCAACTTATGAAGATGTCGTGCAAATGGCAAGGGAGGTTGCTGCAGCTGGTACTGCACCTGAACAGAACACTGAAAATCCAAGGAACAATGAAGAGGTTTAGCTTTAGGGTCTCTTAGTGTGTCTAGGATGGTCTTTTGGATGTTATTTGCTTGTTATTTTCTGTTTTGAACTATATTTTGTTGAAATCAATGAATGTATTCTCCGAATGACAAACATTGTTGAATGAATGAATGAACCTTGATTCATATATTTTTAGTATGTACCTTATGTTTAATGTTTATATGATTTACATCTCCCATAGATTCTTTTTGATAATGACAAAGGGGGATGAAGGGTACCATACTATGAAATGATCCAATAATCTTAAAACATTGCTCTTTGGTGATCCTATATGTTTTAGAACTGTCAATTAGAGAGGGGGAGTAAAAATAAAACCACTGCTGCATTATGAACTCTGATATATCAATTACTTCCTATGTTATATTGAAAATTAAACATCTAAAGTATATGTTTTAGAACTGTCAATTAGACAGGGGGAGTAAAAATAAAACCACTGCTGTATTATGAACTCTAATATATCATTACTTCCTATGTTAGATTGAAAATTAAACATGTAAACTATGGTAAGTTTGTCATCAATCAAAAAGGGGGGGTTTGTGGATAAATGACCCTATCATGTTTTGATTAATGACCAAACTTAATTGATTATCACTTTGATTCACTAACTACTTGCCAAGATTAAGTGTTTTTATAAGATATCAATAGAGTAAGGAAGTGGATGCAAAGGATCAAAGAAGAAAAGCAAGGATCATGAAGGCAGGCTTGAAGATGAAGAACCATAAAGCTGAATATCGAAGAATCTCAAGCAAGGATCATTAGGATTGTTATGTAAAGGAAAGCTTTAAGTTTTTCTCTTTGATTAAAGCTCTAAAAAACAATCAAAATGGTTTTCACAAATTAAAATGAACTTAGAAATAAAAAATGATTAATTGAAAGTTCTATACATATATGTGTACATCGACGTACTTTCAGTTAATTAACTAACTTCTAATGAAAACCTATGTGTACATCTATGTATAAATGATATACATCAATGTAAAGATCGATTGACTCTGGACTTACTTGATCAAGTATGCAAGTTAGCTTCTGTATATCGATTGATACATCGATGTATAAGCCTAAATAGAGGTTAAGACTTTTGACAATGATCATACAATCGATTGATCAATCGATGTAAAGACTTCTAGGCTGAGAATGCTTATGTTTTTCAAGAACGCAGTCGATGTACACATCTGTGTATTGTTCAAAATCAAGAATTTCCAAGAACACAATTGATTTGGCAATCGATGTACTTAGTTATAAAATTGGAAACTTTGTTTAATACATCGATTACACAATCGATTAACTGATAACGGAATTTTTCAGGAAAGTTTGTTTTGATCTTAACTGACTTATAAAGCAAGCCCAACAGATCTATTTTGGAATACAACTATATAAAGGCATGGGCAAACATTTTCTGAATAAAAATTCATTTTATACTGAGATTAAACACGAATTTATTTGAGAGAGATTTTCATTGAGAACACTTGAGTTTTTCTGTTAGAACTTCAATTTGTAATATCCGATTTCTTAGAATCTGAATCAAATCTTTTCTTACTGCAAAAGAAAGGTAAGAGATAAGGTTCTCTCGCTGTTTAGATAAAGAGTAGAAGGGACTCTTGGTGGAATGACAGGAGTAGATGGAACTCTTGGGAATTGCAAGATTGCTTTGTGTGAAAAACTGTCAATTGGGTAGAAGGAACCTGGGAGTTGAAGCTTGTAAAGAATCTTGTAACTGATTTTGATTTAGTGGACGAAACTCACAGTAATGTGGAGACTTGACGTAGGTTACCAAAGGAGGTAGCTGAAGCAGGATAAAATCTTAGTTTGCATTTTCTCTCTATCCCTTAACTCTTTATTTACTTTATTGATGAATGTATGATTAAGCAATTATTATGGAAATCTGAATGAGATAATCTGATTGTTTATATCTGAAATCAATCTCTTTGTTAATATTTCTTGTTAAATTTCTAGTATTGTGTTAATCACTCTTGCAAAAACTCTTTTGGTTTCTTGGTTGACAAAAATCTTTTCAAAGGTAAAGAAAAGTTTCCGTTTTTGCAAAAAGGGGTAAAAGTTTTAAAATTACCCATACTCAATTCAACCCCCCCTCCCCCCCGAGTATTAAGAAGCCACAACCAACAACTGGCATCAAAGCTTTCACTCTCGAGTAAAGCTTAACACCTTAAGAGGATGGCTTCAAATGACATCTTGGGAGAAGAGGCTTCTCTAGCAAGACCCACTGCATTTAGTGGCACTGCCTATATGTATTGGAAAGGAACCATATTAATATTCCTTGAGGCTAGTTGTATTGATCTATTAGATGCTGTTGAGAATAGTCCATACATCCCTTTCACTCTTGATGCAAATGGCACCAAGGAAAATAATCCTAGAAGTCAATGGGATGATGATGGCATGAAAAGAGTAGGTTATAATGCTAAAGCTAAGAATATTATAACTGCTGCCTTGAGTTATGATGAATTTTTCAGGGTCTCTAATTGTAAGACAGCCAAGAAAATATGGGATACGCTGCAAATTACTCATGAAGGAACAAGTGATGTGAAGAGAGCACGAATGAACTCACTGATGCAAGAGTATGAAATCTTTCACATGAAGAAAGATGAAGAAATCAATGATATGCAAAGAAGATTCACTCATATTGTAAATCAACTGAATGGACTTCGAAAGTGTATTTCAGATGAACAACAAATTAACAAAGTTATGAGATGTTTGACAAGAGAATGCCAACCAAATATCACTACTATAGCTGAATCAAGAGACTTAGAAACCATGAACATTGCTACACTGTTTGGAAAGCTCAAAGAACATGAGATTGAGCTTCATAGATTGAATGATCATGAAGATAAGGAGAAAAAGAAGAAAGGCTTATCACTTAAAGAACATATCTCTAAAGAAGTCCTTGATAGTGATGAAGATGAAGAAGTTGAGGAGGATAAAGTTTCTGAAGAAGATATGGGACTGTTGGTCAGAAAATTCAAAAGGTTTCTCAAAAAGAAGAAATCCTTCAACAAAAAGACCTCAAGCTTCTTTCCTAAGAAGAACACTTCAAAAGCTGAAAGTTCAACTTCAAATGTGAAGTGCTATGAATGTGCCAAACCTGGACATTACAAGAATGAGTGTCCTAAACTTCAAAAGAAGGACAAGCATGATAACTATGAGTCCAAGGACAATAAGAATAAAAAGCCAAGAAGAGCATACATAGCATGGGAAGAAAATGACATGGATTCCTCTAAAGATTCTGAGGAAAAGAGTCAAATCTCTGAAGATTCGACTCCAATGGGAGTTGCTTAACTAATTTTAAAAAATAAGAACTGGTTTTTGTTGGGTTGCATCAATGAAGTAACATGATGTGACATTCACATATAAAAAGTAACATGATGTGACATTTATATAATAATAGTAGTTGCTTCTATAAGTGTAACATCCATATTTTAAGACCTTGTTTATGTGCCTATGATGCATGTTTAAGTGTATAGAAACTTGTTTAAAAAGTACGCGAGAGATCGGCTTCGAATGAGACTTGAACTTGAATTAGGGTTTTAGGGCAGCATGGCACGCTTGAGCGCCCAAGCCTCTCAGCCAACGTAGCAACACGTGTCATCACCAGAGCTTCGGAGGGTGCACGTGTCAGCTTGCTTCAACTTGAAGCAGTTGACTTAAGAGTCAACGCTTGAGCATGGGAACAGGGGAACTCAAGCACCCGAGTTCTTGAGCGCTGGCAGCTGAATTTAGAAAAATAATTAAATAAATTAAAGTTAAAATGGCAACTTAAGTTACCATTATTTCCAAATTGGAAGCAGAGACAGAAGAGAGAAAGGAGAGAGCAGAGATAGAGTAAAAACTTTCGGCCTTAATTCCGATCAATCCGTTTGTCCCAACGTGATTCTGATTATACCATCGTACCCGTGGCGACGTCTACTTCCTAACCATATATTTCTTTTCTCACTTAGGCTAAGGTAAGCCTATGCTCTTTTTATGCCGACATGCCACCGGCGACGATATTGAGATTTTCTCTTTACTCTGTTATCAATTTCAAATTGCATTTTCATATTAGGGTTACTTGTGACGTGTGCTTCACATCTATGTATTCAGTTGAATTTTTGGAGCACCGGGGGTGCTCGGGCAGTGCGTGGCAGCAAGCTTAGAGGGACTTAAACCCTACTAGTGAGCAAGTAATTGACAATGTCAATATCACATTGGCAACTACTTCGTAGTACCAATGATGATATGGGGATTTTAGGTTTATTGCCGTTAGGCTAAATTTGTGATATTCAAGGTTGTGTGATTTTACCTGCTGAGTTACTTGTTGTGTGCTATTTGTGTTAAAATGCTTAACATGTGTTATTTTGAAAATTGTTTTTCTTTAAATATTTTATTATTATTGTAACATGTAAAATATGATCTGTATGATAACATGCGATAATTGTTGTTACTTGCTTAGTTGGCTTCTAGGTGATGATATATACTATGTTGGAGAGATGCATGTTGGGGAGGGTGTGACTATGACTTAGATGTACCTAGCCTAATAAAAATGTCATTTTATATGTGATGAGCTATATGAGGTGATAAGAGATATGACATGAGATAATGATGGAAGGTTGAGGCACTAGATTATGACCCAATACGAGTCGGTTAGACTCATATAGATGCATTGTGTTGATCACAGTCGTATGGGTAGAACACACGAGGTCAGAGTATCCGACTGCGGATACTGGATTCATGGGTGAGTGCCCTTATGCTGAGGTTATGAGGAAGACTATTGTGATACTCTCGTAGTCCTTGTCGAGCTGCTCCAACGAGAGTACAGTGCTACTATTCTCCACCGAGGATGGGGAATTAGTTTCATTCTATGAATGAGCACCCTAGCGGGAACCAGGGTGTGCATCGATGTAATTGGACGCACCGCTTGGATGACTGACTAATATCCCTAATCAGACAAGGGATGTGTGGTAGGGTTGTGTAGTGGCCATGTCAGCATATTGAATCAGTTGCATCAGCGCGAAGGGTAGAGGGTAATAAGATATCTTGAGGATGATTGTTATTTATATGTGTTTATTTTGTGATGCATGTATGTGTGCTATTATTGTATATATGCTATGTATCATTTTCCGCTTATGATGATAGCTGGTTTCGTAAATCCATATCCCTTTCTGTGTATGTTCATTCTTGATTCGTGAAGCAGACCCAGTTGATTGTGATGTAGCACCTAGATCACCCAGGGATGACGGGACCGACGGGGCTCCCACAGATGGGAACCTTTAAGTTAGAGTTCCATGATGACAGAGGGTTGCGAGTGGATCCAGCCATATCCTTCACTGTACATATGGGTCCAGTTTCTGCCTATGTGAGATTTGAGAGGGACCTCACTTTCGGTTTGTCGGGACGTTCCATCTAGGACAGACCCTTCCCCGTCCAGTATTTTGATATCCTCCGCCCATGCTAAAGCTGTATCTGTGGGCAGTTCAGGGCTCAAAGATGGTCATTCCTACTCCAGTGATTCCCCTGGATCATGTTAACCACAGTGCTCATTACCGGCAACGGTTTCAGCATCCACGTCGCGGGAGTATATCTGGTAGCAGTGAGGAGGCAGCATCAGCAATACCACTGAGACCGTGACAGCAGGTGTACCGACGTATGCTTCGGGAGAGTCAGGGTAGCTCTAGTCGTCCACGCTAGAGTTAGTGGAGACCAGTGCTTGCGTTGTACATAGTTTATGTGTGTGGTGAGCCCATTTTTATGTATATGTTGTGCGGAGCTAGGTTATGTGAAGAGAAGGTGATGTTATCTTTCTTTGGTGGTATCAGAGCAGTTTGATTCTGTTCAGACTATGAGGTTAGGGTGTACTGGCCATTTTTGGTTAATCCACATCGGATATCGACTATGTTTAGAAGTTGGGTAGTGAGTCCAGACACGATAGTTAACATTTGTATGACATATAGTATTTATATATTTGTTTTATGTAATATTATATGTCATATAAGTGTGAGGTAATGATTTCTTTTACAGGATCATGGCTTGAGGTAGAGGACGAGGTGGCGGTAGAGTCACAGATAGAGTTACTGGGGATGCAACAGAGAGACCTCGCATATAAGAGTTCCAAGAAGTGGAGGAGGTACAGGTGGAGGAGGTACTTGTGGTGGAGGTGAGTCAGCAGAGACTCTCCACACCATCCGTGAGTTAGCTACATCTATGCTACAACAGACGCAACAGAATGCTCAGATACTGCAGATGACTAGAGACCAGTAGGAGCAGCAGAATTAGAGGAGAGCTGCAGAGGCTGAGGATGCAAGGATGGCTACCTTCCTGAAATAGAAGCCACCACAGTTCAGAGGTGATTTTATCCTGAGACGGAAGAATGGTGGATACAGGAACTGAAGAATATTTTTGACAGCATGCACTGTAGAGAGAATAGGAAAATTACTTACGCTACTTTTATATTGACTGGTGGAGCTGAGGCATGGTGGGGAGGGAAGATGAGGTTGTTGGAGGCAGAGGGATAGAACATTATATGGGAGTTACTTATAGAGCTCTTCTTGGATAAGTATTTCCCATGTCTGGTTCAGCACGAGAAGGAGAGGGAGTTTGAGTCTTCGGCAGGATAACATGTTGGTTGGTGACTGTGCAGCACGGTTCGAGGCTTTGTTGTAGTTTTCATAGTTTTACCGGCGATTTCCTGATGAGGACTGACAGTGTCGATGGTTCAAGGAGGGATTACAACATAAGTTACAGCGGGCAGTGGTGCCGTTGGATATACCTAGCTTCCCAGAGTTGGTGGAGAGGTGCAGTTCTATAGAGAGCAATGATCAGAGATGGGAGGCAGAGCAGAGGCGACAAAGGAGTGGAGGTCCGATCAGATCTGATACTCAGGAGATGTAGTGGTTCCTAGTGAAGGCTGGGACCATATGTCATATCAGTGCAGACTGTTCAGACTTCTGCACCAGTATCAATTCCTACATCATCAGTTGGTGGAGCGAACCAGTAGCGAGGCCTAGTTTGTTATAGATGCGGAGGACCACTAGTGAGATTGTAGAGAGAGACCTGGGTGTTTCGTGTATGGTATACCAGGTCACCTGTATCGTGATTGTAGGCAGAGGATTATGCAACAAACGGTAGGTGGTGGTAGAGGCGCTGGTACAGGCAGAGGTTTAGCTGGGAGAGGAGCCCCAGTTTCAGGGCAGCAGATGGCCAGACCTCAGGCCACTGGGAGAGTATTTACCGTGAGGGGAGATGAATCCTCTCAATCTGCGGATCTTATACAATGCATGTGTTTGATATTTGGTAGACTCTCGTCAGTATTGTTTAACTCAGGTGCTACACATTCATTTGTCTCACATGAGTGTGTGGATCATTTGCGGTTACCTGTATCTGAGTTACCATATACCCTTACTATTTCCACCCCTACTAGTGATCTTTGACTACTATGTCTGTATGTTTGCAGTTTCCTATAGTTGTTGAGAAAAAGGACATTTCACGTAGACCTTGTTTGCTTACCGATGCAGCAGATAGACGTAATTTTCGCCATGGATTGGCTTTCGGCTAACCATGTAATGTTGGATTGTTCCCGAAAGACCTTATCTTTTCTTGAGCCTTCTAGCATGATACCTGCTAATGAAGGAGTATCTATGAGGAGTGATGATTCACGGCAATACTTGATGCTTTTCCAAGCAGAAGCTAAGGAGACTCCTAGTATAAATTATATGCCTATCGTGAGAGAGTTGGCTGAGTTGAAGAAGCAGTTGGATGATATATTGAAGAAAGAGTTTAGCAGGCCGAGTGTTTCGCCGTGGGGAGCACGGGTGTTGTTTGTGAAAAAGAAAGATGGGAGTGCTAGGCTGTGTACTGATTATAGGCAGCCGAACAAGGTGATTATCAAGAATAATTATTTGTTGCCTAGGATAGATGATTTGATGGATCGGTTGATGGGAGCTTCAGTGTTTTCTAAGATTGATCTGAGGTCTGGATACCATCATATTAGAGTGAAGAAGGAGGATATACCTAAGACAGCTTTCAGGATGAGGTACGGATACTACAAGTATTTGGTTATGCCTTTGGGTGTGACTAATACTCCAACAGTGTTTATGGATTATATGAACAGGATCTTCAGACCATTCCTCGACATGTTTGTGGTCGTGTTATAGATGATATCCTTATCTATTCTCGTATACGAGAAGTGCATGATGAGCATTTGAGGATAGTGTTGCAGGTGTTGAAGGACAGACAGTTGTATGCCAAGCTTTCCAAGTGTGAGTTCTGGATGGAAGAAGTGCAGTTTTTGGGTCATGTGATCAACAGTGAAGGGATATTAGTAGACCTGGCTAAAGTTTAAGTAGTGCTTAATTGGGAAAGACCCAAGTCAGTCAGTGAGGTACGAAATTTTCTTGGACTGGCTAGATACTACAGGAGGTTTATAGAGGGTTTCTTGAAGATTGCGTTGCCTGTGACGCAGTTGACAAGAAAGGTTTTCTTTAATGGGACATCAGAGTTGTCTCAATACGCAACTGGTTCTTATATAAGGACCAAATAAAAAAGAGAAAAAAAGTATGAGATTAAAATATAAATAAAGATGTGTGGTGTGACCAATTGACGAATTTTTTAGTTACATAATTGGAGTCGGGAATTTCTTATAATTGTATAAAAAATAGCAATAAAAAGACGACTTAAGCAACTCCAATGAGTTGTACCATTGTAGATTCTCTACGACTAAGTATAAAATGAAGAAAAAATCTAGAGAACAAATAGAGAATTCGACACAGTACTTCAGTGGTCCAAAATGGCTATAAGTAGGCAATATTAGTGGAGCGAGACACTAGTGAGGCTGGCTTTGTTGTTTGTAGTTACCAGTTAGAGACATCTTTTGTGGTGTATCTTTTATGTCTTATTTAAAAGCTATTGGTGGGGTGCCGTAGGAGCTTTTGCTTTATTTCATGTTGAAGGGAGCTTTTTGACTACAGGTTGATGGATTTTCTCCTCCCACTTTGTTTATTCAGATTGTTAGAAACTTCTATAGGTTGACCAATCGTTGGTTTCAAGTGATACTGGGGAATTCATTTTATTTGGAAGGTGTTATAACTTTGTCTTGAGGTTCTCATGCTAATTTTTGCTCAGTTTGCTTGCTCTTGTGATATGGCTATTCAGGTTGGTGATGATTCTCCTTAATGGTGGTCTTAATATCTATTTTGTGGTTGTTTAGTGCTCGATTGATGAATTTGGCAATCTGTTGGTTGTAGTTTGTTTGGTGCCCTGTTGTTAGAGGTTTATGCGTGCTTCTCCATTTCGGGTTGGCTTTTTGGTTATCAATAGCTGTTGCAATGTGGGGGTGAGAGCACCATTGGCATGATAGAGGTCTTAACTATCATGTTTGTTGAGTGGATAGTGGTACCTTTTGTTGCTTATTACATCCATTGAGTAAAAAGTCCTATTTCTTTCTTTAAAGGATCTCAGAAGAAGCCTCCTTCGTTTATCCAGCAGCCTAGTAGTATTAAGCAAGGGTATAAATTTTTGACTAAAATGGAGAAACACGATGTCATCCAAGAGGTGAATTTTACTTATAAATACATGTACTCATTCAACAACAACCAACAAAAAAAAATACTTGTGCTCATATAATTATGTGTTCACATACTCGGTTTAGAAATTAAGAAAGCCAATGTCGGTCAAGAAGTGAGTTTCAAATAACTTTCCTTCCAATCATAATCAAATAGAATGTGGTGGCCGGTGGAGGCAGCAGTGACGACGACGAAGACAAGGGAGAAAGGAGTAGCTGGGTGGCGCACGGGAGGGAGAGAGCAGCTGGGCGGCACAGCGTACTGGGGGGTGACAGACCGCGGTGCAAGAGAGGTAGATGGCGGCGGCGGCAAGCATTGACCGTTGGTGGTAAATAGTGGTGAGGTTGGAGAGGGGTGTGACTGTGAGAGGTGATTTTCGGGTGGGTTGGGGTAATATGAATTTTAGGGATTTAAACTTTATTTTTTAATATTTAAAATACAACTATGTTTTGGACCATTGGATTAAATGTGTGGTTGTGATGACTGCAAGAGAGAGGATGCTGGAAAGAATCTGGATCCCTGCAACATTGGAAGGTATAAACAAATGGAAGATTGGTTTCAAGACAAATTGAAAAGAAAACTAGGAAACGATAATAAAATCAAATTCTGGGAAGATGTGTGGGCAGGTAATCTTAGTCTAAAGGATTTTTTTTCCTAGACTTTTCAGACTGTCTAAGGACAAAGATAAAGTGGTTGTAAGATTAGGGATTAGGGACAATTGTAGCTGGACGTGGATTTTGAAATGGAGAAGAGAGCTCTATAGTTGGGAAGAAGAAAGTGTTAAAGAGCTATTCAATCTGATAAACTCTTTCGCTGTCCAGAGAAATAGAGAATGAGTGGGTCTGACCTGAGGATGATACTATGTCTTACTCTTCAAAGTCTGCATATAGGTGGTTACGGTCAAAATGTGGACCATTGGTCGTAAGGACAACAATTGAGGATTCCATTTTCAAACGATTTTGGAAGAGTAAAGCACCTTCAAAAGCTTTTCCCTTCTCATGGCAGGTTATTCAGGACAAAATTTCCACCAAACAAAACCTGTTTAATAGGAAGGTGCTACTAGATCAACATGATCTTGTTTGTGTGCTTTATGATAAGTGTATTAAGAACTCTCAGCACTTATTCTTATCCTATAGTCGAGCTACTCAAGTTTGGAAGAAATTTTATGCTTGGTTTCGTTACGAAGTAGTTTTGCCATCCAGTTTAGCATATTTCTACCTATTACACGGGGGACTGTTTCCAAAATGGTTACCTGATTTAGCATATAGTTATATGGTTGTTGTGGCTGGAAAGAAACATGATTGTTGTTTGAAACTCAAGTTTTGACATTGTCAGGGTATTAGACTTGGTTAAGAGTATGTCATGGGCATGGTACCCAGCTTCAATAGGAAAATACACTCTTTTCTCAGTTTGATGTACTAACCATGTGGAATGTCTAAAAAGTTCTACGAGTTGATTTTAGATGGTTCTGTTTCTGGAGCCAATGCGACTTTTGATGATGGCCTGGTGGAGATCCTCTTACATTGTACTTTATTGCTATCACATTTTCCTCAGGTTTGTGGATTTTTGTGGAATATTGATGTTTCAGTTAGCCTTGCCTATTGGTCTTGTTGTGTTGTATCTTTTGTTCAGGGGATTGATGGCTTCTATAAGGTCTGTGAGGAAAACATTTGGATTAGTTGATGACTTAAAGTTTTGTGTGTGACAGAAACACTTATGAAGCAGAAATAATTGAGTTGGAGTGAAAGTTTATAGTGAAACACTGGTTTCTTCTGTATGTTGTTTTATATGCCTTTCACTAACTTAATATGTTTCTATTGATTTCTCTCCCTTTGTTTTTCACAGGAAGACCTCAAAATGGGAAGCACAAGCCTTTTCAAGTAGAAGAAGAGTTGTACATGAGGGAGTGAAACCTTAGAGTGCATGATGAGGGAAAGAAGAGATACACTTGTGAGGTGGTTTGAGTGAAATACTAGAGTGCATGATGAGGGAAATAAGAGATACACTTGTGAGGCGGTTTGAGTGATACACCTGTGAGGATGTCTATAATTGTTTGGATATTTTTTTGAGAGGCTATGGTTGTTCATTGATGTGAATTTTCTTATGCCTGGCCACTAAAGTTAATGCACAATGTTGTTATTCTTCATGCATGAGGTTAATGCACAGGGTTGTGTTCTCCAATGATTTTCTGTTATCTGTGATCATGGGATGCACATTTTTAATGGTGTTTATTAGCTGCTTGGTTGGTATAGAATCTTAGGCTGTTTGGTTTTTCTTGGACAAGTTTGAAAGTCTGTTTCTATGCTCCTCCTATGGTAGCTAACTGACTCACTTCTCTCTTCATGTCGTTCTGGTGGAAGTTATGTTCTCTGCATGGATGTCTGATAACTCTTAGAAATAAGAGTTATTCATTACCTTTTTACTCACAATTGTTGCTATCTTTAAGTATAAGTTTCTGTTTTTATAAGTAAATGAGCAAGTTCGTAAATATTCTTAGTTGAGTCAAGTAGGTGTCAGATTTTGTTTTCAATTGCTGTATCATTGTCTCATAAGTTTCTTTGTGTTATCGCAGAGCTTTGCTGAAGCATGCAGTAAGCATTGGGTGATGAGTTCTTGAAGGTTGCAGCAAAGTGAGCATCTGAAGCTCAGCAGAAGAGGACAAAACTGATGTTGACACCTTTTCTCTCTCCTGGCGAGCGTGCATGTACCACTAGACGTGGATCCCACGCGCACACCTAGGGATCAACATTCCCACACTTTAGGAAGTGGGATAGGGACTCCATTTAATATTCATTATTTGTTGACCCAAAAGATAGGAAAGAGGTGTAGGAATATAAGGGTTGTTGTAACCCTAAAAGGACACACTTTTATGACATATGATATTCTTGTCTGACCTAGGGGAGTGAGCAGCAACAAGCTTCTTCTTCAACCTTTCCATTTTCTGTCATTTCCGTATTTCCTCCATTATAATGAACTTCTACCCATTTGTATTTTATGTTTTACTTAAGCTCAACATGAGCTAATTTGCTGTAGCTTTAGGTATGCAAGTTTTAATGGATGCTTAGCTGAATTTATACAATGCTATGTTTTTACGTTTTGTTTTAACATGTCTTATACGATATTTGTTTTAGAGTGATAAACTTAAATGAATTTTAAGCTTACTTGGTTTAGAAGAATTGAGTTTGGTGGAAAGAGTTAAAGGATAAGGGTTAAACCGTTAATTGGAAAATTAAGT
The DNA here is from genome assembly GCA_030762895.1 of Sophora flavescens. Lineage (NCBI taxonomy): Eukaryota > Viridiplantae > Streptophyta > Magnoliopsida > Fabales > Fabaceae > Sophora > Sophora flavescens. The sequence continues at coordinate 66,118,222 of CM061066.1, read as the reverse complement.
GGTGTTGAACAGACTAGGAATAGTTGTTCAAGTCCTTAAACTAGCTGGAACATGCTTATCAACAAGAGGGTGTAATTAATATGAATCTAGGAATAGAAAGCATTTAATGAACCTACTCTTTCAGTATTGGAAAACACAACATTTATTTCCTGGAGTTAAATGCTACAGCATATGCAGAGCATAATCTAAGCTAAGTTGAAGTTACTAAGGAGAATACCTAAAGCTGTTTTCTCATATTTGACACTACAACTATTTGGAACCTTGTTCTTTTAAATCATTACTTTTTCAAGTGTTTGTTTAACTGTCACTACATACACAACTATTTTGTCACCAATTCTAACTTACAAGAGCATATAGTTTAAAATAGAACTTGCTACAACATTATAATCCTCGTGGGAACGATATCTTACTTTCTTTACTACTTCCTGTGATTTGTGTATACTTGCACAAGTTTAAAGACATCTGTTTTTAAGGCAACATGTCTTTAGTTTTAATTGAGTTCTATGACTAAGGTGAATGGGCTGCTATAATATGTAATATGAGTATGAATTTGTTCCAAAGCTGGTTTACAGTGGAGGAAATCTGAAGCCTTCAAGCATGTTTCATGGCTGATATAGGCATGTATTTATGTGGGTTGAAATTGAAGGTCTTGGTTGCTTTTTTGTTGTTATTTTCTATCACAAAATTCCACAAATAGTACTGGATTAGGACCTTTTTCTACTTGGTTAATAAAATGAGGATCGTTATTTGACATAGTAAGACCACTACTAAAAATTTTCTAATTACCTGCTAATTTTCTTGCAGATTTTGCTCAAAAATTCGGAGGAATTTCTTGTGAATTTTCCTATGAATTTTTGTCCAGAGGTAATACATTCGTGGGTAATTTTTTCCTGCAAATTTGCAAGAAATTTCTTGCTTATTATCTTGGAAAAAAACCGCAAGTAATTTTCCTACAAAATAATTTGTAGGTAATTTTGCATGAAATTCTACAAGTAAATTCGTAAAAATAAAATTCGCAGGAAAATTTTCTGTGGAATTTTTCCAAGGAAAATCTTCTGTGGAATTTTTCCAAGGAAAATCCGCAGGAATTTTTCCAAGGAAAATCCGAAGGAATATATATATATGTGTGTGTGTGTGTGTGTGTGTGTGTGTGTGTGTGTGTGTATTTTGGTATGTGTGTGCACGCACTTTAAATTTTAATAAATAATAAAAATTAGAAATTTAACATCAATAAATGAATAAATATCGCATCCTTATGATGTTGAAAGTCACAATGTATTGAATTTTAGTACACTAGAAATATTTTTAATTTGACTTAATTGCATTTTTTGTCTCTCCATTTTACTGCTTGGGCGATTTTGGTCCCCTGTTTCTTTTGCTCGATTTTAGTCCCAATATTTTAAAAATGTGCAATTTTGGTCCATCTATGTTAATATCCAATAATTAATGGTGTATCTAATGTGACTTATGATATTTTAACCTTACTTACGCTGTCTAACAAGTAATTCCATAAGTGAATGTTGATTTGGAATGTTAATTATTGGATGTTAACATACAGATTGACCAAAATTGCACATTTTTAAAGTGTAGGGACTAAAATCGAGCGGAAAAAAATTGGGGGACCAAAATCACCCAAGCAGGAAAATAGGGGGACCAAGAGTGCAATTAAGTCATTTAATTTTCAAATCTCATATAAATTTTTTTTTGTTGCAAGCTACGCATTTATTGATGAATCAAAAAATCAGGGAACAAAATAAGCATGGGGGACATAAGGCCAAAACCCATGAGAAAAAAGGAAAACTAAGAAAACCTGTAACTAAGCAAGCCTAGCCTATTTCTACAAAATTCATCCTTAATAAAATGGCGGATTGTGTCCCACCAACTAAAGCCTGGATGATGAATTCCATAGTTTGCCAGTTTATCCGCACACACATTGCCTTCCCTATATGTGTGAGTGACTTGGAAGGTAAGGCCGTTGACTATATGCAAGCAGTTTTTCCATCTAGCAAGCAGCCTCCACGGCACAATTTCCAAGTTCTTGAATGCAGAAACCACAAGCATCGAGTCTGTCTCTAACCAAAGGTTCCTCCAGCCTCTAGTGTTAGCAATCTCTATGGCAAGAATAGCACCAGAAAGCTCAGTGAAAATGGCAGAAGCATATCCTAATCTGCGTGAAAACAACCAAGAGCAGATGAGTTATAACCTCTGAAAATACCACCACAAGCTAAAACACCCGGGTAGCCATGGGCAGGAATCTACATTGATTCCTAGCGAACCATATCACCCATATGGTATTGATAATTGCAGCCATGATCACATCCTTCAGTTGAGGACTATGGCTATGGTGATGGAAAGCAAACAGAGATTCAAAAGAGGAGAGATCCATAGGAGAAGTCAATGCAGACCCCAACCAGTGCCACATTGACCGAGCATAGCAGCAGGATAGGAAAAGGTGGAAAGCTGATTCTTCCTCTAGCCCACAAAGACTACACATGGAAGCCATTGAAATGCCTATCCTCCTTATGTTGTCATCAGTTGGCATCTTGTGGTGAAAAATTCTCCAAACCAAAAAAGATCTAGCAGAAGGAATAGACTTGGACCAGATCTGTTTGAGCTTTGGAGCCGAGTTTCTAACAGGATTTAGGAACAGGAAGGCTTCTTTGAGGGAGAGCATTCCATTTGTTGAGTTGTTCCAAACCAATCTGTCTTCACAAGCCTCCACCGGGATCTGAATTTGGAGAATACTGTCAACAACATTCGGGAAGTGGTGTTGCAAACAGTCAGGAATGCTTCAATATCCATCCACCAGAAAGTCTTTAACCAAGGCAAGCAAGGAAGGATGCCAATGCTCCGGGATATCCATCATAGAAACCAGGGGTTCATCCAGCCATTTATCTGTCCAGAAGTTAATAGATTTACCATCACCAATTAACCAAGAGGAGTTATCTAAAACAACAGGATACCACTTCCTTAAAGCCGGCCAAATAGAGGAGCTGACATGATGACCTATTGGCTTGTAGTTATTGAGAAACCTGGCTCTAAGGAACCTAGCCCACTAATCAGCAGAGATGGTCAGATCCCAACTCAGTTTCAGCATAGAGGCTTCATATATTGCTTTGATAGACCTGATGCCCAGGCCACCATCAGAAACAGAAGAGCAAACTGATTTCCAAGCCACTGTAACATGTTTCCTTTTGTGAATGTCCCCTGACCAAACAAAGTTTATGATCCAACCATCCAGTTGCTTAAGCAGAGAAACAGGCCACATATAGATGTGGAAACTATAAACTAGCATACCTTGAATCACAGAATTGACAAGTTGCACTCTACCCATAATTGAGAGAAGGGAGCCTTTCCAAGAGGAAAGCTTGCATTTGATTCTGTCTAGGATGGGTTGAAGGTAGGTTGTTTTTGGTTTGCCTTTAAACAAAGGGATCCCAAGGTAGGTGAAGGGGAGAGAGCCTACTGAAAATCCCAGGAAAGAGCTCATCTCAGCTATCCTTCTAGGGTACATTGACCCTGCAAAAAATTTACACATATCCAGACTTAGAATCTGCCCTGAAGCTTGACCATAATCCTCAAAAAGCTGCATAATGGTTCTAATATTAGCTTTTGTGCCCTTACAGAAGACCATGATGTCATCTGCATAGAGAATATGGCTAGAGGTCACAAAACCTCTTGGGCTGGACATGGGAAGCAACCTTCCAGACTCAACAAGCTTAGTGATTCCCCTACTTAGAACTTCTTCAGCAAGGCAAAACAGGAGGGGGTAGAGGGGGTCACCTTGCCTCGCCCCTCTTTTGCAAGTGAAGAAGCCAATTGAATTGCCATTTACTAAGATAGACAGGTGAGCCGAATGCAGGATGGCACTAATCCAAGAGCAGAACTTGGGATCAAAGCCAAAAGCAGACAGAACCTTCAAGAGGAAGCTCCAATCTAAGGTATCGAAAGCCTTTTTAATGTCTAACTTCAAAGCCATGTTTCCTCCAAAGCTTCTGTTGCTTAGCATGTTGACTGCTTCAGAGGCTATGCAAACATAATCAGCAATGTGTCTTCCCTTAATAAATCCTCGTTGTTCAGTAGAAACTACTTTTGGCATGATTACTGCAAGTCTGTCTGCCAAAACTTTGGTAATAACTTTGAACTAGAAGTTGGCCAATGCAATTGGCCTGTAATTTTCGATTCTGTCAGCACCATCAAACTTTGGAATAAGCACCAATCTGTTGGAGTTGAGATTTGGATAAATCCATCCCTCCTTGAAGAACTGAATTACAGAATTGTGAACATCATGTTCAATGATATCCCAATAAGAGTGGAAGAAGCTCCCACCAAAACCATCAGGGCCAGGAGCACTGTTTCTATCAAGAGAGAAGACAGCATCCTTGACCTCTTCCATAGTGGGAATGTTTGTTAGCATGATGTTGTCTTGAGATGACACTAACGAGGGGATGACTGAGTCAATGAGGCCATTGTCTGCACAATAGTTGCAAGAAGCATATAGCTTTGTGTAAAATTCTAGGACATGATTTTCTATGTCAGATTGCCTTTCCAGAACCGAATTACCCACCTTAAGAATATACATTTGTTTTGTAGAGTTTCTGATCCTGGTGACCTTGTGAAAGAAAGCTGTGTTTCTATCTCCTTCTGCATACCAGCTCATTCTGGCTTTTTCCTTCCAAAAGGCTTCTTGATAAGAGAGAGAGCATGGTTAAGATCAATTTGGGCAGCCACTTCCTGGTTGTGTAAAAAGTCTGAGAACCCTTGGGAGTCAATCTTAGCTTGAATAGACTCTAATTTGGACATGGCCTCCTCCACTTTGAGATGAACATTGCCAAAGACCTGCTTATTCCACACTTTCAACTCAGCTTTGAGGTACCTTAGTTTCTGAGTCAGGACATACATGGGACAGTCCCGAAAACGCCTCTTCCAAACCTCATATCAATCTTCTACAGTCAACATGATCAGTCCACATATTGTGAAACTTGAAGGGTGACGGCTAAGATTTAAAACCTTTTTTCAGAACCAGGAGGATAGGGTGATGATCAGATTGGACTCTGGCAAGAGTGCAGCAAGCAACATTATCCCAGGCAGCTAGCCATTCATCATTGCAAACAGATCTGTCTAATCTGAGTTCTGTATGATCCCTAATACCTCTCATATTGGACCATGTGAAGGCAGCCCCTTGGGTAACAATATGAGTTAGGTTGCATGAGTCAGACCATGCTTTGAATTCCTCACAAGAGGCAGTGGAAGGAGGTCTGCCTCCCCTCTTCTCATGGGCCCCAAGGACAACATTAAAGTCTCCTATGAAACACCAAGGACCCTGAAAAGCTTGTTGAAGAGAAGCCAACTCCATCCAAAGACTCCTTCTATCAGTCTGAGAAGTTGAGGCATATACTGTAGAGATAAATAATTTCTGAGAGTTATGATTCAATGACACAAATATCTGCTGGGATGCTGCCAGAACAGTGGGGGACAGGTTAGAAGCACAAATCCCCCACAAGTTTGGAGTCAGCTGGTCTCTATTGTTGACTGTAAAAACTTTGAGATTTAGTCTTTTCTAGAAGTTCACTGGAAAGCTGTCTAAAACAATCTTTGGTTCCGTCAAAAAGACCAGGTCAGGTTTGTGTTCTATACAAAATTTGGACAGAACCAGCCTAGTACTAGGGTTGCCAATTCCCCTAGCATTCCAATAGAACACCTTCATTAAAATTCCAGAGAGACAGAATCAGTCCCATAATGGGCTTGATACTGAGACATTCTTTGTAGCGCCTTCTAGCTCTTCTTTGTTTCTTTTTTTGAGACTTGGACTGAACTTTAGTGTAGTTTGCATCCAAATTATCTGCAGGGGCAGGGGAAGCTTCTAGATCGTCAACCTCATCTCCCCAGAGTCTCCCAACCACTTTTAAATCATGAGCAGCAACTTCATTGATCACAGCCTGCTGTCCTTTCTTGACAGAAGTTGAATTTGGAACAAAATTCGAATTCTCTACAGGATGCCTATTCATGGCTGGAGTATGGCAACTAGGGAATGAGTCATTTATCAGGGCTGTATGAGAGAATATAGAATTTGGAACAAATGATGGAGAGACCGCATCAGCAGGGAGAGCATTTTCTGATACAACTTGACCTGAGCTTGCTACTTCAGCCTCGGAGGCAGAATCTACATAATGAACCTTTTCAAGAGGAGTATGAATTGTGTGATCCAAATTAGATATCTCCTGTAACACATAAGGGACATTACTAGGCAGGAAGTTAGAGTTATTCACCCTTTCAAGGGGAACATCTTCCACAATAACCCCATCATTAGTGATAAACACATCCTGACCTCCCTTACTGCATCCACCCTTGTCAGGGTGCAAAGCACCAGGGACTGAGACATCAATTACAATCCCTTTTCCTTTGCTCATAGCCGCAATGATGTTGTCTTTCTGTTGTACCTCTGGATAAGAAGCTGGCTGTTTTGTAACATGATGATCATTGGCCTCAGCTTCCTCAACAGCTAAATCTGTCCCCACCATATCTTTTGGTTTATGAACATAAACCTTCCTTGGATTAGGCCTCGAAACCTGGATCACTTTCTTTTCAGAACTTCCTGCAGATTTGATACATGTTCCCAAAGAATGCCCTATAGATTGGCATGATGTGCAAAACTCTGGCAACTTCTCATATTCTATATAAGAAAAATAGGCAAAATCCTCCCTTTCAACCAGAATTTTCTCTCTAAGCGTAGCATTCAAATCGAGATCAATCAAGACCCTAGCAAAGTGACCAAAAGACCTCTTACTGGTAGCCTCGTCCAAGCATATTGGGACTCTCAATCCCCCAGCAATGGCAAATAGAATTTTTGGCCTCCAATACTCTTGTGGCACCCCGTAAAATCTAACCCAGACCTGTGCGTGGGATTGCTTTAGGGAGTAAGGGTTGAAATCTTTAGTCCATGAGAACACTCTCAAGCTTCCTGGACCAAGGTTCCAATGCCCTACTGCAAGAACGCTACATATATCTTCTAAAGAAGAAAAGGAAAATTCATAGAACCCTTTGCCAAGAGAAATCAGGTGCCAGGGGCTAATATCCTTCCATAGAGATGATAACTTCTGACGCAAGTCAGCCAACTTCAAAGGAGAACTGCCTTTAGACAATAGCAGGCGACCATGTAAATGGTTTTTGCATCCCTCCAGACCTGCTAGATATTCATTCTTCGGAATCTTGATTGTCAATTCATCAACTTTAACACAGGGTTTTGGCAGCTGACTCAAGGGGATCGCACAAGAATTTGTTAGGGCTTGGGCAAAAGACTTGGTTTGCGTGGGTGGAGAAGATGGGCGAGGCAAAGACAAAATAGGAGGAGGCTTGGTAGGAACGGCAACCGACTCGGGGAAGAGAAGATCCCATGGGCAGTTTGAGAAAATTGCCATGGGCGAAGCAGCCTTGTGACGCAAGACAGCACAAAACCCTAGCAGAGCATGATTCACATTCTCTAAATTGAGTTTCAATTAATGACAGGAAGGTCTTGATGTGAGTTGAGGTTTCAGATTTCAGTTTCATGAAAAAAGTCCACGTCCTTCCCTTCTTTTTCATTCAGAGAAAGGACATCATTAAAATCTCCAGCTAAACACCAAGGGCCTGGAAATTGGGAATTGAAATTTCTCTCATATACATAAACTACAATCCAATTTACATATATTGAACCCCGAAATACTAGAAGTATACATAAGCAAGGACTTGAAATGCTTGACTTTGAGTTCTATTGGAAGCCATGCTTGAATTTTGCTATCTTCTCCACCCCCACCTAATAAAAGTAAGCATAAAGTAAGTCTCTGTCCTACATAAAAAAATTAATACAAGAGAATGAGAACTCAGTTGTAATCTTTTAACTAACCATATATAGATGCACAACCATGACCAAGTGCTATATTAAAATGTAAGAGACCAGGGTATATTACTCAGCAGCAACACAAACAAGGGTCACCTTGTAAGCTTCCTCAAAATAATCTTCATCACTACAACCAGCAGCTTCAACTATAAGTTTCCAAAATGGCCTCTCTTCTCTCTGTAATAAATTCGACTCGAGTAAGCTTTACTACACATATAAACACATTTTCCCATTAAATTAGTGGTCAGGGCTAATGCAATAACTAATGGATACCACTTTGATGAGCTTTCTATGTATGATGAATTCAGTTGCCGCTCAAGCTGCTAAAGATCTTTGGTATTTAATGGGCCCAAGTCTTCACCTAGAAGGTTTCTGCAGAAATGAACAAATGCCATGTGGTCTTCATTAAAAACTAATGATGCAAATGATAAACCATTTTTAAAATGGGTCCTATGAAAAGACTTAAATCTTGCTTTCAGCTTCAAGTACTCACAATAGCTACTATGCTACAAAAGAAAAATACAAATGAAAAATAACAAACTGCTTCCTAATATGTTCTGCTCCCTAAGTATGACATGATCATTTAAAACACAAATAATGCACACAAGATGTGCAGTACAGAGGGCAAATCAAAACCACTTAAGATTAGAAATTAGAAAAACATGATATGATGTAAACAGAATCGTTCCACACAAAGGACTAATCATCATAAGAATATATATTGGAATCTGATTAGTGATGTAAACAGAATCTTTAAAACAATAGTTATTCTGAAACGAAAGTACTAATTAGGAAAATTATTAGGATGGTTAAGATTGCATAAGTCTTTAGTTTTGGGCACTGGATGCAAGTGCAGCAATACTACTCATGTCTAAGCAGCACATCAGTTTTCTAAGCTGTTAAGAAGGAATTTGACCATGACTTCGTATAGTTTCTCATCACCAGGCAAAATGTGTATTGATAGTTATAATTACACCAATTATCACATATTCATAAAACAATGGAACCACAACCATAGTACAAATTTCACAGATCAATAAACAACCATAACAATAGATAAACAAATTGAAACAGTTGAAGAACCTGAGAGGCAATTGTGAGATCAGGGAAGTGTGTGAAAATAGAGTGAGACTTGAGATTGAGAATTATTTTTGTTATCAATTCTATACTGGGAAGGAATAAGGAACCACATAAAACAGATGTTCACTTGTTTTGTAAGTTGTCGCCCAAATCTAACGTGTTACCTATCATATTTTTTAGGGCAGGTATTGAATCAAAACTTAAAGAGGACAATCGAGTTTAGTTCACTATGAGCTAGCTCATGAAGAACTGAGCTTGATGAGTTAATTCAAAACACAAACAGGACAAACACAACATTTGATACTTGTGTTCACAAGCACAAAACAAGCACAATCACATTGTTCATCAAGCATTTTCTGGAATTGACCAATCTCATATAGTGATTACATCACAGACAGTGATAGTTCAATTAGCATTAGAGGCTTTAGGTACAGCAAAATTGAATTAAGTAATTGAGAATTTTAGTGAAGCAAAAGGAATATGTTCCTGCAAATTTCCGGTGACAAGAATCTGAAAAGTATGAAGAACAATATCGCTATCTTTCACGTCAACTTTTAGTCAAAACACTAGTGCAGAAAAGGGATTCTACATCGGAGTTTACACATCGGTTTATTAGAAACCGATGTGTAAAATGAGGCGGTGGCATTTTTGAAATTAAAACCAAAGTATTACACATCGGTTTAGAGAATAACCGATGTGTAAAACGTTTCCACATCGGTTATTTCTAACCGATGTTTAAAATTAAAATAAAAAAAATTTAAAGTCAGAATTTTTAACATTCAACATCGGTTCTATATGAACCGATGTGTAAAATAGTGATTAACCACATCGGTTTCTAATTAACCGATGTATAAAATTATAAAGAAAAAAAATAGAAATTAAAATTTTACTTTTACACATCGGTTTTTATTAACCGATGTATAAAATTAAAAAAAAATTCAAAAGTTAAAAGTTTAATGTTTACACATCGGTTTTACCATAACCGATGTGTATAAGATGGTTAACACATCGGTTTTTCTAATAACCGATGTGTAATATTCCTAATTTTTCTCTTTCCCTCCTTGTGTTCCGCGCCCTCTCCCATTCTTCAGTTTCTGAACCCTAAAACACAAAACACTCCCTCCCTCTGCTAACGTGCGGCTTCTTCCTTCACGCAATCAGCTCGAAGTTCATCTCCTCCCTCATCTCCTCCTCGAAGTTCATCTCCTCTGCTAACGCGCGGCTTCTTTCTTCACGCAACCCCAGCTCGAAGTTCATCTCCTCCCTCATCTCCTCCTCGAAGTTCATCTCCGTGTGTGAGTCCATTGGAGTGCATCAAAAGGTAGAAAATACTTGATGTTCCTGTTCTGCATTTTGGTTACTTTCTGTTGGTCATGATTGTCTTGGATTCACTTTAGTTTTGCTACTGTTGTGGTTACCTTGCTGGTTGGTGTATCTGGTATACTTGCTGTGTGTGGGGGGATGATTTCTATTAGCTGTTCCTGATGGATTCTTTACATGGTTAAAAACTTGATCTGTTATCTTCCTTATTTGCCTTTGCCGCCACTCCTTACCTGTGTAAAGTGCAAGGCTATATTAAACACAAGCAAGGGCATGGAGCACAAAAACGTTAGCAGTCAAGTGAATGCTTATTTTAGGATAAACTCCTCTAAGAGTATAAAATTAGCAAGTAAAGGTATTTCCACCCTTGATTAGCTAGAGTGGGTTGACATCTTTATGCGCTTTAGCTAATAAGGGTGGATGTACTCTTAATTGCTCACTTTACCCTCAATTTCACTTTAGAGGAGCTTTTTCCCATATGTTGATATGCTGCATCTTACATATAATATAATGTCTGGTTAATAAAGGCATAAAAACTGCATTATCATTAAAGTGCAAGGCTATTAAATACATGCAAGGGTATTGAGTACAACAACTATTCCAGTAACTTGTTTGCTATATTTAGTATGTTGTATCATACATACGTAATAAGGTAGTGTCAGATTACTAAAGGCATAAAAGTTGCATTATCATAAAAGCCATCTATCTCAAGTTCACGAAGAATGAAATATGAATGTTTTTAATAATCAAGGAAGTGGGTTTTTTGAAATACCAATATGCTGAACAGAATAACCACTGTTGGTGACTGGTTTGTTTGGTTTGCTGTTTTTTTTCTTCTGATTTTGCCTGTACATTGTTCTGTTTTATGGTGGTAGGGGATAGTGTTCTTTTTGGGGGAGGTTTATACAGTTTTATACCTAGTTTGTGCTTGGGGCTGTTAGTTTTTTAGTCTTGGCTGTTGAGCTTACAAAATGTATGGGTGAAAATTGCTCAAACTTATGTGTTTGTAACTTATTTGAGTACATCATTACAGTTTTAATTGCCAACTGTTTTAATTGTTGAATCCATATTGAATGGAAAAAGCAAAATCATCATTGTGCAAACTGTAAAGACTTGGTGATGAATAGAAAGATGCATATGAGGATTTTAAACACGACATTGACATGTTACTTTTGAAACTTTTTTCCCTCCTCCTTTACAATTACTGTCTGGATGATGTACATGCTACTCGTAATGATCACCAAGAAGGGTTATGGGAGAACTTTACTAATTGACCACAAAGTAAGTTTAGTTTGATATTACCATCAAGTTTGGCATATTATATGTTTACGTTGATATTTATAAGTTATGTTTATGTACGTTGATCGATATTTATAAGTTATGTTTGATATTTATCCTGACATGCTAACAAGTTTTTTTTTTGTTTTGTGTTTAAACAGGTATACATGGCTGATCATGAGGATATCCCTCCTTCATGCAGCGGGTCAGAGACCCCGTCTACCGGTAGAAAGGGTAGACGTGCCACACGGATGAGGAATTTGACTGCCAACCGTGGGTCAAATTAAAGGATAAGAGTAGACTTTGATAATTTGCTCAATCCTATTGGGCCAATGGCAGATCAGTTTAACAGTTTTGTGGCGACCCTTGCTAGGAACAGGCCCAGTATACTCATTGATTGGTGGAGAGATGTACCGGCGGACGTGAAGGAACAGATATAGGAGAGTATTCTGGTATCTATACTTTTGCGTCCTGTGTTTGTGTGTATCTACTTTATTGTTATCTTAATAATATCATACAGTAATTCGTTGATTCTTTTGGTCTTAATGTAGTTGACATTTGACATACCAGATACGTACGTTTTCAAGAAGCGTTTGCTAAAGTATGCTGGAGAGCGTTGGAGGTCTTTTAAGGCCGACCTGGGCAGATACTATGTATTCAATCCAAAAAGTAAAAAGAACCCACTTGAGATGTATCCGTTTCTTGACAAGGCGACGTGGGATCGCTTTGTTCAGAGCCGACATGATCCCAGCTTTCAGGTTAACTTATTTGATGTGTCTCTAAATTTATGTAATTGCATTAATTTCATTTACTTATGTAATTTAATTGTCTTTTATTTATAACAGGAGAAGAGGAAAAAGGGGCAGAAAAACCAAAGCAAGAATGTCTACCCCCATGTCATGTCTCGTGGGGGATATAAAAAGCTTGTTCAGAAAATGGTTGAAGAGGAAAAGAAAGCACGTCAGGAAGCAGCATCTCAGGCGGATCCTAATGCTGAAAATCTTCCAGAGGTTGTTGATCCACCTCCACCCCCACGCCATCGTTCATGGAAGAGGGGCCGACAAAGAAAAACGGGACAATATACATCTGAGGAGGCCCTCCAAGTAGCTGAGAAGATTGTAAGTATAGTTTGTTGTAATTGTCATTTTAAGATTGTTACCGAATTGTAATGTGACCTGATATTTTATGTGATAGGATGCCTTGGATGATCAGCTAACCCAAGGAACCTTTGTTCCTAGAGGACGCGATGATATCTTATCTGCTGCCATCGGTAAACCAGACCACCCGGGCCGTGTCATTGGTGTTGGATGGGGAGTTGGCATTCGCCAATACCATGGTTCATCTTCACACCAATGCCACAGGGATGTTGAAGCAGATAGAGCACGACTAAAACAGGAGATTGCAGCTGAGCTTCGACAGGAGATGGCCGAGCAGTTTGCCCAGCAGATGGCAATATTGACTTCTATGTCCCAGCAGATGACAGCCGGTGTCCAACCCTCTATCCAACCCTCTGTCCATGTGAGCACTAAGGGCTCATGTGATCCTCCTCATCATCCTGAAAATGATGATGATGGTGATGATGATGATGATGATGATGATGATGATGACGACCCTGATAGGTGTGAGCTGTATGTTGATGATCATCATCATCGCCGCTTAGTGGCATTGGGTAGGGCACATAATAACTTAGGTAATACCATACACCATCGGTTATTACCGGATGATCAGCTGAGGGTCGTTGTTGAGATTATTCGAGATGCTAATGCTCGAGCCCCTGTGCCTACTGAGGAGGTTCAAACAGTGGGTCAGTCCCCCGGTAACTTCATCCTCTGGCCAAGAAGACTGGTCAACTTTCTTGTTGCATCTGAGGTATTCGGTTAGTTGTGTTTTTCTATATTCATAGTTGAAATAATTTATTATTGTTTAAAGATAATGCTTTATTTTTATTCGTTATAGGATGTTGGAAATGATATTGTGCCTAAAAGGTCGGATCTAGGAAGACCAGAGATGTCTGCTCCTGCCAAGGTATTCATTTGACCATTTAGTTAATAACGAATTAAATAACTTAATTATCCGTGATTACTAATATATATCTATGTTGTTTAGGGGATCGACAAAGGGGCACCTGGCCATGGTGATGTTTTTAAAGTTCTGGCTATACAGGTTGTCACCATGGAGAATGATGCAGCCTTGGTAAGGTTGGAACATGATGCCAGCCCTGGCGAACTGTATATACCAAAGAAGGAACTTATGGAGATGGTACTCAATAAAGAAATGGCCAGTTCTGGACACATATCGTTTTGGTGCATGTAAGTACATTTTATTTATAAGTTAAGTACGTAATTAATTTTTAAATACTATGATAATTAACATGTTTTTCCAATATATTAGGTATCTGCATCGTATGTTAGTCGATCAGGGAAACCTCGCCCTTTATGGGTTCATTGACCCCATGTTCATTCAGGGTGATGTTCTCGTAGCATCGGAAGACCCGGTTACTACCATACGTGATATACTTGCCCGAGACAATCATCAATTCTATCTTGCGCCTTATCTCAATAAGTAAGTACCGGTTATTTAAGTATAACTATATATGACTTAGTCACTAACTGTTCCGTAAATACAGCAAGCATTGGCAACTGTTGCTCTTGTACCCAAGAATGAACGTCGTGGTCTTCTTCTGCTCATTGGGAAATAAGCCGGCGAATCAACTGAAGACGATCATCGAAACGTAAGCATTAAAATACTTTATAATCAGTAATGCAGTTGTTTTAATTATCTGAAATCTATTAGATATACTTTAATTAATGTTTTTGTCATGATAGGTCTATTAATGCAACCCACATGTTGCGTGGTGAAAGGCGTACTCGGGCTATCAGATGGATTATTCCCAACGTAAGATATTTATTAGTTCAAATGCATCAAATGCAGTGGGTACAATAATTGATTTCTATTTTATTTAATTCCTCATATTCTAATTGGGTTTCATTTGTACGTAGTCACGTATACAACGTGGGTCATGGGAATGTGGCTACTATGTGATGCAGTGGATGTTGGAAATTATCTCCTCCGGGATCACTGAAAGATGGCACGAGATAAATGTTAATTGACACAATTAGAAGTAATAGTATAGATTCGTTATATGTTTTATGTTAGTTTATTACTTAAAAGATATAATCTTTTGTCCAATTAAACTTGCAGATATTCAACAATCCAACTCCATTATCTGATTCTGACATCAACAACATAAAGAGGCGTTGGGCAACTTTCTTTCTTGAAGTATACCAACCATAGTTTGTATATATGTAGTTAGTTTAAAAACTTATCATGTACTAGCTATTACTTTTGACTGATTATATGTATTTTGATATGAAATCTATAATATATCATGTAGCTTTTTGGTTTCTAATTTTTTTTGTTGTCTCTGAATGTAATTGAACGATTATATATATATATATATATGTATGTATGTATGTATTGTTCGTAATAAATTCAATATATGTTAGTTGTGTTGAGAATATTTACAGTATGTTATTCTGGTATATATTGATCTGCATTACTGAAATAGTGGGGAAGGAATGATAGAAATGTAAATAATAGGAAAAAAAAAAGAGACTTTACACATCGATTTTATTAAAACCGATGTGGAAATTTCACTTTACACATCGGTTTTCATTAAAACCGATGTGGAAAGTGAAATTTCACAATAGGATACGAATTAACAAATTAATTTTCCAGATCAGTTAAGAGTTAACCGCTGTATAAAATATTATACACATCGGTTATAAAACCGATGTGTAAAGTGCCAATAAACCACATTAGTCGTTTCAACATCAGTTTTAAAACCGATGTGTAAAGCCAAAAATAACCGATGTGGAATCCCTTTTCTGCACTAGTGAAAACACTCTCATTCATTGAAGAATATTATTGAACTAGTAGAGTTTGGTTACAAAAATAACTTAGCCTTCTTTCAATGACTACTGATTACATAAATACTACCAGCCAAGTTCAAAACAGTCTCGGCCCACCTCTCCCCAATTCTCGGATAACTCCCCAACCCATGTTTTCCCCCCTTAATGTAACTCCTACTGCCTAATCTCACGTGACTTGCTCTAACTTCTTATTTTACACGTAAGTTGACTTAGTCAACACTGGTTTACTTCAGCCCATTGCTTGAGTCTCGGGTCAACCTCGAGTGATTCTCGGCCCAACTACTTCCAATAGTACATAAGCACCCCAAGCTCTGAGCTTCAAAGAGGCGAAAGAGCTTTAAGAGATGTGTTCCAGCAAATCCGAGCTTTTTCCAAGCTGATTTGTCGATGTCTTCACAAAAACATTCAGTGTGCCTTGTTAAAACCTTCCCGGGTAAAAACCCTTTCGGGAAAAAAGCCTAGGATAGGAAAAAGCGTACACACGCGAAAGAACTTTGATAGACATCTTCAAGTATGACGAGCTTTCTCTGAGATGATCATACATGTTTAACTCTTCCTCCTAGTAAATCGAGTTTTCTTCTTCTTGCTTCTGCATCTTGCTTCCTTTCTTCTTCTTTTTTATTTATATATACATGTTCAAATACAACTTCAACTAGAACAACAACAAAACATCATCACAGATATAAACAGGAATATCAACCATGCTAACATATGATATAAACTCCAAGGCACATCAATGTGCTGTCAACAAAAATATAAAATAAACTTCACTTCACCCTCAACCGATATTCACGGATTAATGCTCTGATCAGGGACTTTCGCTTTGCCTTTTATCCGAGATCTTGCTCGTCTTTAAGGGCCTTAAGTATGCCTTTTATCCGAGATCTTGCTCGTCTTTAAGGACTTTATATTGCCTTTTATCCGTGAATCTTGCTTGTCTTTAAGGACTTAAATTTGCCTTTTGTTCGAGATTTTACTCGTCTTTAAGGACTTGATATTGCCTTTTATCCGAAAATCATGCTCGTCTTTAAGGACTTTGGGCTTTATTTTGCCTTTATAGATTTACTTATAAGAAAGGAGTGTTTATCTAATTATAATATGATAAAGGTATGAATGCCATAATAGTTCCAGAAGCAACATGGATTCATAAACGACACAAACTTCAATTGAAAGTCAACTACTATTTACATGGACTCTGGTGTTTTGATCATTAATTATTATTTCAATGACGATAACAACTAAATGACCTTTAAACTATTGTTGTTTCCACGTACTCGTCGATGTCGGATCTGAGATTCTGAGTCGGATCCATTCGGGTCTTCCCAATTCCCCATTTTTCTTTTTCTTCAAAGCTGAGAAAAATTTGCAACAGAGGGTGAAGTGAACCATGCCGTTTATACCATGGAAGAAAAACAAGGTAACCCCTGTTCTTGGAAATTTTCGGTAACTAGAATCATAAACAACGAAGAACAATATCGCTATCTTTCACGTCAACCCTAAGTCCAAAGCACTCTCATTCATCAAAGAATATTATTGAACTATCAAAGTCTGGTTACAATATAGCTTAGTCTTCCTAAACATTAAACATCTACATATATAGGCAATAGAGTATAACTACTCCTCCCATTATCTCTCAACCACTAGTCTAACTGCTCCTCCCATGATAACCGCTCTCCACTTTCTCAAGTCAGTACACAAGCCCCCAAGCTCTGAGCTTCAAAGAGGTGAAAGAGCTTTAAGAGATGTCTTCATGTAAACGTTCAGTGTGCCTCGTTAAAACCTTCCCGGGCAACCCCAATATACCAAATCCTCGCCGATCTTCAATCACCATAACACGCTTCCCCTCTCATCGTTAAGACCGGTTTCCCCACCTCCGTTATCGACCTCTTCACCAAAACCGGACCCAAGTGTAAAAAACCAGATGGGGAGATTAGATTCACAAACTTAAGATGGGGATTAGTATCCTTTTGACCAACATCCCTCCTCTTTGGAACTAGACACCCAGTTCTCTAAAATAATTCTTGGACGGGTAAACCTGGATCTTCTTTTTCCCGATGAGAATTCGAATCAGTGGCCAAGGAAAATTTACCTCGGCCCCACCATGGCCACCAAATGTTCCTGCAAATTTCCGATGACAAGAATCTGAAAAGTATGAAGAACAATATATCTTTCACGTCAACTCTTAGTCAAAAACACTCTCATTCATTGAAGAATATTATTGAATTAGTAGACAAGTAGAGTCTGGTTACAAAAATAGCTTACCTTCTTTCAACGACTACCGATTACATAAATACTACCAGCCAAGTTCAAAACAGTCTCAGCCCATGTAACACCCCCCTTGGGCATTACCTCCTAATCACTTGTGGAAATAAATTAAAAGGAAGTTTACTGGTTGCTTTCGGAAAAACTTCTATTATTTTCATCAGTCTGAAAATATGGGGGTAAATTTTTTTCTTTTCGGCGGAGTATTAAAAATAGAATAGAGCGCACAAAACAATAGTACAAACTATATTATACTTACCAACATACATAGACTGATTTTATTCAAAAACAACTCTTCTATAATGTACAGATTTCTCTTTAAAATACTTCATTATTCACAACAGAATTCAAAAAGGTTTTGAGACCACATAAACCGACTTCCTCAAAACATATAACCCAACGAAAAATCCTAAGCTAGTCATTCTAAAAGACATCAAATGGAAAGAACTCCGTAGTTCTCACCATTTTAACCTTCACCAACCTCTTCAAGGATGCGGGATTAAAGTCCCCATGCGAGGTTAGAACATCTCGGCACCACTCGCCCTTGTGTACTAAAGTACATCAGCAAAGAACCAGGAGAACTTGATATATTGTAAGGATGAGATACCAATATATGGATGAATTATGACAACTACAAGCCCAATACACATAAACAACAATTACAGATAATCAATCATATTCAACATATAATTTCCAGTAAAAGCATAATATCACAGAATTCACCGTCATTTTTGAAAAACATATGGCACTTCTATATTTCAACGTTCTATTCTAATCTCAGGAGATCCCAACTTCTTTGAAAGATGAGTTGATCAGGCTCGATTGCCAATAAGGCACAACGTGTTTTTCCATAGCATTGCGCAAAACTCCTGGCACAGTGATCAACGTGTGTGGATATCCATAGCATACTATCCAACACAAGGCACAACAACCCAGGCATATGGACTTCATTGTCCATCAAGGCACAATGAAACAACGTAGCATGAAGTACCTGGCCCTTCAAGGCATTCATACGAAAACAACGTGGGCTGTCTGCCAAAATGCATGAGAAAATCATTTTATTTCTGCAGCTTTTCTTTGTGTTTCATTCTTCCCTTTGTCGGAGCCCAAGGCTCACGACCTTCCTTAAATTTTCAACGTATTAAAACTCTTATTATCAACACGGGACTTTAAGTCCGAGTGTCTAATCACAACAGTCTTGGACTTTATGGTCATAGAAAACAATGTTCACCTTTTACTATGTTCACCACGTTCGTCACGATGTAAATGGGACACACAGTCCATAACAACGTATATAGGACACACAATCCACAACAACGTATGTAGGATACTCGGTCCACAACAATGTATGCAGGACACACAGTCCACAACAACTTACATATGACACACAGTCCACAACAACGTGACACGGATCACAGATCCACGTGCTTTCAAAACACTAGCATCCCGACGTCTCAGTTACTAGGTTCACCTTTCAACGTCCTTTTTCGTTCAGTGAAAATACAAAACGAAAACTTCCGTAACTTATCCAAGTTATCGGATAATTTTAATTTGGATAAAATCCTTTGAAAAACTACTTTTGAAATCTATTAAAAAAAACTTAGGTTATAGAAAATCTTTTTCTTTTATAAAAATCCATTTCATTTTAGAAGGACCACCTTTTTCTAAAACACTTAAAAAAAACTTTTTGAGGAGAACTGCTCTAAAGGTGTTGGAAATGAAAATTTCCTTTTAAAGGACGTGAAAATTATCTTACTTTTCTTTGTGGTCCTTTTCCATGAGTTATCCTCAAAAATTCATATTTTTCTTAAAATAAAATCCCTTAAGTTCCCAAAATAATTTCTTTCCATCTCCATAAAAATTTATTTTAAAGTTCTTAAATCTTCACCAAACGTTAAAAGAATATTTTTCCTTCTCCTTTATCAAGATGTTACTTCAAAATTAAAAATCTTTATTGTGTGGCTTTCCTCATAAGTTTTTTTAAAGCTTTTATCTTACATTAATAATTGTGCTCTAACCAAAGGTTAGGCTTCCATGCAACAACCAAACAAGACAAAGCCAACAAAATACGCGCAACAACCAAATAGCTTACAACAATTATAACATGGTCAACATAATACACATATTTATAATTCATCATTAATCATACAAACAAGTAAATCAATCCAACATATCATCAAGGTCATAAATTCCAGATTTTCACTAAAACAGCCACATCAACAGTCAACTTCAACAACCACATAAAATCAAACACATCAAGCATATAGTTATCATAATGTAATATCCCTCAGGCTTTCTCCCCTTACCTGATTCGACGGGTAGTAAGAGTCTTTGTTTTTCCGATGCTGCCCAGAGTGAACTTTCTTTGCCCACAGCGTGCCGCAAGTCTAAGAATTAAGCGAATGACTTAAATTAAAACAACAAAGTCACCTTATTTTTCCATGTATAAATTTTGGCCATGGCTAGAAAAATAATGCTAGTGATGTCCAATCTTTTAAAAACTCTTGGATTACATTTGATCCAAGACTTACTTTTATGTATATATATATATATATATATATATATATATATATATATATATTTGTATATATATATATATGTATATATATAGATACTTTAATCCCATATCTTTATATTTTTACTTTGACACTTTTTTATAGTCCATTTGCTTGAATCATGTTAAAAGATATTATTTTGAAAATCTTGTTTTTCACTCAAAAGTTATGATGAACTCTGTTATAAAGTATTTTCAAAACAGCAGTGGGTTTAAATTATGAATGATCACTCAAATGACCTTTAAAATTTTTGAAACTTTATTTGAGGGTACCCAATTCACAAATAAACACATTAAAGTTCGTCTCGTGTTAAAATTCGAAGGCATTAATTTGTTAAAAATCATACACCGCCTCTGATTGTACAGGATTTTCCAGAAATCCGAGTTCACCAACATGAAAATTTATGAAATTGTTTCTCTTTATATACACATGTAAAAATCTCAAATCTTTAACCAAACTTTAGTTTTACTTTAGTATTAACCCATAAAACTTTATAACAGTTTTTAACTTTCAAAATCATATTTAAAATCACCATGCAACCAGCTAGGTACATATTTTCGCAGGCAGAATTTGGTTCTACTATGACAGGTGTTTTTACCTAGTAAATCTTATCCAAATACTTAAATATTATATATCAAATTAAAGCCCTAGAAGTCTTCTTTCCAAATATATTTAGTTTTCAAAACCAAGTTTTGTATAAAAAGTTATGGGCTTACGAATAAATGTATATCATGCTGTCAAAATTACATTTTACCCATGTTTATCCATACCAAGTCATTTTCTTCACTCTAGCATCATCCTCAAGAAATAAAACCACCATTCAAGGGTCCTAAACCCTCAAAAACATACATGCAAACATATATCAACAAAAAACAATAACTATTATTATCAAATAATGGTTCAAACAAAGAGTTGTGAGATGATCTTTAAGTCAAGTATGTGATCAGAATTTAACAAAAACATCTACTTTGCTCCACATAGGGTTTTCGGCCATTTGAAAAATTCTTTTGTGACATGCAAGTGCTTAAAACGATAGTAGAGATGAGTATAAGTGTATGAAAATTAATTTCATGCTCAAAAGACTTTTCTAAAGATTTTTCTTAAAAAAATTTAGTTAAAACTAGAAACATGCAAAATAAGAAAAGTGGCATGCATGTTGATGTAAGAGAGATTTCTGAGGAAATAAAGAGCAAGAGATGAAAGTTATACCCTTAGATTATGAAGAATGAAGAGAAATGATCCTCAAGAAGCTTAAAAAAAAGTTCACAGCTTTGAGGATGTAGTGGTATTTTGAGTGAATCTCAAGATCTACTCATTCAAAAATTATAAACTTGGATTTGTTAGAAAGGTAAGAAATATAGATACAACTTTGTTGTTGAAGGTTTTACTTGATTCGGAACATAACAGGGTCGAAAAGGGCCTTCTTTCTGCTGTTCTTGTGTGATGCTGAAGATTTTGAACTGTTTGTGTTCTGATCATATCTCCTAGTATACTTATTCGTTTTTGATGATCTTTAGCTCGTTGGAAAGATGAGATGAAGAGGAGAAACTTTCATGTATAAAGTTTTCCGGGTTTCAGAACATAAGAGTGTCAAAATTTTGGTATGAATTCGGTGAGCAAATGAGTATGTGTTTTGGAGAGGAAATGGAGAAAGTGATGAAAGGAGAATAGAAGAGGTATTTATAGAGAAATGAGGGGAGGGGGGCACTACTTGGGCAAGAAGGAAGAGTGGGATTTAAAAAAAATCCATTCCATTTAAAATTAAATGAAGCCAAATTATTAAATAGAAAAGGAAAAAAATGGTTTTCTTGCAAAGTGTAATAAAATGATGAATGGCCATAAATAAAAACACTATGCATGTCAATCTCAAGTCGATTCTTCATATCATGACTCTAAAATTCTGCACCAAAAATTATTTAAATAAAACTCTCTTTATTTTTAAATATTTTATGGGTTTCTTGTAAATTGAATGTAATAATTTGATGTAAGGTTATGATGGTGTGATTTGAATGCAATACTATTCAAAATCACATCAAAATTATACCCAAAATAATTTTTATAAATGTTGCTCGTCCCGGTTCCATTTATTTCTTGATCGTAAAAACCGATCTTATTTTACCTCGTTAATTTTCCTCCCAAAAATTTCATATCAAAAGAAATAATTTCTAAAATCATGGTATTAGTTAAAAGTTGAGTTATAAAAATTAAAATGTTATTTTACGTAAAGAAAATTGTTTTTCTGGCCAGTAGAGTTTTACTGACAGTGAAAAACTCGGACTAGAAACGTTTGAAATTTTCTACCGAAAATTTTACTGCACTTCACTAAAATAAAATAATTCATAAGAATGAAAATTGGTTTATTAAAATAATTCTTCATTGATTCTAATAATAAACACACCATTATCCACATAATCACAAATTATATCAAAGCAGAAAAATCGGGGTGTTGCATTACCACCCCACTAAAAAAAATGTCGTCCTCGAAATTTCTTGACCCCGAGTTAGACAGGATCTTGTATCCCAAGATCCTATATTGTATTTTTTGTTGCATACCACTCTCCTATCGATAGCCTCATAACACAATTTACCCCGGCCCCAAGGTCCATTACTGTACTTTCTACATTTAATTCTCCCTCAGATGACAATCGTAACTTAATAACGAAGTTCACGCTTATCCTTCATTCTTCTTATCCTCGATATAAAATTGCTTATCCTCAACTCTTACACCCTGTACTTAACAGATACATCTTAATCTCTCACACATAAAGATATAATTTAAAACCTAATCTCCTCTTCCTCAATACTAATCCATTTGGAAAAATTTCCCTCCAACCTTCTTAACTATTACCTTTAACACCAAGATTTAAACTAAGATTCCCACTTCTCTTATAGCATACATATCAGTTCCTATCCAAAATGCTATGTCGTATTTCAGTCGCTTCATTCTTCTTATTGCTAAATCCAGAACATAATTCATCTCTATATCGTCCTCCTTCATCCTCGAAATTTTCTACCATCAGATTATATCGACTATTCATGACTTTAAATCTTAGTTCCTCCCACAAGAAGGACAAAATCAAAACTTAGTCACTTTTATTCTCAATTACTAGTCCAATAGAAAAACTGCCTTCCACACATCTAACTCCCATAGTTATTGTCAAAATAATATTGTCATTACCCTAACATACATCAACTTATTACTCAAGGTATACATCTGTAATCTTAGCTCCGTCCTCTGATCCTAATCTACTTTTCCAGACTCTATCAAAATCACATACCTCAAGTCTTCAATCAAAACATCATTAATACTTCTTAAGGTAAACTGAAATAAAAAAGAAACCTTGTTGGGTAGGATTATCTAACTCATCAATTCTGATCTTTTTCATAAACTTAATTTCCACCAGAGCTTATCCCCCTCGCTCGAATTCACTTGAGTGGAATTACTATTCACCTTCTGTTCATAACACGCACATCAGTTCCTATTCAAGATATACCATCATAGTCTTAGTTTTTCCGTTGAACATATTCTACTATTCCAAACTATATCATAATCATACATTTCAATCTTAAAGAACATGATTATACTCTCTCATGTAACTACAATCAAAAAGAGATTACCTCGATTTGAATTATCCAAAATAATAAATCTTGAACTTTTCTAACAACTTAGTTCTACTCAAGAGCACATCTTTACTGCTCCCGTTTAGTTTAGGGAAAACTACTATAGACACCTTCTTGTAAATCTTCAAACTCGTACCACCAATCTCAACCACAGACATTAATCATTTCCCTACATTCCTTTAACAGTATTTCTGGCTCGCATATGATTCATAATAATTTCCTCACTTGCTGTTATTGATGATTCACATCTTACTAATCACAACTATACCTTAACAAAACCTTCGTCACTTCTTATTCATCCAGCTAAAGAGGTCATCGTAGTTAAATACTACGTTCACTCCAAACCAACTTTCTAAAGTTCGGATCATTTCTCTAGACTTCCTTTAGTAACATTCCGTCCCAAATCATGATAAAATCCATTGAAATCGTCTTACTTCATGACGTCTAGCTTAGGGTTTCTCACTTGTAAAACAGCTTTATTTCTCAATAAAACTTCTACTATAGGAATGATCATGCTTAGGTGTTAAACCTACTTTCCACTAATCTGATAAAGATAGATCGTTTCTTACTTGTCCATCAAGTTGAGGGTGATCAGTTGGACTTAGCCTCAACCTGACCCTCCACACTTAGAGCGGACTTTAACGATGAACATTGGCAAACTTCAGATCTTCATTTGAAAAGATACCTGAAGGTACTCCATGAAGCCTGATCAGTCCTCTGATACATAATTCGATTAGCATCTCCATTCCATAGTGGATCTTAACGGCTAAGAAGGGTGGTGACTTCATCAACCTGCCCACGATCACTCAAATAAAACTCTTGAAGGTATAAGGTAAACCCATGACAACTTTCATTGCGATACCGATATCTTTAGCAAGGGAGGTCTCAAACGTCAAACTATCTCTTTTTCACTATACTCGACTAATTCTGACATGTTGATTTGAATCAGATACCCATTCTTATGACTCTTGAGGTAGGTCACATGTCAATGACGTTTTGGAAGAATATGTAGGATAAGATTAATCAAGGATGACAAATCCTTTCCAACTACAATAAGAAATGGTCTTGGAGATCACAGAAAGAAATTTTCAAGAAAAGAAGTTTCTTGATTTTCACTTTCTCAAAAGCTTAAAGAAGAATTTCATCACTTTGAAAGATACAGGAACATTTCGTATGGAAAAAGATCCTCCAATTAGGTTCGTGGATGTAAAAATGCATGGCCAATACACATTTACAAACATGAATCTAATAAAGTTTCTCCTTCCATTAGAATTTCTTTGGATAGTTTTAACTCTAAGAGTATTTAACGTACTAGACATTCACCAAAGGATGATTTTAAAGGAAATCTGTCCTACAAAATCGGACTGGATCACATTTACCAAAAGTAAAAATGACTAGCATGAGTCTTATCAAGAAGCTTTTGTTACCAAGAAATCATTTGGGTTATAACTCAAGAAATAGGTATAACCAATTTAGAAGTCCTGATAGATTTCAAATTGACTCAAAAGTTTGTTTGACACACACAAGCTTGATTCACTACGATTGTTTGATACAATCATAGGGACTCGAAGAACGAGTGTCAACTGACACCTTCATAAAGAATCAAATAGTACAGTGAAGAGTCTTCTTAACATGAGGCACTTATTCTAGAAGTGAAGATTCAGATTGGCTTGACTCGATTTCGTACAACCACTAAGGTCTTTCTAAACACGCTTAATCCGGTTTGTTGCCGCCTTCTGCATTCTTCTCTGAACTGCGTACGATAACCGATGACTTAGCCCGTCTCTCAGTCATGTGAAGAGTTGATCGTTCCTCGTAAGGTGAGTCAACGACTCCAAAATCTTAGACATTTCCTGATGCGCCTTTAAAGATAACCGGTTAGCCTAACAGAATACGAATTTTTTCCACTGGCTGCGGTCACTTTCACAAAAGTGATGCTTCATCCTTATGAACATCACTAATACTCCCCACGGGACACACTTGGTCCCATAAACTGTTCTAACATCTAGCTCCCCTTTAAGTAAAGTCATCTAACTTGACTAACTTTGGAGGCGATATCCTACACGAAGCAATAGAGATCCGATTGAATCTAGGAACTAGATTAGTCAAAACTCAAAATATTTCGCAGGGACAAACCTAGAACATTCTCAAGGAATACTCCCTGAAAATCTTCCCCAACGGGTACTTCATTCAAATGTCTAACACCATCCCGAAAGGATGAACAAACGTGTCAACATGAATCAACGTACCATTTACTAATCATGAGTCTCATAAGGTCTCGACCACAACAAAACCCATCAAAACACACCTACCAGTGCGTCAACACACATTGTTTCGACAAGGAAATAATTCAAACAATAACCAAACAGAGATCACACAACAAAACATAATGGACCTATTCCCCAAGTTCCCGAAAGACTCGACCAGCTCTGATACCACAAATGTAACACTCCCTTGGGCATTACCTCCTAATCACTTGTGAAAATAAATTAAAAGGAAGTTTACTAGTTGCTTTCGGAAAAACTTCTATTATTTTCATCAGTCTGAAAATATGGGGTAAATTTTTTTCTTTTTGGCGGAGTATTAAAAATAGAATAGAGCGTACAACACAATAGTATGAACTATATTATATTTACCAACATACATAGATTGATTTTATTCAAAAACAGCTTTTCTATAATGTACAGATTTCTCTTTAAAATACTTCAATATTCACAACAGAATTCAAAAAGGTTTTCAGACCACATAAACCGACTTCCTCAAAACATATAACCCAACAAGAAATCCTAAGCTGGTCATTCTAAAAGACATCAGCTGGAAAGAACTCTGTAGTTCTCACCATTTTAACCTTCACCAACCTCTTCAAGGATGCGGGATTAAAGTCCCCATGCGAGGTTAGAACATCTTGGCACCACTCGCCCTTGTGTACTAAAGTACATCAGCAAAGAACCAGGAGAACCTGATATATTGTAAGGGTGGGATACCAAAATATGGATGAATTATGACAACTACAAGCCCAATACACAAACAACAATTACAGATAATCAATCATATTCAACATATAATTTCCAGTAAAAGCATAATATCATAGAATTCACCGTCATTTTTGAAAAACATATGGCACTTCTATATTTCAATGTTCTATTCTAATCTCCGGAGATCCCAACTTCTTTGAAAGATGAGCTGATCAGGCTCGATTGCCAATAAGGCACAATGTGTTTTTCCACAGCACTGTCCAAAACTCCTGGCACAGTGATCAACGTGTGTGGATGTCCATAGCATACTGTCCAACACAAGGAACATCAACTCAGGCATATGGACTTCATTGTCCATCAAGGCACAATGAAACAACGTACTATGAAGTACCTGACCCTTCAAGGTATTCATACGAAAACAACGTGGGCACGTCTGCCAAAATGCATGAGAAAATCATTTTATTTCTGCAGCTTTTCTTTGTGTTTCATTCTTCCCTTTGTCGGAGCCCAAGGCTCACGACCTTCCTTAAATTTTCAACGTATTAAAACTCTTATTATCAATACAGGACTTTAAGTCCGAGTGTCAAATCACAACAGTCATGGACCGATGCACCGGTCTTGGACTTTGTGGTCGTAGAAAACAACTTTCACCTTTTACTACGTTCACCACATTCATCACAATGTAAATGGGACACACAGCTCACAACAACGTATCTAGGACACACAGTCCACAACAATGTATGTAGGACACACAGTCCACAACAACTTACATAGGACACACAGTCCACAACATCGTGACGTGGATCATAGATCCACGTGCTTTCAAAACACTAGCATCCCGACGTCTCGGTTACTAGGTTCACCTTTCAACGTCCTTTTTCGTTCAGTGAAAATACAAAACAAAAACTTCCGTAACTTATCCAAGTTATCGGATAATTTTAATTTGGATAAAATCGTTTGAAAAACTACTTTTGAAATATATTAAAAAAAATCTAAAGTTATAGAAAATATTTTTCTATAAAATCCCTTAAGTTCCCAAAATAATTTCTTTTCATCTCCATAAAAATTTATGTTAAAGTTCATAAATCTTCACCAAACATTAAAAGAATATTTTTCCTTCTCCTTTATCAAGACGTTACTTCGAAATTAAAAATCTTTATTGTGTGGCTTTCCTCATAAGTTTTCTTAAAGCTTTTATCTTACATTAATAATTGAGCTCTAACCAAAGGTTAGGCTTCCATACAACAACCAAACAACTTACAACAATTAGGGCAAAGCCAACAAAATACGCGCAACAATCAAACAACTTACAACAATTATAACATGGTCAACATAATGCACATATTTATAATTAATCATTAATCATACAAACAAGTAAATCAATCCAACATATCATCAAGGTCATAAAATTCCAGATTTTCACTAAAACAACCACATCAACAGTCAACTTCAACAACCACATAAAATCAAACACATCAAGCATATAGTTATCATAATGTAATATCCCTCAGGCTTTCTCCCCTTACCTAATTCGACGGGTAGTAAGAGTCTTTGTTTTTCCGATGCTGCCCAGAGCGAACTTTCTTTAACCACAGCGTGCCGCAAGTCTAAGAATTAAGCGAATGACTTAAATTAAAACAACAAATTCACCTTATTTTTCCATGTATAAATTTTGGCCATGGCTAGAAAAATAATGCTAGTGATGTCCAATCTTTTAAAAACTCTTGGATTACATTTGATCCAAGACTTACTTTTATGTATACATACATACATACATACATACATACATACATACATACATACATACATACATACATACATACATACATACATACATACATACATATATATATATATATATATATATATATATATATATACTTTAATCCCATATCTTTATATTTTTACTTTGACACTTTTTTATAGTCCATTTGCTTGAATCATGTTAAAAGATATTATTTTGAAAATCATGTTTTTCACTCAAAAGTTATGATGAACTCTGTTATAAAGAATTTTCAAAACAGCAGTGGGTTTAAATTATGAATGATCACTCAAATGACCTTTAAAATTTTTGAAACTTTATTTGAGGGTACCCAATTCACATATAAACACATTAAAGTTCGTCTCGTGTTAAAATTCGAAGGAATTAATTTGTTAAAAATCATACACCGCCTCTGATTGTACAGGATTTTCCAGAAATCCGAGTTCACCAACATGAAAATTTATGAAATTGTTTCTCTTTATATACACATGTAAAAATCTCAAATCTTCAACCAAACTTTAGTTTTACTTTAGTATTAACCCATAAAACTTTATAACAGTTTTTAACTTTCAAAATCATATTTAAAATCACCATGCAACCAGCTATGTACATATTTTCGCAGGCAGAATTTGGTTCTACTTTGACAGGTGTTTTTACCTAGTAAATCTTATCCAAATACTTAAATATCATATATCAAATTAAATCCCCAGAAGTCTTCTTTCCAAATATATATTTAGTTTTCCGAACCACGTTTTGTATTAAAAGTTATGGGCTTACGAATAAATGTATATCATGCTGTCAAAATTACATTTTACCCATGTTTATCCATACCAAGTCATTTTCTTCACTCTAGCATCATCCTGATCAAGCCATAAAACTAGCATGCAAGGGTCCTAAACCCTCAAAAACATACATGCAAACATATATTAACAAAAAACAGTAACTATTATTATCAAATAATGGTTCAAACAAAGAGTTGTGAGATGATCTTTAAGTCAAGTATGTGAGAATTTAACAAAAACATCTACTTTGCTCCACATAGGGTTTTCGGCCATTTGAAAAATTCTTTTGTGGCATGCAAGTGCTTAAAATGATAGTAGAGATGAGTATAAGTGTATGAAAATTAATTTCATGCTCAAAAGACTTTTCTAAAGATTTTTCTTAAAAAATTTTAGTTAAAACTAGAAACATGTAAAATAAGAAAAGTGGCATGCATGTTGATGAAAGAGAGATTTCTGAGGAAATAAAGAGCAAGAGATGAAAGTTATACCCTTAGATTATGAAGAATGAAGAGAAATGATCCTCAAGAAGCTTAAAAAAAAGTTGACAACTTTGAGGATGTAGTGGTATTTTGAGTGAATCTCAAGACCTACTCTTTCAAAAATTATAAACTTGGATTTGTTGGAAAGGTAAGAAAGATAGATACAACTTTGTTGTTGAAGGTTTTACTTGATTCGGAACATAACATGGTCGAAAAGGGCCTTCTTTCTGCTGTTCTTGTGTGATGCTGAAGATTTTGAACTGTTTGTGTTCTGATCATATCTCCTAGTATACTTATTCTTTTTTGATGATATTTAGCTCTTTGGAAAGATGAGAGGAAGAGGAGAAACTTTCATGTATAAAGTTTTCCGGGTTTCAGAAGATAAGAGGGTCAAAATTTTGGTATGAATTCGGTGAGCAAATGAGTGTGTGTTTTGGAGAGGAAATGGAGAAAGTGATGAAAGGAGAATAGAAGAGGTATTTATAGAGAAATGAGGGGAGGGGGGCACTACTTGGGCAATAAGGAAGAGTGGTATTTAAAAAAATAATTCATTCAATTTAAAATTAAATGAAGCCAAATTTTTAAATAGAAAAGAAAAAAAATTGGCTTTCCTGCAAAGTGTAATAAAATGTCGAATGGCCATAAATAAAAACATTGTGCACATCAATCTCAAGTCTATTCTTCACATCATGACTCTAAAATTCTGCACAAAAAATTATTTAAATAAAACTCTCTTTATTTTTAAATATTTTGTGGGTTTCTTGTAAATTGAATGTAATAATTTGATGTAAGGTTATGATGGTGTGATTTGAATGCAACACTATTCAAAATCACATCAAAATTGTACCAAAAATAAATTTTATAAATGTTGCTCATCCCGGTTCCATTAATTTCTTGATCGTAAAAACCGGTCATATTTTACCTCGTTAATTTTCATCCCGAAAATTTCATATCAAAAGAAATAATTTCTAAAAGCATGGAATTAGTTAAAAATTGAGTTATAAAAATTAAAATGTTATTTTACATAAAGAAAATTGTTTTTCTGGCCAGTAGAGTTTTACTGACAGTGAAAAACTCGGATTAGAAACGTTTGAAATTTTCTACCGAAAATTTAACTGCACTTCACTAAAATGAAATAATTCATGAGAATGAAATTTGGTTTATTAAAATAATTCTTCATTGATTATAATAATAAGCACACCATTATCCACATAATCACAGATTATATCACAGCAGAAAAATCGGGTTGTTACAGTCCACCTCTCCCCAATTCTCGGATAACTCCCAACCCATGTTTTTCCACCCTTAATGTAACTCCTAGTGACTAATCTCACGTGTTTTTACACGTAAGTTGACTTAGTCAACACTGGTTTACTTCAGTCCATTGATTGAGTATCAGGTCAACCTCAGGTGATTCTCGACCCAACTACTTCCAATAGTACATAATCAAAATCACAAAACTCAAAAATCTCAAGAATCTGAACAAAATCACAGACGTTAGGTTTCCGTTCAAACCTTGTTGAGGCGCAACTCAATATTGAAGAACAAAATCACGAAGATCTGAGGAAACGAAGGAAATCGCAGATATGTAGAAACAAAATAGAAGAGGAAGCTAAATCAAAAGAGAGGAGGAGGAGGAGGAGGAGGAGGAGGAGGATTCAAAATTTCCTACAGATTTTCTTGCTAATTAAATTCTGCAAGTAAATTTCATATGGTAATTACCTGCAAAATTTCCTACAACTTTCAACTAACATGTTTTGCTGCGAAATTTCTTGCGAATTTTTCGTGCAAATTTGATTAGTTGGAAAATCTGCAAGAAACATCCAAACATTTCCTGCAAATTTAAGTACATAGGAGAATCCACATGAAATGTCAAAAGTTCCTATAAATTTTCCCACGAATTTATATTTACAAGAAAAAACCTTATTTTTGAAAAATTTGAAGCAAAATTCGCAGGAAAGTCCTACGGAAAAAGTCCGCAAGAAAATCTGCAGGAAAATTATGAATTTCTAGTAGTGGACAATGGAGATAGAAAATTGTATTTTGTAGGAGAGACACAATAAGGGTCTGTTTATTACGGATTATAAAATATGATTATCATATTTTGTTAAAAAAAATGGCATGCCTGTCTCGCCGCATTTCTATTTCTTTTACTCGTCTGCATTTTGTTGCTAGTATATAATAAAATTTTTGCCACTTATGTAAGACGTGTATTTTTTATCGGTAATTTTTGTGATTTTATTCGATGATTCAATAATGTGTATATATATATATATATATATATATATATATATATATATATATATATCATTACGTTAATAATATTATGTTATAAATAAATGTAAATATAAATAAAATGCATATTGTGATAAAAAAAATTCAAGGTATAAAGTATTATTAAGGTTATAACAGTTAATGAGTATGCTAACAGAATAACTGAAAAATGATGGTTTCAAAATGTAACGGAAGGTTAGACATGCAAGAGAGATTAAGTTTAGCATAAATTCACCAATAAAAAAAGTTTAGCATAAAAGAAAAAACATCTACTCACTACAATTTTGATCATATTTTTATATATTAAAAATTAAAATTTAATCTAATAACTGGCAAATTTAGTAGATAAGTAAATAAGCAAATTTCATATTTACCCATAATAAAGTAAAATTGGTTTTCATAATTTTCACTTACGTTGGTAAAATTCCTGGCTCACAATTGTATTCCAGATGCACTAACCAATTGCCGAATGAATTTATCCAATGGATCTTTTCAAGAATTCTCCTACAGAAATGATGACCAGGGATGTAGTGTACGTAATCTGAAAGTTCTAGTGAAAATAAATAAAGAAATAATGATTCAAAAAATAAATAAATAATGAAAGGGGTTAATATACAACAATTACACAACCAGTGAAGAGAGAGATTTTGATTTTTTTCCCCTTTAATCAAAACCCTAATACTAAAGAAAGTTTGACAAATGCGTAAAATATTTTTAACACTTATTGCTTATCAAGACTAAAAATCAGGGAAAAGTTCACTGATTTTGGGAATGCCCATTTTTTTCAAAACAATCATTTAACGATCAAAATCTATTGAATAGAACCAAAAACCAATGGATCTCCTTTGAAGGTTATAATAAAGTAGTTTTTTTTTTTGGTTTCCCATATCCTCTGCACGTAAATACGGAGACTAATCCCTCGAGTCAGGTACACCACAAGGGTGGCAAAGCTCTTCCTCAAGAGTTTTAACGTTGCTACATTCCCAGAGTCAGGATTCGAACTCAAGACCTCTGGTTAAGTTGGGAGAGACCCGTGTCATCTCATTCAAGCGTTCTTAGCCACTGGAAAAAGAAATTAAAAAAAAAACTAAGAAAGCTGATTTTCCTGTGAAAAAGTAAAATGGTTAAACTTAACTCTTTTAGGGCTCGTTTAGGTGGTCAGGATATGATAGGGGCGGATAGGATAAGAGAAAAGGATAGGAGCAAGATATGATATGAGCAGGATAAGCTATTATCTTATCCGACGTTTGGTGTCCACCAAATAATCAACTGGATAGCATTGTAATTTTAGTACGAATTTTAAAATTTTTGTTTTTGTTCTGAATGTTTTCATATTTTATTAGATTTTAGTTTTTTATAATTTTTATTTTTTAAGATTATATAAAATGACAAAATTGTCCTTGTGATAAAATTACATATAATATTTTAAAATTTTAAAATATTGTTTAGCTTAAATTAATTTTGTTATAATTTTAAATATTCATTTTAAAGTTTTTACTTTACATATAGTTAAATTATTCGAATATTTTTTATTTATTTTTCAGTTTTTAAAAATAATATGAAGTGACAAAATTAGCCTTGTGACAAAATAAAAAATAATTTTTTAAATTAATTATTAATATTTTTATTATTTTATGTTTTATTATACCTTTTTTGGTAACCATATTATATTTTATTATACTTTAATTATTTTATATATAAAATATTTTTATACTTTGTTATATTATAAATCACCTTATCCTATCATGTTGAGTAGGTCGACAGGATATGATAGGTGACAGGATTGGTTTATCCTATCCTGCTGGCTCACCAAACAATAGTTTCAGACAGGATATGATAGCTTATCATATCTTATCTCTCTTATCGTGACCACCAAACGAGCTCTTAAAGTTGAACTTGAACTACATAGCAGTAATAACTCAAATAGTAAAAGCAACAATTTGTCTTCAAATATATATATATATATATATATATATATATATATATATATAATATATATATATATAAAGTAGTTGTGTCCAAAACTGAGGTTAAAAATATAATTTTATTGACTAATCTTTATATCAATAATTAGTATAATATTTACCAGCTTTAACTACACGGCTTACAGTGATCTTTATGGTAGCATTATCTGTCTTCATTAGTGCAATGCTCATTTGTCTTCTCAAACAACACGCTCCACGCTCATTTCCAATTCCCTATCCTTTTCAAAATTTAAATTGTAATTAATTAATGGGACACTCCTGGAAAGTAACTATTGCTTTGATTCATATTGAATTTATTGTTGATGGCATTTTCCAAAATATGACCATTTACTTCTCCACCGAGATCCGTGCAGTAGTTTAGAGACCTTCATCTAAACCTCCTCCACTACTCTTTTCCCTTTGAACAAAAATGAATATATGGTAGGAAAAACAGAGCATATGGAATGGAAAAATTGGAGAAAGGAGGAGTTTTGTTTTCAATTTCTCTAAACAAAAATGAATATATGGTTTTGATTACCAGAAAGAAAGAAATAAAGAAGAGAGTCCATGGTGAATGTGTTTGCTTCCTTTTTTTTAAGACAGTGGTCGGTTATCTTTTTTTTTTAGAAGGCAGAGCTCCTGTAACACCCCTTTTGGCATTACTTCCTAATCACATGCGGAAAATAAATTAAGAAAAAGTTTACTGGTTGCTTTCGGAAAAACTTTTATTATTTTCAATGGTCTGAAAATTTGGGGTAAATTTTTTCTTTTCTAGGATTCACCTCAAAAAAAAAATGATTCACGCATCACTTAAAATGAAATCACATTGTATTTTACTATCACACAAAGACTAAGTTTATTTATAAATTATAGCACCTCAGCATATACATTTCATGAAATAATCTTTTGTCTTGAAGTTACACAATTTTACAAGGTTTTTCAGAACTGCCTATATCGACTTCTTTAAACGTACGCAATCCAAAGCAAACATCCTAAGCTGGTCGTTCTCATAGACATCTGTTGGAAAGAACTCAGTAGTTCTTACCATTAGAATAATCACCCACCTCTTCAAAAATCGGGTTTAAAATCCCCGAGTGAGGTCAGGAGCTTCTCGGCACCTCCTGTCCTAGTGTACCAAGGTACAACAGTAAAGAACCGGAAAACTTGATATATTGTAAGGGTGGGATATCAATATATGGATGAATTATAACGACCATATGCCCAAATACAGAGTAACAGATACAGTTAAATATTCATAATCAACATATAAATTCTCACAAAATAATCATATGAATCAACAATTGTCGTTGTTTTTGAAAACATAGCACTTCTATATTTCAACATTCTGTCCTAATCTCCGGAGACCCCAACTCCATGAAAATTTTGAAAAATAGCGAGCTGATCAGGCTCAATTGCCACTCAGGCACAAATAGTCAACACATGTACATCGCTCAACTTAATTCCCACAGCAACTGTCCAACTCAAGGCACGGTAATCAACGCATGTGGGTTCCAAAGCACACCGTCCTACACGAGGCATAATGAACAAGGCTCATGGAAATCATGGTCCATCAAGGCACCAATGATACACCGTCGCATGAGATACCTTTCCTTTCAAGGCATCCACACAAAACAATTTGGGCACGTCTGCCAAATGCATGAAAAAACATTGTATTTTCGTAGCTTTTCTTTGTGTTTCATTCTTTCCTTCGTCGAGGCTCAAGGCTCACGACCATCCATAAATTTTCAACGTTTTAAAACTTTCATTATCGACACAGGTCGTTTTAGCCCGAGTGTCCAATCACAACAGTCCTAGACCTGTGCACTAGTCTTAGACTTTGTGGTCATAGAAAACAACTTTCACCTTTTTACTACTTTCACCATGTTTTATCACAACGTATGTAGGACACACAGTCCACAACAACGAAAATAGGACACACAATCCACAACAACGTGCATAGGACACACAGTCCAAGACAACGTATATAGGACACGCGGTCCACAACAACGTAAATAGGACACACAGTCCACAACTTCATATATAGGACACACAGTCCACAACGTTATGATACGGATCATGGATCCACGTGCTTTAACTCTAGTATCCCGACGTCTCGGTTACTAGGTTCACTTTTCAACGTTATTTTTCGTTCAGTGAAAAACAAAAACAAAATCAAAACTTTCGTAACTTATCCAAGTTACCGGATATTTTTACTTTAATAAGTATATGTCATGCAGCCAGATTTATATTTTACATATGTTCATCCATACCAAGTTATTATCTTCCCTCTAGCATCATCCACAAGCCATAAAACCAACATGCAAGGGTCCTAGACCCTCAAAAACACATGCAAATACTTTAAATGATAGTAGTGGTGAGGATAAGTTCAAATAAACTAGTTTTAGAAACATGCATCATGGTTCTTAAGTCTTGCATGTGAAATTCTTAGCAAAACATTCATTTTTCTATTTGTAAGGTTTCGAATACCCTATTAAAAAGGGGTTTGGAGAAATTTTTTGTTACATGCAAATCAACAGGATGAAAGTAGAGGTGAGTGTGAGATCATAAAAATTTGTTGTCTACTAAAAAAAATTTCTAAAGAGTCTTTCTTAAAATCTTTAACTAAGCCTTAACATGCAACTATGAAGGGCAACATGCATGTAGATGAAAATAATATTTTTGAGAAAATGAAGAGCAAGAGGTGAGAATCATACCCTTGATGATGAAGAGAAGGTGAAGGTGAGTAAGGTTCCCAAGCTTTCAAGAGCAACAAGTTGAAGGAGATGTGAGTGAATAAGTGAGTGTGTGAGAGTGAGCCTTGAGAGAAGATGGAATAAAATGAAAAAAAATGGAGAGGGAGAAGTGTATTTATAGGGAGTGAGGGGGGGAGGGGCGCAACTGAGTTGTGAAAGAAATGGGGGAGATTTTTGAATTTTTTTAAATTAAAAACATAATTATTAAAATAAGGCAAATTCTTGTAGAAATGGTAAAAATGATGTTATGCCTTAAAGGTTACTACTATTCACACCTACTACATCAATTCAATCACTCATCAAATATTTTCAATCTGCTCAAATCAGATTTTTGGTAAATTGGGTTCGTTCCGGTTCAGTTTTGTTTCCTATCGGTAAAACCCGATCGTATTTTTCTTTGTAAATTTCTAACCAAAAAATCTATATTGAAAGAAATAATTTCTAAAATAATAGAAATAGTTATAATTGAGTTGGGAAAAATAAAAATTTTATTTTTCGTATCGAAAATTATTTTTCAGGTTAGTAGAGTTTGACTGCCAGTGAAAACTCAGACCGGAAACGACTGAAATTTTCTACCGAAAAATTTCAACTACACTTTCATAAAATAAAATATATTATGAGAATAAAATTTTTGGTCTATTAAAATATTTCTTTACAAATTAAAATAATAAACACTCAATTACACACCTAATCACAGATTACCGATAAGCAGAAAAAATCGGGGTGTTACATTACTACCCCACTAAAAATAAATTTCGTCCTCGAAATTTCGTGACTCCAGACTAGACGGAATCTCTTAGCCCCAAGGTTTCCTACATCTAATTCTTTCACAGGTAACAATTGTAACTTAATAACGAAGTTCACGCTTATCCTTTGTTCTACTTATCCTCAACATAAAATCACTTATCCTCAATTCTTACTCCCTATCCATAACAATTTTATTTTAAATCTCCCACACATAAAGATTAAACTTAAACTCCTCTTCCTTTAATACTAATCCATTAGAAAAAAATTTCATTTGACATCTTGAACTACTACTATTAATACCAAGTTTTAAACTAAGATTCTCACTTCTCTTACAGTATACACATCAGGTCCTATCCAAAATTCTATGATGTATTGTTAGTCGTTTCATTCCTCTTATTGCTAACTCCAGAACATAATTCATCCCTATGTTGTTCTCCTTCGTGCAACTATCACCAAAAAGGAATCTCCTTGGTTTTAAATCATCTAAAACCATAAATCTTGAACTTCTCTAGCAGCTCAGTTTTACTAAAGAATTTCTCTTTACCGTTCACTACAAAAAAAAGGTCATTTAGCGACCGAAAATAGTGACCGAATTTCTAGGTTTCTTTTTGCGACCGAAATAGCGACCGATTGTAGGATCTACATGAAACACTGGTTAGAGTTGATTCTGCGACCGAAGTAGCGACCGAAATAGAGCGTAGCAGAGATATCGGTCGCCACTTCGGTCGCTAAACAAAGGAAAGTAAAAGTCAGAAATTTATGAATTGTTAGCGACCGAAATGGTGACCGAATTAAATGCAACGGTCAAACTGTGTTTATATTAGCGACCGATTTAGAAATCCGTCGCTAAATTTATGAATTCACACTTTAAACTTTATTTATATTTGCGACCGATATTAATTCGGTCTCTAAAAGGCGCGTTAAAAAAATAAAATTGCGCGTGTTAGCGACCGAAATTTAATTCGGTCGCTAAAATTACAAATTCAAATTAAAACTAACCATATTAGCGACCGAATTAGCGACCGAATGAATTCGGTCGCTAAAACTGAAATCCCTAAATTCGACAGAACCTCCTTCTTCCTCATTTTTTCCGTCGCGTTTCTCTCTCCCACCCACTGTTTCTCTCTTCTACGGCGCACGCTCCGGTCACCTCAACACCCCAAGACACCTCCGGTCACCACCGTCATCTCCCCTCTGCTCAGGTAAGCTCTCCTCTACTCCATCTCTCTGTCTCTGTTTCTCTTTCATATATCTCTCTTTGTCTCACTGTCTCTCTTCATTGTCAACATTTTCCCTCGCTCTCTCTCTCATTGTCTCACTATGTCACTGTCTATCATTTCCCCCCTCATTTCAGGGCTCATTCTGGTCACATTGCTCACACCACCACCACCACAACGCCCTCCCTCACACTGACCGAGGTAATTGCTTCTCTCGTTGTCTTTCTCTACATTGTTGTTTCTGTTGTGTGTTGTGTGTACATTGGTGTTGTGTGTGTGTTTGTTGTGTTGTGTGTGTGTGTGTGTGTTATGAGTGTGTGTTTGTTGTGTGTTCTGTGTACTAAAGTTTGTGTGTTCAATTGGATTGTAAGCATAGGGTAGGTGTGTCTCACCGTGTTTGATGTGTGTGTGTTTGATGTGTATTGTGCATTTGGGGTGCTGTGTGTGTGTCTGTTTGGGATGTTTGTGTGTGTGTGTGTGTGTGTGTGTGTGCAGAGATGTGTCTTTAGTGTATGTGTGTGTGTTTAGTGTATGTGTGTGAGTTTAGGGATGTGTGTTTTTGTGGTAGTGCATTCATTTTTTATAGGATGCTTGATCTTCTCATTTCGTGATGAGGGTTGAATTTTGTATAGAGATGGCAAAATTAACTTAATTTTTTTTTTTTGTAATTCTGCCTTTGTATGAACTTATTAAACAAAAATTGTAACTTATGGGTTGAATTTAACCACTTATGTCTAAACAGGGTGTTGGATTGCAGTTTTTTTACTTTGTCACCACCACTTGTTGAACCATAGTCCCCTTATCTTTGTGTGCTTGGAGTTGAGGTAAGTAAAATACTCTCTCTTATTCCTTGAATTAAATGGTATTTGTAATGTGTTAATTGAATTATCGTATTGTTTCTTAGTGGAGAGCTGAGCTCAGTAGGATGTGATCTTGTCCGAAAGGCAGGATGTCTGGTTATGTGCTGATAATTTATCTTTTATGCATGTGTTTACCAATATGTGTTGTATGTTAGTGGAGAGCGGAGCTCAATAGGATGTGATCTTGTCTGATTGTATGCTGATAATTTAATATTTATGCATGTGTTTGTCAATATGTGTTGTTTGTTAGTGGAGAGCGGAGCTCAATAGGATGTGATCCTGTCCGAAAGGCGGGATCTTTGGTTGTGTTCTTATAATTTAGAAATTATGCATGTGTTTGACAATTAACTGCTACTTGTTAGTGGAGAGCGGAGCTCAATAGGATGTTTGCTACAATATTTAATCGAAGTTTGTATTGATTTACGCTGCAATTTATATAAGCTCAACAATGTTGCAATATTTATAGGTTAATGGTTTTATTTTCTGTTAGAGTTAATAATTAATTTACGAAAGCCTTAGTTTCCTATTTGAGATTCAATATTAATGAGCATGCGTAACGTATCAAGGTATGCATGCTCATTATATTGAATCTTGAATTGTCCAAGTGGGACAGTTTGGGAAAAAACCTTTTTCACACTCGTACAATAGTCATTTCAATGTTCAAATGCCTTATATACTTGTTGAAATCTCGGTCTGATGCATTTCCTTTTGTTCTCCTGGTGCATACTTGATCGTGGTGATTATGACCGTGCTCGAGTCGTGTAACTTGGAGACCGATGGGAAATGCTGCCGAAATTTTGTCAAGTATAAGGTATTTGAATATGGGAATAACTATTAGCTGCCGAGTGTGGCAAAGGTTTCTTCTCGAATGGGATAGGTTCATACCTTGTCATAAGAACGAGATTGATGGAGTTATTGGAATGCACCGTAATATATAAGTGTTATTGTAGGATCGGTCAGGCTATTTAATTGCCAGCAATGGATATTCCGGAGAATCGGAAATGGATGTATCGTAGGTTGGATCGGAATAAACATCTTAGGGAAGAGTATAGAGTTGGAGTGGGTGAGTTTATAGAGTTTGTTGTTAGCCAGGAGAGATTTATACGGTTGGGCGGTGATCAATTGAGGTGTCCTTGCAAAAGATGCAAGTGTCAATCTTTCAAAAGCGTGGATGGAGTTGTAGCCGATCTTTATGAGAAGGGCTTCATGCCTGATTACTATTGGTGGAGTAACCATGGTGAGACGTTGCCTGACTTAAACCCGATTGTGGCTGAAGGTTCGTACTATGGAAGTGGTGACGGGAGGGAAGAATTGAATCCATACCAGCAGATGATAATTGATCATGCTGGACCATCGATTGGTGTTGTACTAGAAGAAGATGGGGGAGAAGATGGTGGAATGGGTTCCCAATACATAGAGGAGAATCCGAATCCCGAAGCTCAAAGATTCTATGATATGCTGAGTGCTGCACGATCTCCATTGTGGGAAGGATGTCGGGAGTACACGGAGTTGTCGATGTGCATGGAATGGTTGAGTATCAAATCTGACTACAATATGCAAGAA
The DNA here is from genome assembly GCA_030762895.1 of Sophora flavescens. Lineage (NCBI taxonomy): Eukaryota > Viridiplantae > Streptophyta > Magnoliopsida > Fabales > Fabaceae > Sophora > Sophora flavescens. Next base: position 66,076,922 of record CM061066.1, on the reverse strand, counting down.
GGTTGTTTTAATCGCCTCACAGGTCGGTGTCAAGGCGTTGCGTGAAGGCAATCGGATGCCTACAAGTTTTTATCATGCTAAGAAGTCCGTGGAAAATTTGGGTCTGGGGTGTTTGAAAATTGATTGTTGCCCGAATGGATGTATGTTGTACTATAAGGATGATTCAGCGGAAAGCATAACATGTTGTCGATTTTGTGGTGCGGATCGGTATAAGACAACCACTAGGATGGGCATTGAGAAGAAGAGGTCGCTAAAAAAGATGTGGTACTTTCCGCTCATGCCAAGACTTACAAGATTGTACTCTTCGATGGCCACTGCAGCTCACATGAGGTGGCATAGTGAGCATGAGAGGGAGCAAGATATCTTGTGTCATCCATCTGATGGAGAAGCTTGGAAGCATTTTGATAGGGTTCATATGGCATTTTCGCAGGACCCTCGCAATGTCCGATTGGGGTTATTTGCTGATGGATTTAATCCTTTTGGGCAGTCTGGAAAAGCATACTCTTGTTGGCCGGTTATCCTGACTCCGTACAATCTTCCCCCGGGGATGTGCATGAAGCGGGAGTTTATGTTCCTAACAGTCATAATTCGTGGTCCGTCTAATCCAAAAGGTAAGATTGATGTGTACTTGCAGCCGCTGATAGATGAGTTGACAATGCTGTGGAATGATGGTGTGTTGACATATGACGTATCTTTGAGGCAGAATTTCATCATGAAAGCAGCTTTAATGTGGACGATCAACGACTTTCCTGCTTATGGGATGATGTCGGGTTGGATGACCGCGGGGAAGCTTGGATGACCAATATGTATGGAGCGATCGAAGGCATTCACGCTTAAACACAGTCGAAAGATCTCATATTTTGATTGTCATCGTCAATTCCTTCCGGAAGATCATCCTTATAGGCGGAACAAGAATGCATTCAAGAAGCGTTGTGCGGAGAGAACACCGCCTCCACCACGTTTGACTGGTCCTAATGTATGGCGCAGAGTACAGTACTTACCGCTCGTCCATGAAACCCAAGGAGAACATATTCCTGATTATGGCGTCAACCATAATTGGACAAAACAAAGTATATTTTGGAGGTTGCCGTATTGGAGGACACAGCTACTCCGTCACAACATTGATGTCATGAATACTGAGAGGAATGTGTTTTTGAATGTGTTTGACACTGTGATGGACATCAAGAGGAGGACAAAGGATACAAATAAAGCCCGATTGGACCTGGCTGACATTTGTAATCGGAAGGAGCTTGAGTTGCAAGACGGTGGTCGTGGCAGACTTATCAAACCGAAGGCAAGTTATACACTAAGCAAAGCACAGAAATTGGCTGTCTATAAGTGGGTTAAAGAACTAAAGTTACCAGATGGGTATGCTTCCAATCTGGGTAGATGTGTTGACATTAAGGAAGCAAAGTTACATGGAATGAAGAGTCATGATTGCCACGTGTTCATGCAACGGTTGCTTCCAATTGCGTTCGACGCATTACCGAAGCAAATTTGGAACCCACTTGTTGAGCTTAGCCACTTTTTCAGGGAGCTTACATCGACAACACTAAATGTGAATCAATTAAAGGATATGGAAGTCAAGATACTCGTTTTGTTATGTAAGCTGGAGCAAATCTTCCCGCCGAGTTTCTTTGATTCCATGGAACACCTGCCAGTTCATCTACCTTACGAAGCAAGAGTTGGTGGCCCAGTCCAATACCGCTGGATGTATCCATTTGAGAGGTAAACAACATCAACTATTTTACTTAATACATATGAAATTCACGAACACGAGAGCGTAGTTTAGCTTTCCCTAAAACTAGTAATTATTTGTATGTATCCCTCTGTAATAGGTTCCTGCACTCCCTTAAACACAAAGTCAAGAACAAGGCACTAGTGGAGGGTACCATTTGTGAAGCATACTTAGTAGAGGAGACTTCTACTTTTGCCTCTTATTACTATCCGGACGAAGTTAACACGAGAAGGACAAGGATGCTTAGAAACGTTGATTCGGGCGAAGGATGTTCAACTAGTCCTCCTATATCAGTATTCAACTATCCGGGCAGATTTAGTGGCAAATCAAAAGGATATTTCTTGGAGCAGCGTGACATTAATGTTGCTCATCTGTATATCCTTCAAAATTGTGAAGAGGCGGCGCCATATTTAGAGTAAGTTTCTACAACGTCTTTAATAAGTTCAATTGACATTTATGATTATTAATCGTCCTGCTGTTAATCTCCCATATGTAGGATGTACGGCAATTTTCTAAGGGATCTCCAACCTGACATTTCAAACGATCAGGTTGATCGAGAAATTACTTCTCACTTTGCTACGTGGTTCAGTAAATATGTAGGTTAAGCATCTTCATTTTTTGAAGCATACATTTTATCTCCTTAAATATATAGCATGTATAAGAATAATATAATATTTGACTGTTTAGGTACTAGATCCAGAAAACAATGTTCAAAATCCATTGTTGACAAATTTGGCATGGGGGCCTAACAGATGGGTTACATCATGGAATACTTATATTGTATATGGATATAAATTTAACACAAAAACATGGAATGACGGAATGCAGACGTGTAACTATGGTGTTTGTGTGCGAGCCACTGATGACAATGTAGAGGATGATTTCTATGGGGTTCTAACTGACATCCTTGAACTCGATTATACCGGTTTCCCCGTGATGAAATTAGTTATCTTCAAGTGTGATTGGTTTGATCCTACTCTTGACGTAGGGACAAAAATAGATAAAAATTATGGTATTGTTCAAGTTAGGCTGTCTCGAAGGTATAATAAGGCGTATGACCCATTCATTTTTTCACAACAGGCAGAGCAGGTTTATTACTCGCCATATCCCGAAGGACATCATGGCTGGTTGGGTGTTATTAAGGTAAAGGCTCGCAGTATAATTACTGATAATGTAATCAACCAGCCTGAAAAAGATGCTCCGTACCAAGATGATGAGTGTTCAAGATCGCACGTACCGTTGCAAATTACGCCGGACATTATTGTTAATTCTCTGGCGGACATTTCCGGAAATGGGGAAGAAGTTGAAAGAGAGTTAATGGATCAATCCGATTTGGACGCATCTAGCGAAGGTACATTTCGATCAAGTGATACTGATGAGAGTGAGGGTGAATTTAGTGACGGATATTCTACTTAGGTAATTTATTTATGTCATAATTCATTGTGTGAATGTCATTCTACTTATTAGGTAATTTATTTTTGTATTATTTACACTGTTGTGTAATCATATTTTCATTTTTTTTCACAGATGGCAGATTCCTCCAGAGGTAGGGGTCATCGTGGAGGTCGTGCTGCGAGAGTCCCTTCACCGGCCGACCCACAGCCTTCAGATCGAGACCACCCTACCAGCACCTCTGTTGACGGGACACCTCAGGGTGATGGAGTTTCACCCCCCACCCATCCTCATGTGGTCGGGACACAAGCTGCACCCTCATCATCCACACCTACGACGATAGGACCATCATCATCATCAGGACAGGAGAGTCGTGGTCCATCCGACAGGAGGATTCTTCTTATCCCCAGGGGGGATAACGAGTATGCTAATTTAATTTTTTAATATATATAAAGTATCGTTAATTTCTATTTACTTGTTTTTTTAATTTAATTATAACATTTATTAATGCTCTAATTTTGCTGCAGCTTTCTGCCCGCGAAGGGCCCTTCTGATTCGATATCGAAGATCCTGCGACGCAAGTTTGATGGTCCATGGCCTAAATGGAAGGCCATCCCACTGGGCCATAGGGATCAGTTGTTTCTAGAGTTTAAGGTAACAAGTTATTAAGTTTTTTAAATTAAATTTACATTATATATATGTACACACGAATTTCCTAACAACTGTAAGTTGCAGAAAGAGTATAGGTGGGACTTAGCTTTAGAGGCTCTCGTCAGGGACATATTTGAGCATAAAGGCTCACTGGTCATGAAGAATCGATGAACAAGCCGAGGAAGGGTCGGAATAAGGGGAGGTGGGTGGATCCCGAGATCAAGAGGCAATTGGACCAAGATTGGGCTACCGAGAAGTTCCAGGAGATCAGTGCCACGGCTCGGCGTAATCGAGCTTCGATGGTGGCGCATGTGCTTGGACCGGTGGGTCTAAATCAGCCCGCCGCCCACTACGACGAGCTGGTAATACATTAAACTTTTGACTTAATATACTATTTAATTAATTAGTTTTCATTTTTAATTATTCTTATGAATTTAATATTATATTATTCTGTGCAGAAAGCACGAAACAATGAGCCCCGATCGCTATGGAGTTGGTGGAGAGGACGAAGAAGTAGAAGTCGGGGACATGGGTCAACGACAAGGCCCGTAACTATCTTTGTAAGCAAAAAAATAATTTAGTGTTTACTTGTAATTTATAATAAATGATTTGTTAATATTGGATATAATTTTAACTAAATCTCTTCAACTATACTTTGTAGGTGGGCTTCAATGAGAAGAAGGACGATGCCATATCACGTGCCTCACAGTCACAAGATGAGGCTTTGACCGGGTGATGGCTGCTCTCCTGTCTCCGTCGACGATAATGTCATTTATTTGGAGGTCGTCGGGGGCAGGAACAAGAAGGGGCACGTGTATGGCCTCGGACACCTGGGAGCCGAGTTCATCGCTTCATCGTCCGGCACGCCTGCTCCTTGCTGCACCGATACCGTCCCTCAGGAGCAGTTCCACCAAATGCAGGACACCATCACGCAGCTGAACGCGGAGCTTCGGGAGAAGGGCGAGAGAGAGCAGCATATGGCAAACCATATTGCACAGTTGACTCGGGCACACCAGCAGCTGATGCAGGCGAGCATCGAACAGGGCCAGACACTGCGGCTGGTGTTGGAGCAGATGAGGATCCAGACTCCAGTTGCTCAGGATGATGCTCAGCGGTTGTGCCGCCGCTACCGCTCCTCGATTCGCCGCCGGCCCATCGATGTCGCTACTCCAGAGGACGATCAGCTAGCAAACAGCGGTGGTACGGACGCTGAGGATGATTGGATTCCTCCATCTCCCCCTCATCATGACTGATTTTTTTTCTCCATATTTTTGACTTTAAACGATTCTTGTACGACATTTTAGATTATTCTTTTTATATATATTTATTCTTTCTTATGATTGTATATTTCATAAGTAATTTGGTGTGTTTTATTAGTAAGTTTGCTAACGTTTAAAGAAAACCAGAAATAAAAATTTTATTTTAGAAAATTAAATTTTTTTTAAAAAATAATAACCAGTTTAGCGACCGAATTGGAAACCAATAATTCGGTCGCTAAACTGTATTTCACATTTACAGATGAGGTATAGCGACCGAAAATCCGTCGCTAATATAGGTTAACAATAACCAAAATTAGCGACCGAATTAGCAACCGATTATCGGTCGCTAGAAATGGTTACCCCAAAAATACGACCAACCTAATAGCGACCGAATTTACGGTCGCTAAAACCTTAGCGACCAGGTATTCGGCTACTGTTGTGACTCCGGCAAGTGTACCGGGTCGTCGCAAGTAATAAAAATAAACACGGTAAGTAATTACCGAGGTCGAACTCAGGGATTGGGCTACCAATTCGACTAATTCACGGGAAATCCGATAAGTTTGGTCAAGTTACAGAAGGTGGTTGACAGAGAGAGAGAATAGGATTGTAATCTAAATTAACAAATCTAAATAAAACTAAACGATTAAAATCTGAAATTAAAATTTCCAAGGTCACAATTCCACCTACCCAACATGCATACCCAAGTGATGATGAATTCCTCCCTAAGTTCAATTACAATGTCAACCGGGACCCCTAAATTCTCCTAAATCCACGGTCGTGCTCAAATAGGACGTATTCGATGATTGGATTAATTACTTGCAGGTCTCATAATCCTAATCTCGAATTCTGTTAAATCTTGTTCCCTAAATGGTTGCACTAATCTCCTAATTCCACGGTCGTGCTCATTATTCGATTAGTGATTCCAATTCAAGTTCTAAAACGTGAATCGCCGTTTGGCCTTAACACGTTTAACTAGTTAATCATGCAACACATATGATCAACACAATCAATTCAGAATTGGTAAACATTAATTAAAAGAAGGAAAGGAAAACATACATCACATTGAATCTACACTGCCATGGGCGGCTTCATTGTTCCCTCGGACGAAGGGGATTAGTTCCTCATGCTCATAGACAAACACTTGGACATAATCACCATCGTAAAATAAAAAGAAAAGAGAAAAGGAGACGCAGCTCCAAGGAGAAGCAAGGATTCGTAACTACTGCCCTAACCTAAGTGGAAAAACTCCTCCAAAAGCCCTCAGCCTCCTGAAGTTGCCTCCTCCAATCTGATCTACAACGGCCTTTAAATAGGAATCCTGATCTGCGCTCTCTCGCGAGGCGAGCAGCCTCTCGCGAGGCGAGAATTAAAATTAGCGCGCTTTCAATTTAAACTCTCGCGAGGCGAAAGTATGTTCGCGAGGCGAGTCTTCAATTCTAGGCTGTGACCTTCATCACGGCTGGGCCGTGATGGTCTCTGACATCCAGGGTCTTCAAACTCTCGCGGGGCGAGAGGCTTCTCGCGGGGCGAGACTTCACCTTAAACTGTCACGGGCGCGGTCTTCATCACGGCTTGGCCGTGATGGTCTCTGTCTTGCAGGTCTTCATGATTCGCGGGGCGAACATATTCTCGCGTGGCGAGACAGAATTGATGACCTTGCTATTTTATCTGTTCTTCAGGCTCGCGAGGCGAGCGCCCACTCGCGGGGCGAGTGTCTCCAGAAGTGCTTTTTCCACTGCTTCTTGACTTTCCTTGACTCCCGGAGCTTCACTTATTTAACCTGAAACAACAAAAGCACCCACAAGCGTAATTCTATTCAAAATAACCTAAAAACTACACAAAAGACACAAAACGAGTCAAAGTCCAACTTAGGAACAAAACAAGGCAAATTTGGGCGAAAACGAGAGTGAACTCGAATAAATTGGCACGTAAACCCTAGTTCATCTAGTCATAAAACTAGATAAGCCAGAGGCTTATCAGCTACCACCATAAATCGGTCTCTGATTCGGTCGCTAAAACAAATAGCGACCGATTTACATGGTTTAGCGACCGAAAATTACGGTCGCTAAACAATTGTTTTTTTGTAGTGGTTCCTATTCAGCTTAGGAAAACTATTATAGACATTCCTCTATAAATCTTCAAACTCACAAAATCAATCTTAACCATGGATACTGAACATCACCTTAGATTCCTTTAACAGTGTTCTGCCTCGTTCAACATCTGATTCAAAAAAATTTCCTCACTTATTGTCATTGATCTTAAGGATTCACATCTTACTAGCCATAACTATACCTTAACAAATCATTTCTTGTCCATCCAGCTAAAAGGATGATCGTAATCAAATACTACTCTTACTCCCAAACCAACCTCCTAAGAATCATATTATTTCTATCGCTCATCTACTCGAGTCGAGAGTGGTCCGTTGATATCAATCCCAACTTGGTCCTCAACACTTGGAGCGGATTTTCAATGACAACATTTGTAAACTTCGGGTCTTCATTTTGAAACAAAATTTTGAAGATATTTCATGGAATCCGATCAGTTCTCTGATACCCATATCGATTAGCTTATCCACTGCATAGTGGATGTTTACAGGTAAGAAGATTGTTAACTTCGTCAGCCTGTCCACGATTTCTTGAAACAAGACGAGTCTCTCAAAGGCCCTCGATAAATTCACAACGAAATCCGTCGCCACACTAACTTCTTGTCAAGGAATGTCTCAAGCGTCAAGTTATCTCTCTTTCACTGTACTCGACTAACCCTGACATCCTGATATGAGTCAGATACCCATCGTCATAACTCATGAGGTAGGTTACATGTCAATGACATTAGGAAGAATACGTATGGTAAAGTTGATCAAGGATGACAAATCATTTCGAACTACAATAAGGTATCGTCTTGGAGACTACAGAAAGGAATTTTTCAAGAAAAGAAGCTTCTTGATTTCTCTTTAACAAAAGCTTAGAAAAGACTTTCATTAATTTGAAAGATACAGGAACATCCCGTATGGAAAAAGATTCTTCAATTAGGTTCGTGGATGTAAAAATTCATGGCCAATACACATTTACAAACATGAGTCTAATAAAGTTACTCCTCCCATTAAAATTTCCTTGGATAGTTTTAACTCTAAGAGTATTCAGCGTAGAACAAGACGTTCGTCAAATGATGATTTCAAAGGGAATGAGTCCGACAAAATTGGACTGAGTCACATTTACCAAAAGTAAAAGTGACTAGCATGAGCTTCATCAAGAAGCTTTTGTTACTAAAAAAATTATTTGGTTCATAACACAAGAAATAGTTATAACCAATTTAGGAGTCCTGACAGATTTCAAATCAAACTCCAAAAAGTTTTGTCTGACACACGCAAACTTGATTCACTATGATTGTTTGATACAACCATAAGGACTCGAAGAACAAATGTTAACTGACACCTTAGTAAAGAATCAAAAAGTACAGTGAAGAGTCTTCTTAAACATGAGACATTCATTCTAAAAGTGAAGATTCGGATTGGCTTGGCACGACCTCGAACAAGCATGAAGGTCTTTCTAAACACGCTTACTCCGGTTTGTTGCCGTCTTCTGCATTCTTCTCTGAATGGCGTACGATAATCGATGACTTATCCCATCTTTCTGTCATGCAAAGAGTTGGTCTTTCCCCATAAGGTAAGTCAACGGCTCCAAAATCTTAGACATTTCATCGATGAGACTTTGAAAATAGCTCGTTAGCCTAACAACTACAGACTTTTGTCACCGTCTATGGTCACTTTCATAAAAGTGATGCTTCATCCTTATAAGCAACACTGACGCTCCCCTCGGGACACACTTGGTCCCCAAACGGTTCTGACACCAATCTCCCTTTTAAGTCAAGTCATCTAACTTGACTAATTTTGGAGGCGATATCCTACACGAAGCGATAGAGATCCGATTGCATCTAAGAACTAGATCCATCGAATACTTAATATCCTTTGCAGGGACAAACCTGGAAAATTCTCAGGGAATACTCCCGAAAAATTTTCCACAACGGGTACTTCATTCAAATGTTTGACACCATTTTGAAAAGATGAAAAAATGTGTCAACATGAATCAACGTACCATCTACTAATCATGAGTTCTCATAAGGTATCGACCAAACAGAACCCATCAAAACACACCTACAGGTGCGTCAACACACATTGTTTCGACAAGGAAACAATTCAAGCAATGACCAAACAGAGATCACACAACAAAAACATAACGGACCTATTCCCCGAGTTCCCGAAAGACTCGACCAGCTCTGATACCACCAATGTAACACCCCCCTTGGGCATTACTTCCTAATCACATGCGGAAAATAAATTAAGAAAAAGTTTACTGGTTGCTTTAGGAAAAACTTCTATTATTTTCATAGGTATGAAAATTTGGGGTAAAATTTTTCTTTTCTAGGATTCACCTCAAAAAAAAAAAATGATTCACGCATCACTTAAAATGAAATCACATTGTATTTTACTATCACACAAAGACTAAGTTTATTTATAAATTATAGCACCTCAGCATATACATTTCATGAAATAATCTTTCGTCTTGAAGTTACACAATTTTACAAGGTTTTTCAGAACTGTCTATATCGACTTTTTAAGCGTATGCAATCCAAAGCAAACATCCTAAGCTGGTCGTTCTAATAGACATCTGTTGGAAAGAACTCAGTAGTTCCTACCATTAGAATAATCACCCACCTATTCAAAAATCGGGATTAATATCCCCGAGTGAGGTCAGGAGCTTCTCGACACCGCCTGTCCTAGTGTACCAAGGTACAATAGCAAAGAACCGGAAAACCTGATATATTGTAAGGGTGAGATACTAATATATGGATGAATTATGACGACCATATGCCCAAACACAGAGCAACAGATACAGTTAAGTATTCATAATCAACATATAAATTCTCACAAAATAATCATATGAATCAACAATTGTCGTCGTTTTTGAAAACATGACACTTCTATATTTCAACATTCTGTCCTAGTCTCCGGAGACCACAACTCCGTGCAATTTTTGAAAAACGGTGAGCTGATCAGGCTCAATTGCCACACAGACACAAATAGCCAACACATGTACATCGCTCAACTTAATTCCCATAGCAACTGTCCAACTCAAGGCACAGTAATCAACGCATGTGGGTTCCAAAGCACACCGTCCTACACAAGGCACAATGAACAAGGCTCATGGAAATCATGGTCCATCAAGGCACCAATGATACACCATCGCATGAGATACATTTCCCTTCAAGGCATGCACACAAAACAATTTGGGCACATCTTCCCAATGCATGAAAAAGCATTGTATTTTCGTAGCTTTTCTTTGTATTTCATTCTTTCCTTCGTCGAGGCTCAAGGCTCGCGACCATCCATAAATTTTCAATGTTTTAAAACTTTCATTATCGACATAGGACATTTTAGCCCGAGTGTCCAATCACAACAGTCCTAGACCTGTGCACTAGTCTTAGACTTTGTGGTCGTAGAAAACAACTTTCACCACGTTTTATCACAACGTATGAAGGACACACAGTCCACAACAACGAAAATAGGGCACACAGTCCACAACAGCGTGTATAGGACACACAGTCCAAGACAACGTATATAGGACACGCGGTCCACAACAACGTAGATAGGACACACAGTCCACAACTTCATATATAGGACGCACAGTCCACAGCATTGTGATACGGATCATGGATCCACTTGCTTTAACTCTAGTATCCCGACGTCTCGATTACTAGGTTCACTTTTCAACGTTATTTTTCGTTCAGTGAAAAACAAATACAAAATCAAAACTTTCGTAACTTATCCAAGTTACCGGATATTTTTACTTTAATAAGTATATGTCATGCAGCCAGATTTATATTTTACATATGTTCATCCATACCAAGTTATTATCTTCACTCTAGCATCATCCACAAGCCATAAAACAAACATGCAAGGGTCCTAGACCCTCAAAAACACATGCAAATACTTTAAATGATAGTAGTGGTGAGGATGAGTTCAAATAAACTAGTTTTAGAAACATGCATCATGGTTCTTAAGTCTTGCATGTGAAATTCTTAACAAAACATTCATTTTTCTATTTGTAAGGTTTCGAATACCCTTTTAAAAATGGGTTTGGAGAAATTTTTTGTTACATGCAAATCAATAGGATGAAAGTAAGGTGATTATGAGTTCATAAAAATTTGTTGTCTACTAAAAAAAATTTCTAAAGAGTCTTTCTTAAAATCTTTAACTAAGCCTTAACATGCCACTATGAAGGGCAACATGCATGTAGATGAAAATAATATTTTTGAGAAAATGAAGAGCAAGAGGTGAGAATCATACCCTTGATGATGAAGAGAAGGTGAAGGTGAGTAAGGTTCCCAAGCTTTCATGACCAACAAGTTGAAGGAGATGTGAGTGAATAAGTGAGTGTGTGAGAGTGAGCTTTGAGAGAAGGTGGAATAAAATGAAAAAAAAATGGAGTGAGAGAAGTGTATTTATAGGCAGCGAGGGGGGAGGGGCGCAGTTGAGTTGTGAAAGAAATGGAGGAGATTTTTGAATTTTTTTTAAATTAAAAACATAATTATTAAAATAAGGCAAATGCGTGTAGAAATGGTAAAAATGATGTTATACCTTAATGGTTACTACTATTCACACCTACTACAAGTCAATCACTCATCAAATCTTTTCAATATGCTCAAATCAGATTTTTGGTAAATTTGGTTTGTTCCGGTTAAGTTTTGTTTCCTATCGGTAAAACCCGATCGTATTTTTCTTTGTAAATTTCTATCTGAAAAATCTATATTGAAAGAAATAATTTCTAAAATCATAGAAATAGTTATAATTGAGTTGGGAAAAATAAAAATTTTATTTTTCGTATCGAAAATTATTTTTCGGGTCAGTAGAGTTTGACCGACAGTGAAAACTCAGACCGGAAACGTCTGAAATTTTCTACCAAAAAATTTCAACTACACTCTCATAAAATAAAATTGATTATGAGAATAAAATTTTTTGTCTATTAAAATAATTCTTTACAAATTAAAATAATAAACACTAAATTACACACCTAATCATAGATTACCGACAAGCAGAAAAAATCGAGGTGTTACAACTCCTTCTTTGATTCACGGTCTGGGTATTAGTGACATTGATCTCTTCCTTCAAAACACTTCTGGGTATCTTCTTTTTTTAACATTCCTTCTTCATTTATTTATTTTTAAAAAAAATGAAGACTAACATGCAGAAGTTGATAATTTGTTTGGTAATTCAGGCAATGGTCATATTGAAAGTTGGAAATGCTATTTTGGTTGAAAGTCACGTGTCCAAGTTCTAAAATTATCCTTGGTGAAGAACTTTGGTAACCCATGGTGGAAATCATAATGAAGGTGACGCCGAGGTTGCTACCGATGTGGAACAACACAGAGGTTGTAAATATATGCATAATGATGTGGAATATTCTGGAATTAAGGTTATTTCCCTAATTTTATTTTACAATTGCGTATATTTGATTTTTTGTGTGAGAATTTAATTTAGTTGAAAAAGGTGTTTCTGCTTGGTTGTAGGGATTTATGTCCCAGCTTATTGATAGTTTGCCTTGAATTGGATCTTCTGGTTATTCTGCTGATGTTAAAGTAGATTCATGAGAAAAGGAATTTGGGGGAATGTTAGTGTTGTTGTCCCATGTGTTGATCCGAAGGATTTGAAAATCGAGGAGGAATATGTTGAGCAGATGGTTGTGAAAACTATGGACTTATCCTTGTTGTTTAAATTATAGTTGGTCGTCCAGTAGCTTAGTTTAGGGCATGGATAAATATGTTGCTTTTCAATCTTTTTATGTGCATGACTGCATGTAAATACGTCATTCATGAGTGGGACCACCATTTTCTCATTTTTTTATTTATAAATATTAAAAGAGGAGTTATTTGAAATAAAAATATAGTGTAAAATGAAATAAGGATACATTGAAATATCGTAAAAAGTGAATTTTTGAGATTTAAATTGGCATAGAGATGAATTAGGTTTTTTATGAACTACCGTAGTTAGGGACTTTAACTTCCTAATGGTATCCCCGAGGTATCCCAATAAGCTTCGGTCTTTTGAACCGACATGGGACTAATCCTCGATCGGATGCTTAGAGTAAAGAATTAATCTTTAGTTTTTGCAACCTCCCATCTAGAGTTTTTGTCAATAGGATTCGAACTTACATTCTCCTCCTAATAGGATCGAGATGCTTACCACTCATATATGATATTTGTCGTGAAATCCTATCTTCTTTTATCCTGGATGAAACCAAGTTATCATTAGGTAAAATTGCAACAACCAGTCATGATTATTTATTATATTAGCACATAATTAATTAGTTTATCAAAAAATTTATTTTATGAAAAGAAATTTGAATATTATTTTATTAATTAATTTAAAAAAATTTATGTAAACTAGAAATTACAAAATAATACCACGACACCTGAAAAATATTTTACAAGAAAACATGTAGACAAAATTACACATAAATCAAAATGAATATTTTAGGAGAAAATTGCTCTTACTACATGAGAGTGAATATTTTACGTCAAACCTAACATGATTTGTTAGGAAAATTTATTTTTTATTGTAATTATAGTATTTTTTTTAATCTATTATTTTAATTATTTAATATAAATATAAGAAATATAATGCACAGATTAAACATTTTACATAAAAACAAGAAAAATTTACACTTAAGAAAAAATTATGGTTATGGTTATACTTCACCAAGTTAAACATTTTACTTACTTTTTTTTTTTGGTGACAAAGGTTGAACATTTTACTTGAAATCACATTTACAAATAAATTGCTAGGAAAAATTATAATTTGTCATAATTTAAACACATTTTTAAATCATTGCTATAATAATTTTAACATAAATATATTTATTTGTCAAGATTTTCTTTTATTTAAAGCAATTCAAATATTCTATTCAATTTTTTTTTGGTTTTCTAAATTGTGTTATTATTTTTCCTTTTCACAAGGTTTTACCATATTGATTAAAAGTATAATTTCCCACATTTTTATGACATATTGGCAGGTTGGCCCATCAAAAATAAAAAATTAAATTATAGAAAACGTATGTGACAGGTGTGCAGACGATGTCAACTTGTTATAATATATATATTTTAAATTTATTTGGACTCCTCTCTTTAAAAGTTGTGTTTTGTAATTTATTTTTGGCGTGGAATATTGTGCAAGTGAGACCAATTTGATTCTACATTTAGGTTCTGATGAGTTACTTCCTATATTTGCTTCGACGGGAAGATAATATAGCTGCAATATGTTTAATCTAATATATATCATTATATTTTTAAAATTTCTCAGGACTCTTTTTAAAAAAATTGTTTTTTGATGTTTTTTTTTTTGTATGCAATTTTGTGTAAGTGGACAAATTTGATTCTACATTTGGGTTTTGAGAAGTTGCTTCATATGTTTGCTTCGACGGGGAGATAATATAACTACAATCAACTTAATCTAATACATGTCATAATATTTGTAAAATTTCTTAGAACTCCTTTATTTAAAAGTTGTGTTTTGAAGTGAAATTTCATTACATTATATATTGTGTTTATGATATATACTATAAGCAATGGTTGAACCGAGTACAAGGGGCCGTTGAAGGAAGTAGAGCAAAGGAATGTTGAAATATAATAATTTATGTTTTCTTGCACATATATCCAATCTTATTTTATGCAGAAAACCTTTAGATCTCATTATATCATGTTAATATTAATTTGTCAATAACTTTTGCTTATCCTATAATTTTAAATTTACAAAATAAATTATTCCAACAAATACTCTATTCGTGCATCACATGGGTACACGAGTGTGTTGTATTCGAGTTAGAAGGATTGTGTTCGTATTACCTTAATCTTTATTTATAAATAATATTTTATAATTTTACTATTTTTAAGAAATAAAAAACAAATTTTCAAATAAAAAATGAAAAATTATTCTCACAAACTCTGTTTCACTCGTGCATCGCACGAGTCCATCGTCTAGTCTTTATATATAAAACAGTATTCGCTGGACATTTTTTCCCTCTGAAACTAGGGTTAACTTTGTAATTTTACTAACTAATTTAATATATAAAGATTTGTTATAATAATTTCAAACTATTATCTACATGGATTCAGGATTATTTACTCATCATAAATAGCATATTTCCACTTTGCAA
The DNA here is from genome assembly GCA_030762895.1 of Sophora flavescens. NCBI lineage: Eukaryota > Viridiplantae > Streptophyta > Magnoliopsida > Fabales > Fabaceae > Sophora > Sophora flavescens. The sequence continues at coordinate 66,061,677 of CM061066.1, read as the reverse complement.
TAATTTTCAAAATTCAAATTTCAATAACTATCCATTTAACAAGTTGCTATCTTTTCGATGTTTTGTTGTTTTTCTTCATATATTTTTTTATTTGTTTAAAAATTTAGTGCAAAAGTTAATATATTAATAATACTTTAATTCTACAATTTTTTATTTTTCTTATATCCTTTAGTTAATTGTACCTCCCACGGTTGTACAAAAAACTTCCTTTCATCACTCTTTATTTATATTAATATTTTTAATATTTTCATCCTATTTATTTTAATATTTAATATCTTTATAAAAAACCAAAGTAATTATAAATTTCATAATTAATAACCTTTTCCAAAAAACAAATAACCTTTCTTTCTTACTTTAATAATATTTATCCCTAGGTTTGTTTTTCTTATATGTACATGTAAGTGACATCTATAATGTACTTTGTGGACTCTTAATTTTTTTCAAATTTAACATAATAATGTATTTTCTAAAAATATTATGAAATTATACCACTAACATATATTTCACCCATGCATGACACCAATCCAATGTCTAGTTTCCAATATTTAAATAACATAATTGTGAATATAAAATTTCCATATAAAAAAATAATTGTGAATATAAATCCAAAGATAATATTGGAGAAACGATGATGGTGGTGTCTATAAAGATGTTGCTTCAAGTCCGCCCACCCAATTCGCGGCTTTTAGCGCGTGAAACTAATTTTTTTAAAAAATTTTTATAAAGAATTTTTTTAATCTTTAGTTATGATATTAAAAAAGCAAATCAAATTGACCCCTAATGCTAAAGGATCTAAAATTGGAAATTTTTCATTGGAATTTGATATATTTTATATTGTGAAGTGTGATAAACTTAGTTTTCTAATAATATATATTTTTTATTTCCTTAATCAGTACATTAGGCTCTGTTTAGATATTTTAAAATGAGCGGAATGGAATGAAACGGAATGGAACGGAGTGGAGCGGAATTGAACGGAGTTTCCATTTCATTGTTTGAGTATTTTATGATGGAAGAACAAAATCGTTTGGAAAGTAGATGAAATGGAATGAGTTATAATTTTTTTATTCCTTTTTTACCCTTATGTAAAAAAACATTGTTATTTAAAATTAAAACATTAAAAAATGATTAAATTATCCAAATCATTCACCAATGTGGCAATGTGTATATAAAAGTGAGGTATCATTTGACTATTGTATTATGCATATTTAAATAACATAACTTTGTGCTTATAAAAGGAAAAAAAAAAAACATAACTTTGTATAAAATAATAGCCCATGAAACTCTAACCAGGACCCGTTGTTTTTGTTTTTTAAAAAACTTCAAATTCTTTTCTTCTTCCCTTTATCTTTAAATATAAAAGAGTATTTGTTTGGGCATCCCCCCCCCCCCCCCGGCGGAAACTAGGGTCAATTTTATAATTTTATTAACTAATTTATTATCTATATAGATTTCAAGGTCATTTACTCATCATAAATAACATATTTCCACTTTGTAATGATTTTCAAAATTCAAATTTCAATATCTATTCATTTAACAACAAGTTGTTATCTTTTGGATGCTTTGTTGGTTTTCTTCATTTTTTTTATTTGTTTAAAAATTTAGTGAAAAGGTTAATATATTAATATTACTTTAATTCTACAATTTTTTATTTTTCTTATATCCTTTAGTTGATTGTAGCTCCTACGGTTGCATAAAAAACTTCCATTCATCACTCTTTATTTATATTAATATTTTTAATATTTTGATCCTATTATTTTAATATTTAATATCTTTATTAAAAATCAAAGTAATTATAAATTTCATAATTAATAACATTTTTCAAAAAACAAATAGCCGTTATTTCTTACTTTAATAACATTTATTCTTGGGTTTGTTTTTCTTATATGTACATGTAAGTGACATCTATATACTTTGTGGACTCTTTATTTTTTTTCAAATTTAACATAATCATGTATTTTCTGAAAATATTATGAAATTATACCACTAACATATATTTCAACCGTGCATCGCACGGATCTAATGTCTAATAGATTAAATAAAGTTTGAGTTACAGTTCTTTTAAGAGTTAACTACTCCAAAAATGCGCGTCAGTTTGTGGAAAATCATTATTTGTAAAATTAAAAAATTAAAAAAAACAAATAAAAAAGAAAATAAACTGAATCATAGGAACGTCAGTTTCCATTGGCAACCTTGTGCGTAAAACGGTTTCCTCTTTTTAAAAAATTTATTCAATTTTATTGCTTTTTTATAAATTAATGGAAGTTATTAGGGGTAGTCTGGGCATTTTGAAATGTTGGAACCAAAATTCAACTATCCTCCTTATATAATTTATTTATATATAATATTAGTATAGATTAAAATCTCATCTCTTTGTCCATCTCCTCCTAAAATCTTACATAAGGCCTCAAATATGAATTTTAATATGGAATACTACTTACAGAACTTAATTTTCATTCTTTAAACAAGTGCTTACAAGCATTTCCTTGCATTTTGCTACGAATTCATGTGTCTGTAGCATGGAAATTAATCTTAAGGACATGAATTAGGCAGTCTAGTTTCCAGTACTTAGGAACTTAATTATATGATGTTAGAGCATCCGAGTATGAGATATGAAAAATTTAAAAGGAGAATGTTGATCAGTACCCATATATAGGGCATTTGGTTAAAGAATAAAAAGAAGAAATCTTTATGAGGAAAAGATCTATTCAAAATTTTGACAAGTGATATTTTTAGTTTTCCAACGAAAACTTGCTTTTATTGAAATACATAACCAATATTCTCAGGGTACTGATTAGGAAGACCTAATTTAAGATGTCTTTCAAAATATATAACAACCATACTTAGCATTTGGATATTACACCTAGTAGAAAAATGCAGAACATTTTTAGAGAATTTAATTTAAAAACAAGTTGTACATTCTAAGAAAATTATACAAAATTAAAATAAACTTAGATGAATCATACAAACTCTTGTTCCTCTAATTATGTCATTCTCCATTAAAATCTCATTTCTTTAATTATCTGACCTCCTAAAATCATTCCATTAGTATCAAAGCTACATAATATTGGATGTAACTTAAAAGCCTTCCATATAATACAACAATTAAATCAAGATAATAATCACACAACGTGTAAAGCCACATATGCTTACTAGAAACTACAAGAGTAAGAAATCCTTGTCAAAAGTCTTCAACAAGGACGGCAAGCAAACTCACAACTACCAAAAATATGGCAAAACTATTATCAAAGTGGAAGCACTATTTTGGTGTAGCAACACACTAATTAGACATCAACACATAAGGATTTATTTTTGTAAAAAAATCATAAAAATGTGCATCAAGGAGGAGTGTTGGAAAGTGCAGCACATTTTTAGAGAATTCAAGAACATGTTGCATATTATAAGAAGTTACAAGAATAAAGAACTAGAAACAAAAAAAAAATATTAATAAGTAAGAACCTAGAAGCTAGCCAGTAGGACTGGAATCATACAATTATTCTCATCCTTTTAATTAAGTTCTTTCTTCTTAAAATTCCATATCTCTGATTGCATCATCTCCCCCGAAAACTTTACACTCCCCAATGTCGTATATATAGTTTTCCAAGTGCTTGCGAAATTGATTAGGATGCTACTCGAAAAACCTCCTAAAATAATTCCATGTATCTTGGTAATCTAAGTGTCGTTTGGTATCAAGTATATTTTCACATTGATGGGAAAGTGAGGTGGAAATAAGATTTTATCATGTTTGGCATAATAGATATAAAAAAAATCATTCTTAGGCATAAAAGATATCCCCGGAAATAAATTTTGTGGATCAAATCATAAAATTATATTTGTATGTATGAGGATGTGAAAGAATGTTTCCTTGAATTGAGATCCTCGACAATATAATTTACTTAGCTGAGAACATAACATTCCATGAACCAAATGACACCTAAGTTTAAGATATAAGAAAATTCAAGATTCCTTACGTATGCGGTATGAAAATTGAAATAATGCTTCTTGGATTTCAATATTTTTCATCAACATATACCTTATAACTTGATATCTAATTCTATATCAAGTTATATATTAAGTTATATATATAATTAGATATATAACTTAATATATATAATTAGATATAGAACTTAATATATATTTGGGACTTGGGACTTGCGAATTATAGTTCTCACATATCAAATGCCCTCTTATAGTGTTTTCATGAAGCATAAGATTCATGGAACTTATGATGAGGATGACAAGAGATACAAAAAGCATTGGAAACTTCTTTGGAAGTTTTAATTCTTTGATGTTTTGTATTTAACTACAGCATATAGGTTAATATGTTTTCAAAAGCTTGCCACAACATTATGGGCTAAGTTGTAATCTAAAAGTAATGCAGGCTATTAGCATAAACAGATAAGTGCTAGACACTACTCACTAGCCATTCTTTTTCTTGTTGTAGCTTTGCGATTTTCATCCTCCTGCAATTTACTAAATTTATCTTCAAATACATTTTAATTCCAAATCATCATAGTTTGGACAAGTGTTCAGTCTATACTTTCGGGCATATATGAGGGCTAGCTGGTGATAGTGGAAAGGAAGAGTGAGGCTATATGTATTGATGAAGAAAGAAATATTGAGTTATTAGAAAAGAAAATCGAAGGTTGAAATTGCACTGTATCTACAAACAAACACCGAGGCAACATGGTTATTTCTTCCAACACAGAATTCACTACAACATAGACTCAATGGTAAAAGTTCCTAACTTTACATTTTAACATTTAATTTTTAGTTCAATTCTCAAAGTTCTCATTCATAATTCCGAGCTAGCTTCGTTCTATTTCTGAATTCGAAGCCGCTGTGTAATGTTTAAAGATGAATGCTTGTGGTTGGTAAAGTTGGGATTACGAGAATCTTAGTTCTATAAGTGCTTTCTCTAAATAAATAACAAAAAAAGGAAAACTGGTTTGATTGTAATTTTATGCTGTTGAGATTGCTTCAATTTTGTTAATGGTTCGCCCTGATCTATAACTTGATCCGGTAATTTTTGGAGTTAAAAAAAGGGGCGAATGGGAGATCTATAGGGGGAAGCGGAGGGTGAGAGCTGACAGGGCCATTTTATTATTTTCCTTGTATGCTGATATGGTGTGGGTTAGGGGAAAAAATGTGTGGTTGTTCATTGTATCAGTTGACGATTGTATCTCGATCTTGTGTATACTGGTCATTGTTGAATAAGAAAACTTTCTGATTACTTGTGGTTGTCGGTACATTTACTGAACCATGTTAAACAGTTTCATGTTTTCTTTTCTTCGTTTGTTTTCGTGTTTTTTGCACTGTTTTTTTTTTATACATTTTTTTTAATAAAAGGCTAGGCATGCAAAGGCATCACAACAGAGAAAGGCATCCTAACTAGGTTGGCACCCCAGACCCTACAAATCATCTGCAGCACACCTAAAAGATATGATTAATATAAATTATAGAACAAAGAGAAAGCATGGGGGGACTAGGCCAAGACCCATGGAGAGCTATCTAAACCTGAACTGAGGTAATCCCAGTTTATCATGATAGAAATCAGTCTTTACAAAATTAGGAAAATTATCCCACCAAGTGTAACTAGAACCAGTAGCACCAAAGGAAGCTAACTTATCGGCACAATGGTTACCCTCTCTGAAAATATGTGTGAAGATTAAATTCAACTGATCACCAATCTTCATGCAATTTCTCCATCCGATTCTGATTTTCCAAGGGACTAAAGAGTGAGATTTAGTTGAAGCAACGACCGAAGTAGAGTCGCACTCAAACCAAATGTTCTTCCAACCTTTCTTGAAGGCCAACTCAATGGCAATCATGACAGCACTAAGCTCGGCATGGAAAGCAGTTGTAATACCAACATAGGAGGAGAAGCAACCAAGGGAATCCCCTAGGGAGTTTCTAAAAATGCCACCAGCACCAGCACGGCCAGGGTATCCCTTAGCAGCCCCATCGGTATTGCACTTTAACCAACCAAAGGAGGGAGGAAACCAATCGACTTGTTTAATAGTAGGAGCTTTAGGAGCATGAGTTGCTATGGCAAAGCCTTTTAGCACCTGAAACTCCGCAATTGAATTGAACATATGGCCTTTTGATAACGAACCAGCTAAAGAGGTTTGAGCCAGGATCATAGTGCAGGCTGATCTCCAACTAATGTTGACATTACTAAATCTACTTTGGTTCCTGCAAAACCATATGGACCAAAATGTGTTAAGAATCGCTGCAAGGTACACGTCCTTCACGGGCTGCACTTAGCATCACAAACTTGCAGAACATCCAAGGCTGAGGTGTAGTTAATTGAGCAGTTTAACTTACTTTTCAGCCATAGCCATGTTTGGACAGCAAATTGGCATTCAAAGAATAGATGCTGAGAGGATTCATCGTGAATGCCACAAAGACAGCACATAGAAACAAACACACAGCCTCTAACTCGCAGGTTTTCATCTGTAGGAAGCTTTCCATGGATCAACCTCCACAACAGGAAAGACCTAGAAGGAGGAACTGATCTTGACCAGATCAATTTGCCCCAGTGCTTGCATTGACCATGACACTACTACAGAAAAGGGCTTCAGTAGCGCTTTTTTTTGGCCTTTAGTAGCGCTTCAAAGCGCTATCTATTCACCCGCTACTGAAGGTGGGAGAGATTCAATAGCGCTTAAAAAAACGCTACTGAAAGTAGGAATAGGTAGCGCTTCCTTGAGAAAGCGCTGTCTAAAGTTGGTAATAAGACAATCTATTACATACTTTAGATAGCGCTTTCTCAAGGAAGCGCTATCTATTTGTCACTTTAGGCAGCGTTTTTTCAAGAAAGCGCTACTGAAAGTAGGAATAGGATCTATTACATACTTTAGACAGCGCTTTCTCAAGGAAGCGCTATCTATTTATCACTTTAGGCAGCGTTTCCTTGAGAAAGCGCTGTCTAAAGTTGGTAATAAGACAACCTATTACATACTTTAGACAACGTTTTTTCAAAAAAGCGCTACTTATTCCCCTTTTTTTTTCTCATTATTCACTGTTTTTCTACATTTCCCACCTGCACAACCATCCCTCATCAATTCACAGTAACACTGCATTTAGGTACATCACACACATACACATATATAATGTACAAAGCTTACATACAATATTGGTAAGCATATATATATATAAACCAAACCAAATATCAAAATCATGCATATATAACCAATTAATTAAGTAATATACTTTAACACAATTCACAGTAACGCTTACACATAACCAATTCTACTATTTAAGTCCATAAACCAAAAGGTCGCTAACCTACACTAGATAATAACTATGCATACTAACAATGTGTACAAGCTAATCAACACACTAGTAATTATAAACAATTTGTGCATGCTGCTTCCATCTTCTGCTTGATCGAACAAAGTCTTTGTTGTCGGCCTGCATAAGATACACATACAGATCACTTGCACATACACACAAGTCTAATAATATAGGAGAGACACTAGCTACCATAATATCAGAGTATTTGAGAAAAGAACATGAAACCAGACATTGCCCTCTTGGGTGCATTTGGGTCCTTTTTCTTCTTCTGTTTTTTCTTTTTTCCATCTTCATCAGCATCTTTTGATTTCTTCTTAGAAGTAGATGCCTTAGAAGACAGATCCTTCTTTGGTTCCCTTTTGCCAGGCTTTTGAAAATTGGTCATCATTAAGGTGTCAGACACAACAAAAACTTAAATGATAGAGGGGAGGTATTACAAGACAATAAATGCAAAAATAAACTTGCCTCTTTCTCATCATCACTATCACTAGCATCAGAATCGTCTGCTCCAGAATCATCAGTTGGAGAACCTCCATCATCCTTGTCAGCAACAAAATCTTCGTCATGCAGACATTTATCACTGATTAAGATAAAGAGAAGCAAAAGCAAGACTAGAATCCTACCACAGGGAGCCCACTGAAAAAAAAAAAAAGCCAAAGTGGGGAAACTTGGACAGACTGAAGATACATGTACAGAACAAATGCACACGAACTGGCAACATCATCATCATTCTCAAGAACTTTAGCCATACCAACAGGGGCCTTGGCATCTCCTAAGTTCATAATTTTCAAGCCCTTTGAACTGCATGTGCAGGCCAAAAAATGAAATTCATATAATGAATAATTAGCTTTGCGGACATGAAAAAAATGGCAACAAGCTAACATTTACCTGATAAAACCATACAAATTGTGGTATTCATTTCTCTGAATATTACGGAAGAGATGTTCTTGCTCAGATTTTAGTCTGATCAGCAGGTCAAAATAATGCATATTTGAACCACCAGCAGCATGCCGCTCAAATTCCACATAGTCAATCTAGTAGGAAAGGAAAAATAATCAAAACCTCCTATACGTAATCTCATATGTATGCAAAGCGTAATTGACATCAATTAATCTGCATTCTGTAAGCACAGCTGGATTTTACCTCTTCGTGAAGAATAAGAGTGGGAGGTTTAGGAAGAAAGAAGAAGCTCTTTTCAAGGGGATATAGAATTCCATCTTCAACTTTCAAAGATGATTTCACTGCATAACTATCTTGACAACTCCTAAACTTTCCGGGTTTGGTAACTTTGGCACCAGATAAGCCACGCAATATTGTGGTGAACACTTCATGGATAAGACATCTCCAACTTGTCCTTGTACTTGGTGTTATAGAGATCTTCACCCATTGACAATTCACTTTGCACGACATAATCAGTTTCAAACTATAAAGAAATAAGCAAAGAAATGTTAGGTTCAGAGGCAAGGATCACCTAAATTGGTCAACCATGACACCAGTAAGCAATCGTACCTGCATCACAATATGAGGATACAAAGTTTGTCCTTTCCGGATAGGGGGATCAAGACTAACGACGACAAAGGTATGTGGCTGATTAGACTACAAATACACAGTCAGTTGACATGAGAAACAATCAGTATACTAAATAGGTCTGGAAAGAAGAGATCATTGGCTGGTTGCACTAAACTATTACTCTCACATATAACTTAAATTACTTAATACAAAAACAAATATCGGTGAAATGAAGGCAATGGATCAATAAATAAACCTTAGGGAGTAAAAACAACCGAACGACACTGCTGTACTGGATTTTGAAATCCTTAGCCTGTCCTTGAAGGCGCAAGAATGACAGATGTAGCTCGAAACTGTATCGTCCCCTGCATAAAAGTACAACTTCTATTAATACATATTAATCTAAATCTGGAAATGAAACAAATGCAAGCAGCAACATACAAGACAACAATAAGAAGCCGAAATTACTTGAATGTAACATTCATGGGTAAATCAATCGATGGATTTAAATACATTACCTTGGTGTAAGGATTGCAATACCCTCAAAAGTAGTCAAACAATTCTATCAAATAAGGTTAAAAAGGTCGACTGCAAAATAACAAAACAAGAATGAGATGAAGTTCTACTTTGACAACTTCCCCCCACCACACCCAAGTTTCCTACCATCTTTTCTTCATATTTGGCAAGATCCCAACATGGAATAAGTATTACCTCTATTAACTACAAAAAAACAAAGAGATAAACAATTCTTTTAATTAAAATTGTACTTGATGTGATTGCCAAAGAAATTGGAGGTAATGGTTCCTAAATCCACAAGAGAAGTAGATCTTGCACTATTCAAGAAAAGCTACTCCATGTGCTACAACAAACTAAATGAACTGAATTTCTTTGAAAATAGGGAAGCTCTTGCCTAAAATGTTACATATCATGCCCTCAAGAATATTGCCAGGTTAAACAGAGGATGTGTCAAACTTTTTGTTTACCGAACACATAAATTTTCTGGAAGTATAGCAAGGATGGCAAAGAAGGATGTCCATGGTACACACGATGCATCATGTGGAGAATATCAATTTCAACACACAAGCCAGTTCATGTAAATATCACCAACTGCTCGCTGGTATTCATGCAGTAATTAGATGAGACATACCAGAATGTTATTGGAACATTTTGCTATATGCTTTTTTCTCTTGATCACGCCTATCAGCTATCTGTAACAAACATTATCAGTTAGATTCCCAAATAAGAATATAATGTTTCAATGCTTGCTCAATTTTAATAGATAAACTAACCTTCTTCATGGCAGCTGCAAGTTCCTTTTTTATTCCAGCTGCAATAACAAGATATTGAGTAAGCTACGGGCAACTTTAGATTACACTACTTGCAAAACTGTAATATAAGGTTCAGTGAAAGTGGACAAATAAAAGCACATTATTTTTAAGTTTTAACTCTTTACAAGGTAACACTTTACTTGGATTTCCTAACAAATCAAATTACTCTATACATTATACATTCAAGTTGATTACATCATTCAAGTTTCATACTTTAATTTTCAGCTTGTATCATTAAAAAGGTTATCCCATATTTTAAATTCAAAAAAAAAAAGAAGTTGAAAACTGATTCTCAATAATACAAGAAAAACCTGACTAGATAGATGAAGTTGAATAAATGTATATGCCTGTGATTATAGCACAGTAGAGTCTATGGCAAAAGGCCTGAACCAAAATCATAACTTACCATCATTTGGCTCCAAGGTCAGTGCATTCTTAAAGCTTTCAACTGCATACCATCATTTTACACTAGAAGAAGAAAAACATATACATTATTGGAACTCATACCAGTGGCAAACTCATAACCATGAGCTGAAGCCTCCTCCTCCCATGCCTTCCATCCACGTATCTGCAGGAAGAATAAAATAAAATAAAAAGACTCTTCAACCATCATACTAACTACATATTATCAAGAAACTAGTTTTCAACAGGTTCATGTACTTTGACTTTCCAATCAACAAAGTTAGCTCCTGGGAGCAAATAATTAATCTGGTTAATGGTTACATTCCCTATCCTTGGCCATCTTTATAGAAAGTGGCCACTTTCAAAACTCAAATCCTCACATTATGGATTAGTTACTCAGGCTGTTTTAATGCAATTTACTTGCCATTTAAATCCTCTTTTCCTTGATATGGTTGTTTCTCATTGTTCATTAATCGTCAAATTTTCTTTCAGCTTCTCCATGGTGAATTTAATGTACCGTGGTTTGGTCTTGGGTTAAGGTTGTTACATTGTTTCATTCATACAGTGCCTTCACCCTACTTACAATAGCATCCACCATGTTGCTGTTTTTTCCACGTTATCAGAGGAGTATCTCTATTGTAAGGAGCAAAGCTCCATTTTCCTTTAGTAAATTTCTGGTACCTATCAAGTTTGAACAGAATCTAAAGGTTTATGTTTTTCTTTTTCTCCGTTAGAAGAATAAAAGAAAACAAAATTATGAAACAACAAATACAATAAGCTAAAACCAATAAATGAGACTGGCAATATTCAAGGCTTCAGTATTTCCCTGCAGTTAGGTACTTTAACAGCACAATAGCCACATTTAGTTCCATCACCTGCATGTCTAAACTTAAACCAATTTAAGGCTCATCACCTTAAGATATAACCACATGACCTTACAGATACATAAACCTTCCAGAGTCATACTTCCAAAGTTCCAAAACAAGAATATGTAGTTCCATTCAATATCCTCAGTGTTAACAGATTCTAAAAAGGAGAATGCTAACCAGCACCCTAAGAGCACTAATTAAGGGAACCCTTCTAAAAAAAATAGAAGAAAAAGCAAACCTTCAATCTCCCGAGAAGCATTGTGACAGCACTATAAAGCACATGAATGACTGCTAAGAAAAATATGAGGATGTGTAATTGGTGCAATCCATTGACAGATAGAAGTGGCACATGTCCCTCCTTGCTGCATTTGTACGAGGTAGTGTCGTGACTAAATATCTACGTTCATAAGACACAAGTTTCCTACGGTGTTCGTCTCCACCATTTGATGCACTGCCAGTGTCTTTATATCTATATGGACATGGCAACATTTTGCTCACAACCTTTACATGAACACATATTTTGACAATGTAATTCTGTCCGAAAGTCAAAAGCAGTGAAATGAAACCTAAAATCATCAGTTGTGCAAAAAAAAGTGAAATTATATACAAACATATGATATATAAAGTTAAAGTTGAAGAAGAAGCAAAGACACTAAATTAACTCAAGGTAGTTATCCCTTAATTGATTAAATACTTACCAGCTTTGACCTTTTCAAGTGCTTCAAGCAGAGCCATCTTTTACTTTTTTCCTAGCCACTAAAGAAAATTTCAACAAGTTGAGTGACAGAAAACACATGAAAATCCCAATAAACACTCATCATGCTATCAACAAAGCAGACCAACCTCTCAACTTAATATATTTCATATACTTCAATACTGTACAAGAATTGTAATAGTGACAAAAAAATAGATACTCTGATAATACTCTCAAAATCTGCCTCTGGAGTTCAAAACAAGGAAAAACAAAAAACAATAACTCACTCTTGTGAAAAATGAGATCCATGGGCAACAAAAAACTTCAATGTCAAACTAAGTGCTATGAATATGTTAATTGAATTTTTCACGGGGAAAAGAAAAACAAGATGCAAACACATGAAAATAAACTCGACAATCTAGAGGCCCATAAATGAACCCTTCCAAAATTTAAGACCATATTTGGTTGTCTACAACAACAGCTGTATGAGAAAACCGCCCCTGTGGCTGTAGACCTCGTATGTCTGTCAAGTTGAGTCCATGAACAAGTGCAGATATCAAAGACCCAGATATTATTGGTGTGAAGAAACACTTTGACAAAATGTTAATAGAAGAGATAATCGAGACAGACTATATCAAGGACACTCCCTCCCTCTCGTTCCTTATGTTTTCCTTTTTGCTCTGGTTCTTATTAATTTTTGGTCGTTCCCCTTCATGTTACCCACATATAAGGAAAGAGGATTCAATAAGGAACGGAACTGTGTGCGCAGAAGAAGGTGTGCAGGTGAGCGAAAGAGAGAGAGCAGAATGGGTGGAGGCTTACCTGAGAGAACGTTAGGGCTTGCGTGACTGCATGAAGAGGACCAAGGGATGATGGCAGCGGGACGGTGGCGAGGGACTTGCGAAGCAGAAACAATGGTGCCGGAGGAGCAGAAACGGCAGCGAGTGTGGAGACGGTGGCAATGTGTTTTTTGCGAGAAGGGAAACATTGGAGACCGCGACGATGAGCTCTTCAAATCGTTGTTTGTGAGCAGTGAGGTGTGCGGCTGTGTATAAGGGCTTGAATAATGATTGTGTGATGGTGGTGTGTGGTGGCCGTGCAAGGTTGGTGGTTCGACGGTGTGGTAGAAGAAGAATGAGTGAGGGTGCTAGGTTAAGAGTCGAGAGAGGGGGGGAACAAATTTTATTCTCAAGAAAATGAATAAGAAGCGTTTTCTAGAGGGAGCGTTATCTTAGATAATGAATAGATAACGCTTGCTTAAAGAAGCGCTGTCTATTCCCTGACCAAAGATAGTGCTTCCTCAAGGAAGCGCTATCTATTCCTACCTGTCAACATTCAATAGCACTTCCTGAGGAAAGCGCTGTCTTAGGGTAAGGAATGGATAGCGCTTACTATAGGAAGCGCTGTTAAATGTCTTCCGCCTCTTTTTAAGCAGCGTTTCTCATTAAAGCGCTATTGAAGGTGCGCTACTAAAACCCTTTTCTGTAGTAGTGTGAGGGTGAAGGAAGTCATAAGCCTCCTTGAAAGACATCAAACCAGAATCACTACCACACCAAACAGGTTGATCACAGTCCACATAGAGGGGCAACTGAGTGTTTTTGAATATGTGGAGGAGGTTCGGGATAGTATCAAGAAGAGCTTGAGGGAAGCTCCAATGATCATTGATGATGAAATCACTGATAGTAGCCTGCAGGAATTTTGCAACTGAGTCAGGAATGTGAAGAATATCAGCTAAGGTTTTGTCCAGTCACTTATCATTCCAGAAATTTATGCTTTTACCATCTCCCAAAATCCAAGTTGTGTTATCTTTGATAGTAGATAGGTGATATTTTACCGCAGGGATAATGGAAGATCTGATATGATAGGTAACTGGGACATTGTTCCTAATAAATCTGGACCTTAAAAAGGATGACCACTGACTGTCCAAGTACAAAATCTCCCAGCTAAGTTTCAAAACAGCAGCCTTGTTAATAATGCAACTGATTTAAGGCCAAGACCCCATCACAAGTAGGAGAACAAAACGTTTTCCAAGTCACAGTAACAATTTTCCTCGTGTCAACATCACCCGACCACACAAAGTTTCTAATCCAACCATCCACTGTTTTTAACAAGGCTGCAGGCCATTGATAGACATGGAAGCTATAGGATAACATACATGTGATGACTGAGTTGACTAGTTGGACCCTGCCCATAATAGAGAGGAGAGAACCCTTCCAAGAAGATAACTTTGCCCTTATCTTATCTGCAATAGCTTCAGGTGCGCCACTCTTGGCTTACCCTTAAAGATCGGGATCCCAAGGTAGGTGAAAGGAAAAGACCCAGGGCCAAAACCCAGAATTTCAGAGATTGCAGCTGATCTACTAGGGGTCAATGTACTATTGTAAAATTTACATTTGTCCAACACAAGCAATTGACCAGATATGTCCCCATACTCCTTGAAGAAGCCCATGAGAGTTCTAAGATTCCTTTTGGTTCCCTTGCAGAAGACAAGGATGTCGTCTGCATACAGTAAATGGCTAGGAGTTTGGAAACCTCTAGGGCCAGACATAGGAGATAAAAAATTGTGATTGACAAGATAGGATAGGCCTCTACTCAAAACATCCTCAGCGAGGTAGAATAAGAGAGGAGAAAGGGGGTCACCTTGCCTCACCCCTCTTTTACAAGATAAGTAACCCACAGGCTTACCATTCACAGCAAAAGACAGCTTAGCAGATTCCAAGATTACCTTTACCCAATCGCAGAATTTGCTGTCAAAACCAAAGGCAGCAAGAACATTTAGCAGAAAGCCCCAATCTAAGGTGTCAAATGCCTTTTTAATATCAAACTTCATGGCTAAGTTCCCTCCAAAAGTTCTAGAATCCAGCATATTAGAAGCTTCAGAGGCAATGCAAATGCAATCAAAGATGTGCTTACCTTTTATAAAACATCTTTGCTGATCTGATATGACCTTTGGGGCAATGTGAGATAGTCTATCAGCCAAGACCTTTGTAATGATCTTAAACTGAAAATTAGCCAACGCAATTGGCCTATAGTTTTCAAGCCTATCAGCACCAGGAAATTTTGGAATAAGAGAAACAATGTTAGAGTTCATTCCTGGTAAAATCCAACTCTGCTTAAAGAATTGCAGCACAGATGTGTACACATCTTCTGCGATTACACCCCAAAAAGTCTTGTAGAAAATTCCACCAAAACCATCAAGACCAGGAGCACCTGAAGCATTCATTGAAAAAATGGCAGATTTCACTTCATCCATTAAGGGCAGAGCAGTGAGCATATTATTATCCTCCGGAGAGACTATCGAAGGAATGACCTTAGAGATCCAATCATTTGTGGTGCAGCAATTTTCTGAGGCATACAAAGAAGTATAGAAGTCAATAACATGGTTTTCACTCTGCTGCCTATCAACCAGAACCCGATCACCCTGCTTCAGCATAGTCATTTGCTTTGAAGCACTTCTGATTTTGGCAATCTTATGGAAGTAAGCCTTGTTTCTATCCCCATGAATGAACCAATCAACTTTAGGTTTTTGTTTCCAGAAGGCTTCCTCATAATTGAGGGCATGTTGAAAATCTAATTGAGCCTTGACTTCGGCTTCATGGAGCTCATCTGAGTAGCCAGCAGAAGCGATTTCTTGCTGAATTTGATCTACCACAGCAAAAGTTTTGCTAACATTTTCATGGACATTCCCAAAAATATTCCTATTCCACTCCTTAAAAGCTACCTTTAGAGCTTTTAATTTCTGAAAAAGGACATACATAGGACAACCACAAAACTGTTTAGACTAAACATCTTTCACAAGATTCAAACAACCCGGGTGATCAATCCACATCTGTTGGAAACGGAAAGGAGCAGGGAACTTGCTGATATCTTTATTGAGGACCATAAGCAGGGGGAAATGATCCGAGAACATCCTAGTCAAAGTGGCACATGAAGAGTTGTCCCAAAAATTTATCCAAGAGTCATTGCAAATGGACCTGTTAAGCCTTTTTTCTTAGTGCTGCCTTCCAATTCTGTTGTTAGTCCAAGTCATTTCAGCACCTTTAGTTTGGAGATGCAGCAAGTTATTGCTGTTAGATCAATGCCTAAAATCATCACAGGAGATTCTAGATGGGCTACCACCCCTTTTTTGCTCATGAGCTCCTAAAGTTGCATTAAAGTCACCAATGAACAACCATGGACCCGGATTTCGCCTTTGCAAATATGTTAGATCAGACCAAAGCTGCTTTCTTTGAATATATGATGTGGAAGCATAAATAACAGCAATAAAAATAGGCTTATTGTTAATCAGAATCGAAAAAGCACAAAAATGAGAAGAAGATGTAATAACGGAAGGGGTAAAGGACCTATCACAAGCACACCATAAATTTGGAAGAAGAGGACTCCTAGAGTTAACCATAAAGGCTGCAGACCCGTTTGGTTCCAAAAGGAGATTGGGAACTGAGCAATTGGAATCCAAGGCTCGATTAAGAAAATGAAGTCAGGCTTATTAGAATTCCAAAGCTTCTTCAGAAACAGCCTAGAGTTTTCATTAGCTAGGCCTCTAACATTCCAAAACAAGAGCTTCATTGAGCACCTTTAGAGAGAGCACCCCTAAGTCGGGTGTTATAACCATCAAATTTAATCGGCTGCCTCTTTTGCTGTCTTAGTTTTTGCCTCAGTTTTTTCTTCTTTGATTTAGATAAAACTGCTGTAAATTCAGTATCCGGACTGCCCTCCACATTCATGGCCATTGGAGATTTCGAAATGGACTCAATTTCCTCCTCCTCTTCTACCTGATCAGCCCAGAATTTGCCCATTATTTCCAAGTCTCTAGACACTCTAGGAGGCAAAGAAGACATAACTCCAACTGTACTTGCAGATTCTGGACTTGCAGGGATTTCAAAGTGCAAGCTAGCATCAACAGCAGATGATGACTCCTCAGCATATAATACTGGATTGTTTCTATTAAGGTATGAGTTCCCTCCACATAAAATATCAGGCGCAAACTTGGCTTTAATAGCAGAAGAATAAAATCGGGTGAACAAAATGGGTTCTGAATTAGCCATGGGACTTTTAGGCTTACCTGAACCATTCTCGGTTGCAGAAACAGACATTTCAACAACAGCAACAGTTCCTTGTCTACCATTTAAGGCATTCTGAACTTTGCTAGTTTGTCCATGAAGCAAAACTCTAGGACTGTGATCTGCCAATGGCGTCTTCCCTTTGATATTACTATAGTCCACCAAGTCATTATGATCATTATTTTTGTCAACAAGGTTATTATGCAAACCATTCCGCATGGGAGAGTCTGAGATAAATTCCAACACGTAAGGAACATCATTAGGCAGGAAATCCCCTCTGCAGTTATTTGTCTCTAGCACCTCCTCGGTCTCTACAACCGTATTGAGCATAATGGCAATATGAGCAGGAATAGGTTGCACCATCCTCGGATGGTTCTAATTCTGGCTAGGATCAGAATTAAGTCCATTCTTGTCAGAGACACCATTAACCATGTTGGGATCAGCAATAACAACATTATCCAAAGTGCCATTTGCCATTTCAAGAGCAGTATTAACCATGACAGTCTTCTTTGGAACATAACATTGAACCACTGGAGGATTACCTTTTTTCGTGGCAGGTTGATTCTTACAGGCTTGGGCAGCTTTCTTGGTGCAGTTATCAACATAGTGGTTGATGGTTTGACAGAAGTGGCAAAAGTTAGGAATTTTCTCATATTCCACTGTCACATAGAAAGAGAAACCATCCCTTTTCAACCATTATCTCAGTAGAGAGGCTTGATGATAGATCAAGATCTACCAAGATTTTAGTGTAATGGCCATACATCCTTCTACGGGTCATGTCGTCAATGGAGATAGGAGTTTCAATTCCAGAAGCTATTTCAAATAGAATTCTTGGTCTCCAATACTCTTGGGGCAAATCATGCAGCCTTATCCAACATTGAGAGTGTGTATGCTTTTGGTTTTTTGGGTTGAAATAAGCCGTCCATTGAGATAACCTAAGTAGCCCAGGCTTGATGTTCCAAGTCCCTACAGACCAAACACTCTTAAGGTCTTCTGGTGTAGAGAAACCAAATTCAAAATACCCTTTCCCAAGGGAAGTCAGACGCCATTGGCCTATCGGTTTCCAAAGAGTTTCTAGTTTATTACGCAAGTCATTATACTTCATGGGTTTATCTCCTTTTGATAGGAGCAAGCGACCGTGTAGGTTTAGTTTGCAGGCATCAACGCCTTTGTGATACTCTTCCTCTGAAATCTTGATGGACACGACATCACCAATCTTGCAAGGTTTTGGAAGTTGAGAGAGAGAGAGAGACATCCAGAGAGTTGCTTAAGGCTTGAGCAAAGGATTTACCATGGAGAGGAGCAGCATGGCGAGAAGGAGAAGGGGGGAGAGGCTAGGAAGCCCCAAGGACAAATAGATGACGGTTCCGCAGCCATGGATGCAATCAAGAGGCCCTAGGAGTTGACGTGCAGCGAAAACCCTAGCAGAGCCATCGTTCCAAACGTTTCTCTTTTTTTTAATAGCAATCTACTGCTTAACTAAGTTATATATCTAATTAGATATATAACTTAATATATATTTGGGACTTGGGACTTGCAAATTATAGTTCTCACTTATCAAATGCCCTCTTATAGTCTTTTCATGAAGCATAAATTCATGGAACTTATGATGAGGATGACAAGAGATACAAAAAGCACTGGAAACTTCTTTAGAAGTTTTACTTCTTTGATGTTTTGTATTTAACTACAGCATACAGGTTAATATGTTTTCAAAATCTTGCCACAACATTATGGGCTAAGTTGTAATCTAAAAGTAATGCAGGCTTTTAGCATAAATAGATAAGTGCTAGACGCTACTTCACCAGCCATTCTTTTTCTTGCTGTAGGTTTGCGGTTTTCATCCTCCTGTAATGTACTGAATTTATCTTCAAATACGTTTCTGAATATTAATTCCAAATCATCATAGTTTGGACAAGTGTTCAGTCTATACTTTCGAGCGAAGATTTTTTTGAGTCAGTCGGCCTTAAGATGCATGGATGCAAAGTTTTCAATAAAGGTCTGTGACCGCGATTTGGGCCTCAACATTTAGGTTTTGGAGGTCTCCGAAACTAAAACGTGACTGCAATTGCGGCCGCATTTTCCCTCAATTGTCCGCAATTGCGATAAACGCAATGCAACCGCGACCGCAGTTTAAAACCTTGCATGGATGAGTAACACACACAATCTCCACAATCAAATACCTTGATATAAGCATCCCAGACATCATCATCAGCTGCAATGATTTGTTTTGTGAATCCCATGAAAAGCCTTGTTTCTTTAGAATAATTGTTATTTCCCATAAATATTTCAATAGTTTTCTTAATCGATGCCTTAAAACTTGTTTACCATGTTGAGTGACAAAATTAGCATTCACTACAAAAAAAAAGGTTATTTAGCGATCGAATTTGTTGGTTGCTGTTTGCGACCGAAATGGCCACCGATTGTAGGATCTAAATCAAACACTGATTAGAGTTGATATAGCGACCGAAATAGAGCGTAGCAGAGTTATCGGTCTCTATTTCGGTCGCAAAATAAAGGAAAGTAAACGTCATAAATTTATGACATTTTAGCGACCGAAATGGCAACCGAGTTAAATGCAACGGTTAAAATTAAGTTATCTTTTGCGACCGATATTAAATCGGTCGCTAAACGGCGCGCAAAAAATTAAAATAGAGCGTTTTAGCGACCGATTTAGTGACCGAATTATTCGGTCGCTAAAATTATGAATTCAAATTTTAAACTAACCATTTTAGCGACCGATTTAGCGACCGAATTAAATCGGTCGCTAAAACTAAAATCCCTAAATCGCGATTTCCTTCCTCTCTTCCCCCATTTCTCTCTTTTCATCTCTTCCTCTCTTCAGACGCAGCGTCGCAGAAGCCCCTCGCCGGCCACCACCTCCTCCACACGGTAAGCATACATATCTCTCTCCCTCTCCTTCTCTCTCACTCGCGTCTCTCTCTCCCTCTCCTTCTCTCTGTCACTCGCGTCTCTCTCTCCCTCTTCTTCTCTCCTCCTCTGTCTCACTCTTATATCATACAAACAAATTTCTGGGTAGAGAGAACAGAAAACGAAAATACAAGGGGAAAAGGAGAGTTTCGAGTTTGGGTCTTTTCTTTGAGAATACACTGCTAGCTATTACTACTTTGGTTCTGTTGTCCTTTGGTTCATTCTGAGTTTTTGTTCTCAGTTCTGGGATAAGAATATCACAGAGGGTGGTGTCGAAGGGAAGAGTGTTCTGCTGATTAAGAAATGATTTAGCACTTGTTGTCAGTATTGGTAAATCACAACAACGTTTCTATTTTATTGTTTTCATATGTATTGAACTTGTTTGTAATGATAAGGGTTACCATATATTGGCCTTCATCCTGTTTGATTAATTGTCTAAAAAATGTTAGTTTGATTACACTGCTTGTTGATGGCTGGAGAAATATACATGATTTGAATAAACTCTCGTCGATATTGGTTTCATATTTCTCATTCTTTGTTATTGTGTCGAGTAATAGCAAGTCTCATTGATGAAAGGCATAATATTTTTCAAAGATGGATAATAGCTATTTACTTTACTTAATTGGTGTTGGGAAAAATAATGATTTGAGAATAAAAAAAAACCTGAATGTGAAGTTTAACACTTGTTAAGGTTCATAATCTGTTTTAAGTCGGCATAGATGAGTTTGCATTGATATGTGTTGTTTGAATGTGAATAATTTTCTATTTTCTAAGAATTTTTGGTGACTTAATATGTCATCATGTTCTCGTATAGCTGGAATCATTCTTTTGTTTAATCATCACCAAGGTTCTATAAGTGCAACAAGTGCATCGTTTTTTTTTCTTTGCTAATTAAGAAGTGCATAAAGATGAAAGAAAGATGGTAATGAGGAAGGTGGGGAAGTGTTACGATGGTTTCGATCTTTTCTAATTTTTTCCCAATAAATAAGAACATAAAAACTGATTGCTTCCTTTTTTTTTCTTTCTTGGGTAAAGTAAATATTTGACTAATTTGTTTATCAATTTGAATGTTTAGTTGGATGTGTTGATTATTTATCAATCTCAAACTTGCAGGGCTTAACAAACGTATTACTACAGAAAGGCTAAGGGAAGAATTTTCAGCCAGCAGATGGAGGCTTAGAAAAAGTTGGTGATGGATCATATCCTTCACAATCTTTTGAGTTAGCTCTAAGAAGCCTCTCCTGGTTGGTGCTTACTTTTATTTATTCAGTGACTTCCTTGGTGTTCCCTAGCAAATTTAGCAACCATGTTTATAAATAAATAACAACTCATAAAATTTCAGAGATGAATTCTAGAGAAATGTAAATTGCAAAATTGAAAACCAACACACACACATACTACATGCTTGAATCAATTGCTCAATGTGTTATTGAATTTTATTTGTTGTATGAGATGTAAATTGGTTTTGAACTCCAGCATGTTGATTTTAGATTTTTGTATGATAAAAATGGTTGAACTCTTGTTAATGGGTATAAGCATGCAAGTATCTTTGAACTTTTGGTTATATGTGGTTTCAAGATATGTAACAATTGAATAATATTGGTTGAGTTTGAGTTTGCATTGAAATATCATATAGTGTGATTGCTATGTGTGAAATGCAGAAATTAAAATGAATTGGATTCAGTTGGGTATCTAATGGTGTTGTTGTTTCTCCAGCTTTTGAAGCGTATGATCACGGTTTGTTATGTTTGTCAAGATAATATTTGTGCTTTAGGGAACATCATTTTTTGGAATTATATCATGTATATTATTTTCTTATTCGCAGGGTATGATGTATTTCTGGGTAATTTTTGTGGTTTGGTTTCTAGCGAACATGTCAACAGGAACATCTCTTGACGTGAGTAAGTCCACAAAGCATATCTCTTTGCAGCTGTTATCCCTAATAAGCTTTTAGGCACTAAATTGCCAATTGTTGGGCGGTGGATTGGTTTTAGATATTAGGTGCTGAGGAATTCTTTTTGGTCGACGAATAGTTAGTATATCAACCATTATTGTCTTCTCTGACTTTGGTCGAATCTCTACCTTATCCCTCTTGTATTTGGTTCTTTAGTTTATGAGTTTAGAGTACCCATTATACTCTTTCAATACACTTTAGCTTATAAAAAAAATTATATTTGCTTTGTTATATGTTTTTTAAAGAAATCGGTCACTAAATTGGTCCCTAGAACAAGTTTTGGGGACACATTTAGTGACTGATTTTTCTTAATTTGGTGGCCAATTTAGCAACCGAATTAGCGACCGAATTTTTGGTCGCTAAAATTGGTCACATAACTGGTTTTAAGAGACCAATTTAGCGACCGATTTTTATAAATTAGCAACCGAATTATTCGGTCGCTATTAGCGACCGATTACAAATTCGGTCGCTATTAGCGACCGATTACAAATTCGGTCGCTAAATGATCTAGCGACCAGGGTTTTAGCAACCGTCATTATTCGATCGCTAATTCGGTCGTTAACCTATTTAGCGACCGAATTTTGATGAATAGCGACCGATTTCTTCGGTCGCTAAAAACCCTTTTTTTTGTAGTGATTAAACATGGTAAGCATATATGTCCAAGCATTTTTACCGATTCTACTATTCACCTCAATATTGCCCTGGTTCAACTGTTCAAGAAAAATATTTACGAAAACTTTGTCCATGGCAGGAGTCCAAACATTCCATTTTGGACGCTCATTACATGATGTACCAATCCTTCCCATGCCATCATCACCTACAAGTACATAATATATAAATAAAAATGTCTTCTAGTATTGAGTAAATAATATTCTTGCAAGGTTTCACAAACCACCAGAAAACAACTCACTGTTTGTGAAACCTTGCAAGAATGTTGTTTGCTCAATACTACAAGGCATTTTTATTTAAATATTATGTATAAATATTATGTATTTGTAGGTGATGTTGGCATGGGATGGATTGGTACATCATGTAATGAGAGTCCAAAATGAACTGTTTGGACTCATGCCAAAGACAAATTTTTTGTAAACATTTTTCTTGAACAGTTGAACCAGGGCAATATTGAGGTGAGTAATAGAATCAGTAAAAATGCTTGGACAGATATGCTTACCATGTTTAATGCTAATTTTGGCACTCAACATGGTAAACAAGTTTTAAGGCATCGATTAAGAAAACTATTGAAATATTTCTGGGAAATGACAATTATTCTAAAGAAACGAGGATTTTCATGGGATTCACAAAAACAAATCATTGCGGCTGATGATGATGTATGGGATGCTTATATCAAGGTATCTGATTATGGAGATTGTGTGCGTTACTCATCCATGCAAGGTTTTAAACTGCGCGTTCGCGGTTGCGTTTATTGCAATTGCTGACAATTGCAAGAAAATGCGGCCACAGTTGCAGTCGCATTTCGGTTTTGGTGACCTCCGAAACCTAAATGTTGCAGCCCAAATCGTTGTTGCGGACCTTTATTTAAATCCTTGCATCCATGAATCTTAAGACATAACAGATTTAAATGAACTCAAAAAAATAAAACAAACAGATTCAACATATAAACTCAAATTTCCAGCAACAGCATCACTTCTTCATTCAGACTTCACAGATGTGGCGCTGTGGCCATGAAAAAGGTGGTGGTGGCCATCGCATTCGTCGGGATCTGGCCACAGCAAGAAGAGGATGGCGGATGGTCGGGTGATGTAACAGCATCGACGAAGACGAACAATGATCTCAACGAGAGCTTTTGTTGGCGAGAGGCAGAGAGATTGAGTGAAAGGCAGAAAGATTGAGAGAGGAGAGAAAAGGAACAGCAGAAGGATGAAGGAACCACCACGTCGTCGGAAGGAATGGGGGATTGAGAGAGGAGAGAGGGGCGGCGGCTCTTGGGTTTTGGTTTTGTTAGGAATGAGATATGAGGTATTGAGTGAGGAAGAGAGATTCAAATCAGATAGAGAGGAGGAGATTTCTGATGATAATGACCATTAAAAAACAAGATTTCGAGGAATGGGAAAGTCAAGATAAGGATAAGGAGAAATCTAAGGAGCCAGTGAAATTAAATAAAAATCCGACGCAACCAATGAAACTAAAGGAGGATCAGAGGCTTTAAAAATCATATCTTTACATGACTCTATGAGATACAACGTGTTCGGTCGGTGGCGAAAAAAAATTTAAAGACCCGCACCCGCCCAAATCTAACCACATGAAGCCGAATTTTTTCACCACAGGACCCGCCTACCCGACCCAACCCAACCCAACCCACCCATTTGCTTGTTATATATTTGATTCTATTTCAAAAATTAAATTGGAATATTGATTTTAAAATTAAATATTTTAAGTTTTATTTAATTCCTTCAATATTTATTCATGGCTCTTTATTTCCATTAATGCATTAAATTATATTATTTAACTTTGATATGAATGGGTAGATTTCTTCATTAAATTTATTGAATGCAACAAAATTTTCTTTTCAATTAAAATGTACAATATTTATGTGGTTTTATTGCTATTTATTGATCCTTTTTACGTTTTGAATTACACCATCTTTTTCAATTGATATTCTAGCGTAATGAGATTTTATGGCCATTATTTGATTTTATTGGGGGTCAGTTTTTACGTTGCAAAAGAACCATTAAATGGTGAGGATGGGTGTTAGTCCTAAAAAGGGTGTGTACATATTTTATAGAATAAGAAGAACAAAATGATGTAGTGTGGTTCTACTAAAATTTTATCTATCATTGTTATTAGTTTTCTTCTACTTTCTGGGTTAAACACATTTTCCTTCTCATGTTGTTCTAGTGCCTCTGTTTTAACTGGGATGAGCCTGTTAAATCCCGGATTTTTATGGTAGGCGAATAAATTCTCGAGGAAAGTGTGATTCCACACGTCTCTGACTTTTGACTTGTTACTTCTTCATATAGGTTCGTGATTTACTGTGTTGCTCATCTTCTATTCTCAACAATCTCAAGGATTTAGCTGGCAAACAACGCTGTACGTACTTGAGGTTCCTCTTCCAAACAATGGTGTATCTCGGATTACTTTAAGAGGATGTGTAAGCAGATGGGAGAGAAAAGATTGCCAAATAAAATGAAGTGAAGTGACTTCATTTCCATAGAAACTTTATTTATTTATTTTTATTTTTATTTTTTGTTTTGTTTTAGTTGCACTATTGTTAGACGCAAAACCTTTTATGATCCTTTCTCATTCTAACTTTTCTATTCCATATTAACATTTTTTTTTGTTTTAAAAAATCAATAAACAAAGATGCAGAAGTCTACAGGTTGATACATGTGGTTATCTAATGACTTCTTTGAGGATATGACGAGTGGCAATAATTTGCCTACATATGACTCCATTGCAGAATTGGTTAATAAGGAGAGGGAATGTGTTATCCTTTTGGTGCTAGTTTTGCCATCATTCTTGGATTATTTTCAAATCAAGAAATTGATCGTGTGAACAACAAAATATATTGCACTTAAATAGGCATGATGCCTTTATTTTTTAAGGGATGGAGAAGAGACATGCTTGACTCGTCTTAATTTTTTTTAATCTATGATTTTGGTTTGATTTGGATGTCATATACTTTGTCTTTTTCTTTTCGAGAGGTAAAGTTTCTTGAGCTTTTTGAAGTTGACACAGGAAACACAAGAAGGAGGGGTTGAATTGTTTTCTTAACAATTTTCGAAAAATCCTTTTCTAAAACCTTTTTGCAAGCAAGCAGTAAAGTAAACACACAATAAAAATCCTTTTAAAGAAGTTAACAAACTCAGGATCAAGTCCCCACAGTTAGTAATAAGAAAAACTGTGAAGAGTTAGGGATAGAAGATTCACAAAGATATTTTATCATGTTCACTCTCTTCCAACCAAGAGCTACGTCCAGTCCCTTCTACTTTAAGGTTTTCTTCACTATAAACTAATAGCTTTACAAGTATTCAACATCCCTTCAGGCTTACAATCACAATTATTCAACACCTCTCCAGGCACTCAAGTATTCTTTTTCAGTCAAGCCTCTTCAGGCTCTCTCTAACTTAAGAGATTTAAAGTTTTATCTACAAGCTCACTAAGTGTAAGGGTATGAAAGTTTAATATCAGATGAGATTACAATGAAAGTATTCGAGAGAAGTTTGTGCAGAGGTTTGGCACTTTTGAATATCAGCGCTTTGATATGTTCTTTATTGGGGTCGTCCTGTATTTATAGAGTTCTTCAGCTTGAGCTCTTTCTTCTTCAACGGTCTTCAAACATATCCATTTAGACATAGCATTAAATGCTAATATCCATTGAGTTCTGATAACTTGGTATGTGATCTTCAGAAAAGCACTCTTGGTTATCAGTAGAGCTGGAAATGGTTTTGTCACTTCTCTCTTGTAATCGAAAGTAGCTTTTTATCTTTCCTTCTTTGTACTTTATTCAACTTTACAGCAATGTGTGTGTTAGAGTACAATGTTTTGTGTATTCGATGGTACTATGTTTCTCTTACCAAGAAACAAAGTCATAAACAATTCAAACAACACAGGAAATGATATAGAAACATTCGAAATTAAATAATCAATCATTTGAAATATATTCAATGTTTGGACGAGTGAAAACAGATATGTCTTTGGACGTGCATTTTAAAAACATAGATCAGAAAGCAATTAGGTAGTCTACTGATACCTCGTCTAGTAGTTCTACTGGATAGACTAGTATAACTTAACTTTGAATTTATTGGGTAGTCTACTTGGTTACTCGTCTATCTCTTATCGGGTAGTCCATTCTTTTCTCCGGTACACTACAAGTCTTTGGACTTGTCATTTTCCTAATAACTTTATAACCTCGTCTAGCGTCTTTTAAGCATAGTTATTTTTAACTGCTCGTCTAGCGATAACTTTTAGACTTAGTTATTTACCAGACTAGTTTGTGAGCTCGTCTAGCGAGTAAACCTTGGATCCACGATACTCTTAAACTTTCCTAAGGAAACTTTAGACTAGTTTCCTCATCTAGCTATAAGAAAAACAATCCTGCATACTGGAATAGACAAGTTAGTTTTCAACATAACTTTGCCATACAAATTTAATCTTTTTGTTAACATCAAAACCTAAGAGATTAATTTAACCAAAACCACTTTGGTTCCAGCAATCTCCCCCTTTTTTATGATGACAAAAACTTATTAAATTTGAGTGAACAAAGTATAAGAGAGCCAAAAGGGCTCCCCTAAGACAAAGCATTCAATCATATAACAAGTCTTAGCATCAAACAGGTATTCAAGGTAAAGACGATAAGTATTAAAGCAGGTATCAGAGCATATAACACTTAAGCATTTAAACGGGTTTCAGAGCATACACACAGATGTAAATAGATATAATATGGAGGCATGTAGAATAACTAATAGAAATGCAATTTTTTGTTGCAAATCTCTTTCAAATTTATTTTCTCTCTTCTCCCCCTTTTTTGTCATCAGACAAAAAAGGTAAAATGAGTGGACCATCATTGTTAGTTATAAAAAGATAGCAGAGGGAAAAATAAAAGAGAAGAGATTAAGGATTTGAAGGAGGAGGAAGAGGTGGAGGTGGAGGTGGAGCAGGCTAGCCTTGATTCTGTTGAAAGCTTGAGAGCAGCTGGAACATCTGTTGGAGGAGTGCACTGGTAGGCTGTAGTGCTTTCTCAACATGTACTTCAACTTTCTTGAACTCTCAGTTGTAGCATCCAAATTCCCTTGATTAGGCATGATGCTTAAAGCTCTGGAATGTTGAGGTGCCTCTGGATGAATAACAGTCAAGGGCAAAGGCTGTGAAGCTTGGTTGCCTGTTGTTTCTGGTTTGCTTCCAGTCTCAGCCAATTCCTCCTCTTGATGTTCAGTCTGAGCAGCTTCATCTTTTCTGTCTGGTCCTTCAACTACAATTTCCTCAATGTCCTCAGAATGAGCTTCAGAGATCTGCAGAGATGGCTCTGGTGTAAGGACATGAGCAACCCAGTGCACTTTGTCCTCATATATATAAGAGCTCCTAAGAGAAATGCCTAAGGTATCTTCACGAATGAAGGACCTAATCTTAAAAAAACCATATCTTCCTCTTACTGTGGGAGTCTCTTCTTTTTCAGCAGCAGTAAGTCCTGATGAAGAAGCTTGCTTGGCACAGATCTTCATGTGGCTCTCCCAAAATCCTCTGGCTTCAAAAATGAAATTATTTTCTTGATCTTGAGCAAGAAGGATATTGATGTAATCCTACTAAATCTTAGCATCTTCATTAGGTTCTAACATGCACTTGGAAGGAACATGCATTATTTTCTTTGGAGGTCTAAACTTGCCATCCTTATCCTTGTTCAGATCTATCATAGGCAATTTGGGGCAAATCCTTGAAGGTTGCATGCATATCCTGTTAGTTTTGGTTGAGTGATACAGCAATGTTGGAGGAACAAAGTTTGCATCCCGGATGTATCTTGGCATACAAATCTCAGTGGTAAGATGATTGTACATGATGCGATCACACATGTCAGCGAGTACACCATATACTCTGGGATGAACAAACTTAGGGGAATTGGACTTTTGGTAGTTTGGGAAAGGGTGCTCTTGGAGGGATGCCATTATCTGGTTGGTTAAACCAGGGGCCATCAGCAAGGATGATTGGTGGGAAATGTGGTATTGGTGGGGAAAAGTGAATTGGTGAATGGTTAGAGAAGTATTGGGATGATGGTTGTTCTTGTATGGGTGATAGGGGTTGATTTTGGTCTGGTTGTGGTGATTGTATTTGTGTGGATGGTTGTGATGGTGCAGTAGTGTTGACAAGTATATTAACATTTTCTACTAAGGCAAACACAACTGTTCGAATAACAGACGGTGTGGGTGGAGTTACCTCAGCAGTCATAATAGACTTAGCCTTTATGGCAGGTTGCCTAGCTCTGGTAGGCACTACAGCAGGAACAGTAGCTTGCTTCTGCTTTTTCAGATCCAATCCAATTGGATGATCATCATCATCTTCATCTTCATTGTGAGACAGGACGACCTTCCTTGCCCTTTTCTTTTTATGAGTAACTTGGGGTTCATCAGCCCTTGGTTCCCTGATGACTATCCCAGTAGAGGGCTTCGTAGCAGTAGCTAGACGAGTGGATTTGGTATGTCATCCAGTTGGCTTCTTCAGCATGGCTTGAGCCTCAGCTTCATTTAGCTTAATTTGTTCTTCCTTTACCTTCATCATCTCTTCTTTCCTAGCCAAATCTACTTGAAACACAGGATCAAGTTTCATCATTGTTAGGTTTACTTTTTCAAAGGTAGCAGGGGACATGCCCTTAGCCTTAAGAATGGCAGCTTGCTCCTCTGGAGTCTTGGATTCTAGCATGGCATAAATCTGGTGAGACTTGAAAATCTTTGAAAGAAGATGACAAAAGGGTATGGCGGTAGCTTTCTCTCTGTGTAAAACATACTCCTTGAATATTGTGAAGAGGATATGAGGCAAGTTGATTGCAGTTTCAGTCAGAAGATGACACAAACAGAACTTGTGAAGAGCAGAGAGATCGTGTTTTGATCCAGTCTTGTGCAAAACTGTCTTGTTCAGGATTTGATGAAGGATACAAGCTTCATCTTTCATTTCAACAACCTTCCAGGAATGAGTTCTCACTGTATCAGCTCTCATCAGAATGGTAGCAATAGTTTCTTCACCACCTAACTCTTCTTCCCAAGTCTCAGTTAGGGTTAATCCAGCTTGAGGGCAATTGACTGGAGTAACAATGATTGCTTCATAAACTACTACTTTTGTGCCAAAAACGAAAGCTTTTACCTCAGTATTGGTAATAACGGGGTTCTACCAAAAAGCTCTGATTAGGTCTGGATACATAGAGACTTTCTCAATGAAGAGTTTTTCCCAACCTGTAGTCCTGATGTACTGACTTACATCAATGTTGAATTCTTTCAAAAATGCTGAAATCGAAGTGATGCTCTATTCCTATTTCCAAACCATTGACATCATAGGCAGCGTTTGCAGAGGATGAGGTCATTGTTGAAGATTTGGAGTTAGGAGAGGCAGAGAGTTTCCTCGCAAGAGAGAGGTTAGGTTTCAGAGTAAGTGAAAGGATTTTCAGAAAAAGAGGGAAACTTTAAGAAGGTTTCGAAGGTGAAGGGTTTTATTTTTGAAAATAATTTTAAATAAAATAAAAATTGAAGACGTGTGAAGGCATGCATTTAATGCTGACATGGCGCAAGTTTCTTGAAACCGTAAAAAGCAATTTGTACAAATGATGAAAATAACTGACTCAGCAGAGAGAATTTGAAATAAATATGTCTTAAAATATATTAAATGCAATTAATATAAAAACATAGACGATACATGTAGCAAATATGCACAGGCATTGATTTAGTTAGGGACTCGTCTAGCGCCTTTTAAACTTAGTTATTTCTAACTACTCATCTAGTGATAGACTTTTGGATTAGTTCTTTACCAGATTACTTTGAAAGCTCGTCTAGCAAGTAAACCTTAGACCTGCGATGCTCTTAGACTTTCCTAAGGAAACTTTTAGACTAGTTTCCTCGTCTAGCAATAAGAAATACAGTTCTGCATATTGGAAATAGACAAGTTAGATCACAACATAACTTTGCCGTACAAATTTAATCTTTTTGTTAACATCAAAACTTAAGAGATTATTTTAACCATAACCACTTTGGTTCCAACAATTAACTTCTAATCTTGATCATCCACGTATAATTTAATGATCCTAGTTTACTCTTATCACTCTCATATAAAAGTATTCCTAAAAAAAAGTAGTCCTTATATATATATATATATATATATATATATATATATATATATATGGGATGTATCTAGTGAGAAGACTTTTTTTTATATGAGAGTGAGAGGAGTAAATCTAAGTCATAAAACTATATACTTTAATTAAGATTAAAAGTTATTTAATAGTTTTAAAATACCATATGACCACTTAAAAAGTCACATGAGCTTATGTTTTAATCTTAACCATTTAAAGTTAGATCTAATGACTATGATATAATCCCCTCACTCTCACATAAAAAAGCTCTCTCACTTGATATATCTCCAGGGACAGATCCACAATGCAATCGGGCACATGCCCCCACAATTTTTTTAAAAGTTTTATATAACTTCTTTTTTGCCCCCAATAAAAAAAATGTTTCCTTCGTTGTCCTACAATCTTAGTCTACATAACACTTTTTATTTCTCAACATAACTTAAAATATAACACTTTTTATTTTCCAAAATAGCTTTAAATATAACACTTTATTCTCTAAATAGACATAAGACTCTTTTTATTTACCAACAAGAAACCAAGAATCAGTTCATTTTACTTTCTTTTTCTCTAATTCTCTTCGGAAGATTTTACATTTATTTAAATTTAATTAGGTAATGTCTCGTGTGTGTCTATATATATATATATGTGTGTGTGTATATGGAGCATATCAAGTGATATGGCTTTACACCCAACCAAATAAAGCAACTACTGTAATACTATACTGATCTTACACTTCATTGTCTACCATAGAGTTATCAGTGGCAAAACAGCCCGTGCCCTGTCCCGCCATTGACCCGCCGAAAACAAGGCAGGTTTGCTCGTTTTGGCGAGTTGGCCCACCAAATAATTTAAAATATTGATAAAAAAATTTAAAATTACTAACATACCAATATCATTTAAAACATCACAAAATACAAATAATTATTTTTCAGTAGTAGACTAACTAATATGTAAATATATTATTGAAAAAATTGACTACATACAAATATATATATATAGTTATAATGGCCTGATAATTATATATATATATATATATATATATAATATCTGAACGAGATTGACTAACTACTAATCTATTAATTGGGTAAAATAATTGTAGCATAAAAAAATAATTATTTG
Organism: Sophora flavescens; assembly: GCA_030762895.1. Classification (NCBI taxonomy): domain Eukaryota; kingdom Viridiplantae; phylum Streptophyta; class Magnoliopsida; order Fabales; family Fabaceae; genus Sophora; species Sophora flavescens. The sequence continues at coordinate 66,029,733 of CM061066.1, read as the reverse complement.
ATTTTAAAAAAACATGTTGGAGGGTTGGAGGCATCAACCAAACCCGCAAATAATGACATGTTAAATGAGTTGACCCATCAAGTCCAACCCATTATGCTATCTCTAGATAGAGCTAAATGATACTTTGAAGAAAGGATGAGAGGTGAAAATGATTTTATTTTCCTCAATTTTATTGAGATTGACTTTTTTTTATTATTAGTCTCTTACGAATTAGTTCGGTTTTGGGGTAACATCAATTTCCATTTTCTAATGGGCAACGGTGGCCCGTCTAGTCCCTCACATGCAAATTTGCTGTTTGGATGATTTCCACACGTCACTGGACTTGATGTGTCTATTTCTATTTCTATATATATACAAACTCCATCACTTCGGTTCATTGCATCTGCATTTCTTGGGTCCAAAGGGCATGAACGAAAGAGAAAAGAGAGTTGATGTTTTTTTTTTGGTGTTTTTTTTTATCTTACTTTAATAATTGAGTTATAACCAAAGTTTAGACTTCCATGCAACAACCAAACAACTTACAACAATTCGGATAGAGCCAACAAAATACGCGCAACAACCGAACAGCTTACAACAATTATAACATGGTCAACAGAATGTACATATTTATAATTCATCATTAATCATACAAACAAGTAAATCAATCCAACATATCATCAAGGTCATAAAATTCCAGATTTTCACTAAAACAGCCACATCAACAGTCAACTTCAACAACCACATAAAATCAAACACATCAAGCATATAGTTATCATAATGTAATATCCCTCAGGCTTTCTCCCCTTACCTGATTCGACGGGTAGTTAGAGTCTTTGTTTTTCGGATGCTGCCCTGAGCAAACTTTCTTTGCCCACAGCATGCCACAAGTCTAAGAATTAAGCGAATGACTTAAATTAAAACAACAAAGTTACCTTATTTTTCCATGTATAAATTTTGGCCATGGCTAGAAAAATGATGCTAGTGATGTCCAATCTTTTAAAAATTCTTGGATTACATTTGATCCAAGACTTACTTATATATATATATATATATATATATATATATATATATATATATATATATATATATATACTTTAATCCCATATCTTTATATTTTTACATTGACACTTTTTTATAGTCCATTTGCTTGATTCATGTTAAAAGATATTATTTTGAAAATCATGTTTTTCACTAAAAAATTATGATGTACTCTGTTATAAAGTATTTTCAAAACAACAGTGGGTTTAAATTATGAATGATCAGTCAAATGACCTTTAAATTTATTGAAACTTTATTTAAAGGTACCCAATTCACATACAAACATATTACAGTTGGTCTCATGTCAAAATTCGAAGGCATTAATTTGTTAAAAATCATACACCGCCTCTGATTGTACAGGATTTTCCAAAAATCCGAGTTCACCAACATGCAAATTTATGAAATTGTTTCTCTTTATATACACATGTAAAAATCTCAAATATTCAACCAGACTTTAGTTATACTTTAGTATTAACCCAGAAAAGTTTATAACAGTTTTTATCTTTCAAAATCATATTTAAAGTCACCATGCAACCAGCTATGTACATATTTTCGCAGGTAGAATTTGGTTCTACTTTGACAGGTGTTTTTACCTAGTAAATCTTATCAAAATACTTAAATATTATATATAAAATTAAAGCCCCATAAGTCTTCTTTTCAAATATATATTTAGTTTTTAGAACCACGTTTTGTATAAAAAGTTATGGGCTTACGAATAAATGTATATCATGCTGTCAAAATTACATTTTAGCCATGTTTATCCATACCAAGTCATTTTCTTCACTCTAGCATCATCCTCAAGCCATAAAAGTAGCATGCAAGGGTCCTAAACCCTCAAAAACATACATGCAAACATATATCAACAGAAAATAGTAACTATTATTATCAAATAATGGTTCAAACAAAGAGTTGTGAGATGATCTTTAAGTCAAGTATGTGAAAATTTAACAAAAACATCTACTTTGCTCCACATAGGGTTTTCGGTCATTTGACAAATTATTTTATGACATGCAAGGGTTTAAAATGATAGTAGAGATGAGTATAAGTGTATGAAAATTAATTTCATGCTCAAAAGACTTTTCTAAAGATTTTTCTTAAAAAAATTTAGTTAAAACTATAAACATGCAAAATAAGAAAAGTGACATTCATGTTGATGAAAAAGAGATTTCTGAGGAAATAAAGAGCAAGAGATGAAAGTTATACCGTTAGATTATGAAGAATGAAGAGAAATGATCCTCAAGAAGCTTAAAAAAAGTTGTCAGCTTTGAGGATGTAGTGGTATTTTGAGTGAATCTCACGATCTACTCATCCGACAATTATAAACTTGGATTTGTTGGAAAGGTACGTAAGAAAGAGAGGCACAACTTTGTTGTTGAAGGTTTTGCTTTATTCGGAACATAACAGGGGCGAAAAGGGCCTTATTTCTGATGTTCTTGTGTGATGCTGAGGATTTTGAACTGTTTGTGTTCTGGTCATATTTCCTAGTATACTTATTCGTTTTTGATGATCTTTAGCTCGTTGGAAAGAGGAGAGGAAGAGGAGAAACTTTCATGTATAAAGTTTTCCGAGTTTCAGAACATAAGAGGGTCAAAATTTTGGTATGAGTTCGGTGAGCAAATGAGTCTGTTTTGGAGAGGAAATGGAGAAAGTGAGATGAAAGGAGAATAGAAGAGGTATTTATAGAGAAATGAGGGGAGGGGGGCACTACTTGGGAAAGAAGGAAGGGTGGGATTTAAAAAAAAATTCATTCAATTTACAATTAAATGAAGCCAAATTTTTAAATAGAAAAGAAAAAAAATGGCTTTCCTGCAAAGTGTAATAAAATGATGAATGGCCATAAATAAAAACACTATGCACATCAATCTCAAGTCTATTCTTCACATCATGACTCTAAAATTCTACACAAAAAATTATTTAAATAAAAATCTCTTTATTTTTAAATATTTTCTGGGTTTCTTGTAAATTGAATGTGGTGATTGTATTTGTGTGGATGGTTGTGATGGTTCAATAGTGTTGACAAGTATATTAACATTTTCTACTAAGGCAAGCACAACAGTTTGAATAACAGATGGTGTGGGTGGAGTTACCTCAGCAGTCACAATAGACTTAGCCTTTCTGGTAGGTTGGCTAGCTCTGGTAGGCACTATAGCAGGAACATCAGTTTGCTTCTGCTTTTTCAGAGCCAATCCAATTGGTTGATCATCATCATCATCTTCTTCTTCATTGTGAGGCAGGACGACCTTCCTTGCCCTTTTCTTTTTATGAGTAATTTGGGGTTCATCAACCCTTGGTTCCCTGATGACTATCCCAGTAAAGGGCTTCCTAGCAGTAGCTAGACGAGTGGATTTGGTACGTCATCCAATTGGCTTCTTCTGCATGGCTTGAGCCTCAGCTTCATTCAGCTGAATTTGTTCTTCCTTTACTTTCCTCATCTCTTCTTTCCTAGCCAAATCTACTTGAATCACAGGATCAAGTTTCATCATTGTTAGGTTTACTTTTCCAAAGGTAGCAGGGGACATGCCCTTAGCCTTAAGAATGGCAGCTTGCTCCTCTGGAGTCTTGTATTCTAGCATGGCATAAATCTGGCGAGACTTGAAAATCTTTGAAAGAAGATGACAGAAGGGTATGGCGGTAGCTTTCTCTCTGTGTTAAACATACTCCTTGAATATTGTGAAGAGGATATGAGGCAAGTTGATTGCAGTTTCAGTCAGAAGATGACACAAACGGAACTTGTGAAGAGCAGAGAGATTGTGTTTTGATCCAGCATTGTGCAAAACTATCTTTTTCAGGATTTGATGAAGGATACGAGCTTCATCTTTCATTTCAACAACCTTCTAGGAGTGAGTTCTCACTGTATCCGCTCTCATCAGAATGGTAGCAATAGTTTCCTCACCACCTAACTCTTCTTCCCAAGTCTCAGTTAGGGTTAATCCGGCTTGAGGGCAATTGACTGGAGTAGCAATGGTTGCTTCATAAACTACTACTTCTGTGCCAAAAACGGAAGCTTTTACCTCAGTATTGGTAATAACGGGGTTCTTCCAAAAAGCTCTGATTAGGTCTGGATACATAGAGACTTTCTCAATGAAGAGTTCTTCCCAACCTGTAGTCCTGATGTACTGACTTACATCAATGTTGAATTCTTTCAAAAAAGCTGAAATCGAAGTGATGCTCTATTCCTATTTCCAAACCATTTACATCATAGGCAGCGTTTGCAGAGGATGAGGTCATTGTTGAAGATTTGGAGTTAGGAGAGGCAGACAGTTTCCTCGCAAGAGAGAGGTTAGGTTTCAGAGTAAGTGAAAGGTTTTTCAAAAAGAGAGGGAAACTTTAAGAAGGTTTCAAAGGTGAAGAGTTTTATTTTTGAAAATAATTTTAAATAAAATAAAAATTGAAGACGTATGAAGGCATGCATTTAATGCTGACATGGCACAGGTTTCTTGAAACCGTAAAAAGCAATTTGTACAAATGATGAAAATAACTGACTCGGCAGAGAGAATTTGAAATAAATATGTCTTAAAATATATTAAATGCAATTAATATAAAAACATAGATGATACAGATAGCAAATATGCACAGGCATTGGACTAGCTATGCAATAGACGAGCATTTAACATACAATAGTCGACCTTCACTGGACGACATATCAATCAACACAAATCATGTTAAGATGCTTCCTAATAAATATAAATCTGTCCTCGGCTAGAGGTTTAGTAAAGATATCTGCCCATTGAAGGTCGGTATCTACAAATTGTATATCAAATTAAACACACATTTTTGTACATAATCTCTGATGAAATGATGTTTAATCTCAATGTGCTTAGCTCTTGAATGCAAAATTAGATTTTTAGATAGATTGATTGCAGCAGTGTTATCACACATAAGTGGGATACTACTTACAAACACATTATAGTCCTCCAATTGATGTTTGATCCATAGGAGTTGAGAGCAACAGCTTGCAGTAGATATGTCCTCAGCTTCAGCAGTTGACAAGGCAATGGTATTTTGTCTCTTGCCTAACCATGATACTAGATTTGCTCCAATGAAGTGACATCCTCGACTGATGCTTTTCCTTTCTATGCAATCTCCAGCATAGTCATCATCACAAAAACCAACTAATTTTTAATCTTCATTTTTCTTAAAGCACAAACCCAGATTAGTAGATCCTTTTAAATATCCAAATATTCCTTTTACTGCTGATGAATGAGTTTCTCTAGGTCGATATGCAGTAAATATAGAAGAGATCCTAATACATTTTGATCTACCTTTTTATCTTTATCATCTTTGTTCAGTATAGACGTAGGGTGCATTGGTGTATTCATTGACTTGTAGTCATCCATCTTGAACTTCTTTAAGAGTTCCTTTGTGTACTTGGTTTGATGGATGTACACCTCGTCCATTGTTTGTTTTACTTGAAGCCCAAGGAAGAATTTGAGTTCTCCCATCATACTCATTTCAAATTCATTTTGCATTAGTTTAGAAAATCATTGCACATAGATTCATTTGTAGCTCCAAAGATTATGTCATCAACATAAATTTGCACAATTATAAAACCGGACTTGTTAGATTTTCTAAATAAGGTATTGTCTATAGAAATGAACTTAGTCTATCATACCAAGCTCTAGGAGCTTGTTTAAGACTGTATAAAGCTTTCATAAGCTTGTATACATATTCAGGATAGGTTTGACATTCAAAACCTGGAGGTTGCATAACATACACTTCTTCATTAATGAAACCATTTAGAAATGCACGTTTTACACATAAATCATAATATTATGATGTGCAACAACTAATAGTAAAATGTGAATTGCTTCTAATCTAGCAACTAGAGCAAAGGTTTCAGTATAATCAATACATTCTTCTTGAGAATAACCTTGAGCAACTAATCTTGCTTTGTTCCTTACCACTTTACCATTTTCATCAAGCTTATTTCTGTAAACCCATTTGGTTCCAATTAATGATTTGTCCTTTGGAAGAGGTACAAGAGTCCAAACTTTACTTCTTTCGAATTGATTCAGCTCCTCTTGCATGGCCAGAATCCAACCCCCGTCTAGTAGAGCCTCGTCTACTGTCTTTGGTTCTAACTCAGAGACAAAAGCAGAATCATCTTGCTCATTGAAGGTTGACCTAGTCCTTAACTTATCACTGGGACTTCTAATGATTTGTTCTTGAGGATGGTAATTCTTGAAGTGCCATGACCTTTAAGCATTGTCTTGTTGAGAAGTTGAAGCTCCTGAACAATTCTGATGGTCGTCTATAAAATCATCAGTCTTGATATTCAATGGATTTTTTGAATCTTTAATTAAGATTCAAATATGCAAAAGCTTCATCTAGCTCTGATAATTTCTTATCAGGTTGTTTGTCATCAAACTTAACATGTATGCTTTCTTCTACAATAAGAGTTCTAGAATTATAGACTCTAAACCCTTTGGGCGACTCAGAATAACCTAACAGTATTCCATTATCTACTTTTGCATCAAACTTACCAATTTGATCTTTAGTATTTAATATAAAACATTTACAACGAAGGGATATAAGTAAGATATGTTGGGTTTTCGTCATTTCCATATATCATAAGGAGTCTTATTCAGAAGTGGTCTAATATATATTCTGTTCTGAATGTAGGAGGCAGTGTTAATAGCCTCAGCCTAGAAGTGTCTAGGGACAGAGTTGTCATTGAGCATTGTTCTAGCCATTTCTTGAAGAGATATGTTTTTTCTCTCTACCACCCCATTTTGTTGTGGTGTTCTAGGTATTGAAAAGTTATGAAGAATACCACTTTATTCGCAGAACCTATGAAATGAATACTACTCATGTTACCATAAGGATTCATTCCATCCGTAGCAAGTCCAAGCCTTAGGTTTCTTGGCTCATCGGCGAAATCCGGAAACATAGTATCGATATTCTTCCATTGAATAGAATTAGCAGGATGACGGATCTTTCCATCACGTTTCCTCTCATCATTATGCCATCTAAGATTCTTCGCATCTTTCGCGTTGGCAAACAATCGCTTGAACCTTGGAATTATTGGAAGATACCACAACACCTTCGCAGGAGGACCCTTTTTTCTCACATCATCAAGATCATCATCATCATCACCACCCTTCACTTTGTATCGTGATAACCCACATTTGGGGCAATCGTGATTGTCTTCATGAACACCGGTGTACAATATGAAATCATTGGGGCATGCGTGTATCTTTTTATACTCCATACCCATAGGACACAATACTTTCTTGGCCTCATAGTTACGGTTAGGCAATGTGTTGTCCTCCGGAAGCAAGTCTTTCAACACTTCAAGCAATTCCGTGAAGCTTTTATCGGTCCAACCATTTCTCGCCTTCACACAAACCAATTTTAGCACCGCCGACAACCGTGTATGAGTAGTACACCCTGGATATAAAGGTTTATCCACATCACCGCACAACCTATCATACACATGAGCTCGATGAAAAGATTCTTGTCCAATATCACGGATCATGTCCTCTACTCGATCATCCTCCATATCTACGTCAACGTCCTCACTTTGGGAGACACTTGCCGTACTACTCAACAACACATCACCATGCCATATCCATCTTGTATAACTCAAGCAAATCCCTTCACAAATCAAATGAGTACGTATATCCTTCACCGTACATTTCCTCGTATTCAAACACTTGACACAAGGACAACAGAACATTCAATTAGTATTAGGAACATTCCTTCGAGCAAATTCTATAAATTCTCCCACCCCCTTCAAATACTCAGCACTAGTGCGCTTACAAACCATCCAACTACGATCCATAACTAGATAGGTCATGTAGATATACAAAACATATATCCAATATAAGGACAATACGGGAGATTGAAAACTATAGTTTTTGAAGATTGCCAAGCACTGGTCACGGCCTGGCAGTGATGTCCATCACGGCCGTAACGTGCCAACTGAACCAGACCATCACAGGCAGAACTGATCACGGCCTAGCTGTGATGAGCATCACGGCCGTGACAGATCAACCAACAGAGCAACATGCACTCAAAACCAAAAATAGAGATGTACATTCCAAACAACTCAAACTCACGGTTTCAAGTTTCAACTACTGAGACTACAGTTTCAACATACACTCAAAACCAAAAATAAAAAAATGTGCCCTAAAGACTCACCAGAAATAGGTGCTCGCGTGGTGGTGGGGAGGGGAGCTCGAGTGGTGGCCAATGTTCGATGTGGTTACTGAGAGCAGATGGACAAGGAGAGTTAGTGTACGGGAAGGGGAAAGAGAGATGTCAAGTTATTGCAAAGAATGAATGGAAAGACAGAGTTAGGGTTAAGAGTATACCTCACGGTGGTGGCGAAGAAGCCCTCGCGGTGGTTGCGGTGGAGATGAGCTCGCGATTAGGGCAGAGTGAGAGTGAGAGTGAGAGTGAGAGTGAGGGTTGAGCGTGATGAAAAGAGAAAAGAGACGTACAGAGCAAAGTGCAGAAGGCGCGCGGGTGTAAACAAAAATAAAACAACATTTGACGTCAGTTGTTTGTAAAGACTGACATTAAAGGTCATATATTTAACGTCAGTTGTCTTAAGAAACTGACATTAAAAGTGTATACGTTTATCCAAAAACATTAATTCCTTTGACTATTTATTTAATTGAAGTAAAAATCAAACTTTTAACGTCAGTTGTATTAAACAACCGACGTTAAAAATAAATATTTTTTATTTTAAAAGCACTTTTAACGTCAGTTGTTGAAGACAACTGACGTTAAAAGTGTATAAGTTTCTGCAAAAAAATTCATTCCTTTGACTACTGTGCTAACCCATGCACCTTGAAACTTAATCCTCTTAATGAGCATTAAGTTTATAGATAAGTTTTCAAGAAAATCAGAGAGACTCTATTCTCTATATAAAGTGTCATTCTTTTGTATCAGTCTGTAAATACACCCTTTTCTTTTCCTCTATATTTCGTGCGTTTTCTATTCCTTCACAATATGGTTCTATCAGATTTGAGACTTTTGTTATTTCTTCCTATACCTAGACTTAAAGGTCTCTGTCTTAATGGTCAAAAAACTTCTGAGGTTGAGTAAATCACATAATATGACTCCCTCACTTTATTCAATCTACTCCCCGAGTGACTGTGGATAAAGCACAGATGGAGCATCAAGGGCTTCAAATGAGCAGGGAGGGGATCGATGCATCCATTGGAGTTTCTGAGGACATAACTGAGAAGAAATTGATGTTGAAGCAGAAACTTTTTAATATTTTAGTGCTATGTTGCAGAAATTTTTTATCTTTTAATCATGTAATTGTAACTTATGAACCGCTTCAATGAGATACGATTTGATTATACATATAACACTTTTATGTTAAGTGTTTATTTATTTTAATTTTCACAAGAATATGTTTACTAATTCAAGCTAATTAATGAAGATTAAAAATAAACTTGTTTAATATTTACACAAGTTTATTTTTAATCTTCATTAAAAATAAACTTGTTTAATATTTACACAAGTTCTTTACACAACGTAAATAGTGATTTAATATTTACAAATTGCCACCACCTCATTTTTAACGTCAACTTAATTTATGACTGTCAAGTTCCCGTATATTACATTATTTCCAATATTCATTCTGCACGTTTATAATTTATAGGATTATTTATGTCAGCTATTTATTATACTGAAGTAAAAAACCACACTTTTAACGTCAGTTGTATAAAAAACTGACGTTAAAAATAAATATTTTTTATTTTAAAAACACTTTTAACGTCAGTTGTATTAAACAACTGACGTTAAAGGTGTATAAGTTTTTGCAAGAATTCATTCCTTTGACTACTGTGCTACTTACCCATGCACCTTGAAACTTAATCCTCATAATGAGCATTAAGTTTATAGGTAAGTTTTCAAGAAAATCAAAATAGCTTAGTAACTTCATCCCCTGCTCCTATAAATAGCTTCCTTCCATCCTTTTAATTTTCTACTTCACAATATGGCTCTGTCGTGGAGATTAACTTCATCACTCTTTCTTCCTATTCCTATACTCAAAGATCTTTGTCTTAATGGTCAAACAACTTCTGAGGTTGTGTAAATCACATAACATGGGTGATAAGGTTGTGTAAATCACATAGTGTGAGTTGCTCACCTTATCATCTTTCCGGAGAATCGGCAGCTACAGCACCAGAACGTCAGCTTTGGAAGCAAATGACTGTTCCAAGACCATTGCTAAAACAGATCGGGTGCACCCTTGCTCGGCCACTCTGGAAAACTCAGTCGCTCGACTCTCCTCTCTTGCTCGCCCGTGAAGGGAACGAAGCCTCAACAAATGTTTAGGATTTTAAACCCTTTCAATGTAACTTTTTATAGGATTTTAAACCCTATCAATGTAACTTTTTATAGGATTTTAAAGGATTTAAAACCCTTTCAATGAATGAGATCCGGTTTGGGTTATTGATTCAACTTATACTTCACACATATATTTTAGTTTTCAAAACAGAAACACAAAACATCAAAGCAATTGTGAAACTGAAACTTTGAGGAAGGTAATGCAGAAGGGTATACTAGATAAAAAAAGTATTAAAATAACCTTTAACGTCTGTTGATGAAAGAGCGGAAGTTAAAAGTGAAGTGACTCACTTTTAACGTCAGTTCAATGAAGAACTGACGTTAAAAGGTTCTCTTTTAACGCCAGTTGTTTAGTGAACTGACGTTAAAAGTGTCACTTCACTTTTAACGTCCGTCCTTACAACAACTGACGTTAAAATTGAATTAATGAATTCTGATATTTACAAAACTACCACCACATCCTTTTTAACGTCTAGCTTTTGATTAACTGACATAAACATTTACCGTGAAATATCTATTTTCCATTAGTGTCTTACGAATTAGTTCTGTTTTGGGGTAACATCAATTTCGATTTTCGAATGGGCAACGGTGGCCCGTCTGGTTACTCACATGCAAATTTGCTGTTTGGATGATTTCCACACGTCACTGGACTTGATATGTCTATTTCTATTTCTATATATATACAAACTCCATCACTTCGGTTCATTGCATCTGCATTTCTTGGGTCCAAAGGACATGAACGAAAGAGAAAAGAGAGTTGATGTTTTTTTTGTTGGTGTGTGCAGAAATTATTGTTTGGGTAGTCTGATTGTTGAAAAAATAAACTAATAACATTGATCTTAGAAAAATATAAGTGTATATTGCTAAATTATCTTTTAATTACTTAAATCTTCAAAATATTATCCCTCACTCTATTTATTATAAAATTAAAATTCTCTTATTATAAAGATAGTATATATTTTTTTTTCTAACATGCATTCAACCTATTTTTTAAAATAAAAATAATAAGTTCTATCATATAAAATAACTTATATATTTATACTTTTAAAAATAAATACTTTTTTTTGAAAGATTTAAAAATAAAATACTTAATTCTTTAATAAATTATTATTATTTTCTAATTTTTTAACCTGTATAAGATTACACCATACATAAAAACCTAAATAATAATATTCCCCAATGATTTTTTTTTTTACAGGAATGATACTTTTTTTTTTAACAACCTGCATATTTGTTTATCACCAACCATGTAACAAATTATGGAGATAGGAGAAGTCCACGTCTCCACGATTTCTCTTCGTATCTGTCTTTCTGACATAAACTGTTTCCCTTCTAGGAGAAGAGGTTCATCGAAATCACCAAAAAAAATTAAATGCCATTGAGTCAACAAATAACAACTACGCTTTGACTAGGATAATTCATGATAACAGGTCAAATAATGGAGATCTCTCATGTTTCTATCGCAGAATCTAATCGCCATATATATATATATATGATCGTAGAAACTAATACATGTTAAATTTTTCTTGCACATAGGATTGTTTTATATTATTTATAAAATATTTTTTTATTAAAAAGATATTCATTTATTTAAAATGATAAAATATATCGAAAATAATATAAATCCAACATCATTAAAAATCGAAAAAGATGAATCTGTTGAAATTGACATATGCAAACACAAGAAGAAGGATTAAATTGTGTTTATTAATAATTTTCGAAAACAACCTTTAAAATAATTTTTGCATACAAGGAGATTAGAAAACAGAAGCACGTACAAAGAAAAATATCCCTTTTAAAGAACTTTAACAAAAGCAATATCAAAAACACCTCGGCTAGTAAGAAACAAATAAAGCTATAAAAGATAAGAGATAGAAGAATCACGTAAGATATTTTATCCTGGTTCACTCTCTTCCAACCAAGAGCTACGTCCAGTCCCTTCTACTTAAAGGATTTTCTCCACTATTATCAAAATAGATTACAATCAAGTATTCAACACATCTTCGGGCTACAAGTATTTCTTTCTTAACTCTAACAAAGAGATTTAATGTTTGATCTTCTTAACTCACTATATGTGAGGATATGACAATTTAATATCAGATGAATATTTTCACAATATTCAAACTAGGAAATACTGACTCTTGCTTTCTAAAGAAATATGAGTATAAGTTATTGTAGTTTTACAAAAGTTGAGCTCGTAAGATTGTGCAAATCAAGAGTTCTAGCTTCAATTATTTCAAGTCTTCTATTTATAATACCTTCTTATTATTATTTTCTAATTTCTTAACCCATATAAGATTACATCATACATAAAAACCTAAATAATAATATTCCCCAATGATACATTTTTTTTTTTACAGGAATGATACTTTTTTTTTTAACAACCTGCATATTTGTTTATCACCAACCATGTATGGAGATAGGAGAAGTCCACGTCTCCACGATTTCTCTTCGTATCTGTCTTTCTGACATAAACTGTTTCCCTTCTAGGATAAGAGGTTCATCGAAATCACCAAAAAATTTAAATGCTATTGAGTCAACAAATAACAACTACGCTTTGACTAGGAAAATTCATGATAACAGGTCAAATAATGGAGATCTCTCATGTTTCTATCGCGGAATCTAATCGCGATATATATATATATATATATATATATATATAAAAACTAATACATGTTAAATTTTTTTTGCACATAGGATTGTTTTATATTATTTATAAAATATTTTTTTTACTAAAAAAATATTCATTTATTCAAATGGGTAAAATACATCGAAAGTAACATAAATCCAACCTCGTTAAAAATCGAAAAGGATGAATCTGCTGAAATTGACACATGTAAACACAAGAAGGGGATTAAATTGTGTTAATAATTTTCGAAAACAACCTTTAAAATAATTTTTGCACACAAGGAGATTAGAAAACAGAAGCACGCACAAAGAAAAAGATCATTTTTAAAGGACTTTAACAAAAGCAATATAAAAAACACCTCGGTTAGTAAGAAACAAATAAAGCTGTAAAAGATAAGAGGTAGAAGAATCATGCAAGATGTTTTATCCTGGTTCACTCTCTTCCAACCAAGAGCTACATCCAGTCCCTTCTACTTGAAGGATTTTCTCCACTATTATCAAAATAGATTACAGTCAAGTATTCAACACATCTCCGAGCTACAAGTATTTCTTTGTTAACTCTAACAAAGAGATTTCATGTTTGATCTTCTTAACTCACTATATGTGAGGATATGACAGTTTAAGATCAGATGAATATTTTCACAATATTCAAACTAGGAAATACTGACTCTTGCTTTCTAAAGAAATATGAGTATGAGTGATTGTAGTTTTACAAAAGTTGAGCTCGTAAGGTTGTGCAAATCAAGAGTTGTAGCTTCAGTTATCTCAGGTCTTCTATTTATAGTGACCTTCTTCTTTACTTGTATTTCTTCAACGGTTTCTTTGAATAATCCCGTTTAGAGATAGCATTTAATGCATGATATCCGTTGTGACTAATAGCTTGATTGTGGCAATGCTGAATAGTATTCTTGGTTATCAAAGTAGCATGAATTTGGAGGTTCACTCTGAAGTTGGCACATGCAAACACAAGAAGGGGAGTTGAATTGTGTTTGTTAATTATTTTCGCAAAAACCCTTTTTGAACAACTTTTTGGCAAGCAGAAGATAAAAAGATTAAGCACACAAGAAATCCGTTTTAAAAAGTTAACAAAACCAAAATCAAATCCCACAGTTAGTAAAAATAAATAAAACTGTAAAAGATAAGGGATAGAAAATTCACTCAGGTATTTTATCCTGGTTCACTCTTTTCCAACCAAGAGCTACATCCAGTCTCTTCGACTTGAAGGATTTTCTCCACTATTTCTCCAAATAGATTACAAACAAGTATTCAACACCTCTTCAAGATACAAGTATTCATTTCTTACCAAGCCTCTTCGGGCTCTAACTCTAACAAAGAGATTTGAAATTTGATCTTCTTAACTCACTATGTGTGAGAGTATAACAGTTTAAGATCAGTTGAATATTACAACAATATTCAAACTAATGAATACAGACTCTTGCTCTTGAAAGAGTAAATGGAATAAATGATAATCAAATGGAAAAAGTTCAGCTAACAATATTGTGCGGGCAAGAGTTCTTTTTTCAGTATCTAAGGTCTTCAATTTATAGCGACCTTCTTCTTCTCTTGTAATTCTTCAACGGTTACTTTGAATAATCCCGTTTAGAGATAGCATTAAATGCATGGTATCAGTTGTGACTGATAGCTTGACTGTAGTAATGCTGAATAGTACTCTTGGTTATCAAGGTAGCATGAATTTGGAGGTTCACTCCTTTGTGTATTGCCGCTTGAGTACTTGTTGTTTCTTCTTTGTGTATAATTCATCTTTTTCAGTCATAAAGTTGTCATCATATAGATCTTATTGTACGAACTATATTTCTTCACAACAAGATGAAATATTAAAGCAGATAAAACAAATATGAAGAACAAATATTCTTTTGAAATAAATATCAATCATTTGAAATAAATATAAGAGATTCGGATTGCATTTAATTCATTCTAAGATGGAGTTTGTCTAACAGGAAACTCCGTCTACTCATTCATATGAGAGTCCAAGTCTATTTGATATTTCTCTTAGCTCGTCTGATGACGTGGCATATCCTTTTATCTATTAAGTCTTCAAACTTGTTATTCCTTACAGAGTTATAAAGATCTCCATCTAGTGACGTGGCGATTAGAGCTCGTCTACTAGATTACTTTGTGTTTTAGTCCATTTTCTTCCACTAATTATTTTTGTCTGCTGACGTGGCAAGATGGACGTGCTTATTTTCAAGTCTTTGGACTTGCTGTACCTAACAAGTTATTTAGGTATTCATTTATAGCCTCGTCTACGAAAGAAAACAACAAGGTATCTTTACCACAGTGCTTGAGCAGCCTGTCTACAGGGGCGGATGCATATTTTTCAAATGAAACTTATCCCAAGTTTATTTTACTTATAAAAGTGTTCCTGCATAACTGAAATCACTAGTTAGATCTCGACTAACACTTTGCCAAGTAAATTTAATCCTTTTGTTAGCATCAAAACTTAGAGATTATTAAATCCAAAACCACTTTGGTTCCAACACACTCCTCTGAGTATTGCAGCTTGAGAACTTGTTGTTCTTCTTTTGTGAACAACCCAGCTTTTTCAGCCATAAAGTTGTCATCATACAGATCATTTTGCAGTATCTTATTGTACGATTCTGCTTTTTGCATTTCTTGATGGTACTATGTTTCTTTTTCAACAAGGTGAAACATTAAAGTAGATAAAACAAATGTGAAGAACAAATATTCTATTGAAATAAATATCAATCATTTGAAATAAATTCAAGAGATTCGGATTTAATTCATTCTAAGATGGAGCTCATCTAAAAAAAATTATGTCTACTTAGTTATATGAGAGACTAAGTCTGTTCAATATTTTATTTTGCTCGTCTGATGAAGTGGCATATCCTCTTGTCTATCAAGTCTTTGGACTTGCTATTTCTCAATGAGTTATAAAGATCTCCGTCTAGTGACGTGGCAGTTAGAGCTTGTCTACTAGATTACTTTATTTTTCAGTTCATTGACTTCTACTAATTACTTCCGTCTGCTTACGTTGCAAGATGGACGTGCTTGTTATCAAGTCTTTGGACTTGCTGTATCTAACAAGTTATTTTGGTAATCATCTAGCAAACATTTAGAGCTTCGTCTACTTAAGAAAACCAATCTACTCAATTAAATAAATAAGTAACTTTACCAAAGTGTTTGAGCAGCCTGTCTACAATGGTGGACACGTATTCTTCCAATAAAAACTTATCCTATGTTTATTTTTCTTATATTAAAGTATTCCTGGTGAAAGCATATGTTAGATCCCAACTACCACTTTGCCAAGCAAATTTAATCCTTTTGTTTGCATCAAAACTTAGAGATTATTAAATCCAAAACCACTTTGGTTCCAACAATCTCCCCATTTTTGATGATGACAAAACTAATTAAATTTGAAAAGCAAAGTCTAAGAGAGCTTGCAGGGCTCCCCCTAAGACAAAGAATTCAAATAATTAAGCAGAAATATAAGCTAACAGATAGGTGCAACAGCTTATCGTACTTAGAATATATATAACGGAATAAATGAGCATAGTCAACAGCTATCAAAGCAAATAAGCAAACATAAGTATCAGAATATTTAGCAAGTAGAAAAGAATAAGCATATATAGACAACTATGAGCTTTTCAAAATTGACTTTTAATTTATATAAAAACAAATCTCTTTCCTTTCCTTTCTCCCCCTTTTTGTCATCAGCCAAAAAGGTAAAAGGAGAGGACCATCATTGTCAGTATAAGAGGAAAAAAGATAAAAGGTAAAGGTTAAGCAGGAGGAGGTGGTGGAGGTGGAGGATTCTGAGTCTAACTTTTCTTGAAGTCCATGAGGAATTCCAGCATTTTATTCATAACCTCTAAGGTTGGAGCCATTGAAGTTTGAACTTGCTGTTGGACATCCTCCTTTATTTTCTCAATCATCTTTTCAACCTTCTCATCAACTATCTTGCCAACTCTGTCATCAACTATTTTTCCAAGAACCTCTTCAAGATTAGGTGGCAGAGCCTGTTGCCTTGAGCTTTCAGCAGACTCTTGAAATGTGCTTAGTGTTCTTGAATGATTTGAAGGGTGCATCACAACTAGAGCTAATGGTTGAGAGGATTGTTTTTCTGATGAGCTTTGATTGTGAATGGATTCAGTTGTTTCCTCTAAGCCAACAGTAGTGGCAATTTGACCAGGTTCTTCAACAACAGTTTCATCTGCGATAGGCTCTGAAGTATGTAAGACTAAGCCCTCATTCATATTTTGATGTATGACAAACAAAGTGTATTTTGCATAAGATTTTTGATTTTGACTATGTACTTATTATGTGTTAAGTTGTATGCAAGATCACTCATGAAAAAGGTAAATCAAGGATTAAAGGATGGAAGACCAATGACACAAAGCAATGGACAATGACTAAAGCATCAAGCAATGGAGATCTCATACTTTAGATGCTATTGTAAAAATAGCACATTTGATTTCTTAGGTGAAGCACTTAAATTTAAGAAGAAACTAATTTTTACAAAGGATAATATAAGCGCTCGTCCAATAGTGGAATAATATAAGCGCTCGTCCAACAATGAAGTGAAACAAGCAGACGTCCAATGAAGTGAAACAAGCAGACGTCCAATGAAGTAAAACAAGCAGACGTCCAATGAAGTGAAACAAGCAGACGTCCAATAAAGTAAAACAAGCAGACGTCCAATAAAGTGACAAAAGTGATCGTCTACTAAAGTGACAGAAGCACTCGTCTACTAAAGTAACAGAAGCGAGCGTCTACTAAAGTAACAAGAAGCGCTTGTCTGCTAAAGTACCATATGGAGCTCGTCTACTAGCCCATCCAAATGTAAAATCTTAATGGCTAGATGGAAACGGTTATTTTCAAGATGGACATGAATTCTACAAGAACCATCAGAATCTTATTTCAAGAACGAGAATCAAGAAAACGGATTTTGTTAAATCAAATCCAAATCTATTTTAATTGATCCCAACGACTATAACTTGTTTTATATATAAAGAGGGATCAAAGAAACACTTTTCATTACCTTACACATTCTGAAAGTGAAAATACGAAAGATTCAAAAGCTTCCAAAAGTTCTTCATCTTTGAGAGAAAAGTGTGATATTTCTTAGAACTTCAATTTTTATAATCATACTTTTAGAGTATTTCTTATACTCAATTCTTTCCGTGAATTATGTGATTAAGAGAGGGTATCTCTTAGGATTGAACCAGGATAGAAAGGATCCTTGGGTATAGAAAAGCAAGTGTGCTTTTTTGGTGTGTTCTTGAGCAAGGAGGTTATCCTTGTGAATGTTGTAATTGGATATTGTAATTTCTGGTTATAGTGGAGAAAACCACAGAGGTGTGGGACTGGATGTAGGCTTACCAGAGGAGGTAGCCGAACCAGGGTAAATCGGTTTGCTTGTTCTTCTCATATCTAAACTCCATATACTTGTTATATGCACTTGTGTGTTGTGAATGAGTTTTAAGAATGCTTGTTAACTTGAATCTTTGATCTACAATCCGTGTTAAACTTGTTGTTACTTCTTATAATTCTTCGTAACATCATTACTTGTTACATAACCAGATTCTTGGGAATTAAAATTGAGTGAAAACCAATTTTCTTTAAGAAAACTCTGTTTTGCTTTAAATTGTTGAAAAAGTTTTCAATATCTCAATTCACCCCGCCCCCCCTCGAGATTGTAGCCATTACCAACAAAGTAGGTGGAGGGATCTTTGAGACTTCTTTTGCCCATCTGATGGGGTAGACGGATTCCACATTTTTAAGTCCCCAGAGGTCTTTATAGATCATATATCTAAAATGTGAAAGACCACACTTCCCCCTGACCTTAGGAATTTCCTTCTTCTCTTCTTCAGTCAGTCCAGAGGAAGATGCCTCTCTTGTGCATTGAATATGAGATTTCCATAAATAAGTAGCTCGGTGTTCATTGATCAACTCAATCGATTCAGTATGCAAAAAGAAATCCAGTATTGAGTAGTCGAACGTTTCTTGGTTCAGATAAAGCATTGCTGATTCAGCTTCAGGCATGATTCCTTTGAATCTTCTGTTTTTCTTGTCTTTGTCATTATTCATATCTACCATTGGCAGTCTTGGACAGATCCTGTAAGGCATGATTCCAACTCTGGTTGCTTCATTATGTCACAGCCAGGATGGAGGGACAAAATGCGCGGCTCTATCAACTCTGAAATGACTGAATTCCCACTTCAGCATTTCATAGATGAGCTGATCCGGGAAGAAGTCAGCGGCCCTCCCATAGACTCTGGGATGCTCAAAAGACACCCATTTTGTGTCCCTTGGCATGATCATGGGAACATGCTTTGAGGATCTTGCTCTACCCTCAGGGATGGTAGGAGGATTTTTCCTGTTGGTGTCAGCCTCCCAAATAGGTATGATATGTCTCTCAACACCATCAGTGAGAGGTATGAAAGGAGGAGTTTTGACAAGGTTAGGGTAAATTTTTCAAGGGGGGGGGGGGGGATTTTTTAGGGGTAGGTGAGTGACTAATGGTCCTAAGTTGTTGTGCATTTGTGAAGGCACATTTTTGATTAATTTACAGTCAGGATGAAGTAGGTAAAGGGGTTCAACAGGTGGGCTGACTTCTTCCTCGTACTCAGGTAGAGGATACCATCTGTTGGGAATGTGTTCGGGTTTAGGTTGGTGAGAGTGAAACGGAACTTTCCATTCTCTTTTTATCTTGGCCCAATCCTCAGATTTGCTTTCATAAAGAACAAAAGTTGGGGTGAAGGGAAATAAGGTTCTCAAGGGTTTGGGGAAAGGAGCACCAGGGGAAATGCCATCATCTGGTTGATTGAACCAGGGATCATCGGCAGGGATAATAGGTTGAAATTGTAGAGTGGCTAATTGTGTTGGTTGGGGTGAAAGGGGTGTGGGAATGTACACATCATCTGGAGTGGAGACAGCAATGTTATTATCAGTATGCACATCACCAATTCTAGTTTCTAAACTAGATACTAAGGCATCTATTGCTATTTGAACATGATCACTAGCAGAGATGGTTACCTTAGAAGTCTTAGTTGTTTTGGTCTTTCTTGCTGGTTGCCTTCTAGGTGTTGTTGGAACAGGCACAACGGCCTCAGCATCAGTAACAAAAGTCTTCTGCTTCTTCAGAATTGTACTGATAGGAATGTTGTCCTCATCAGCTTACTCATCTTCATTATGTGAGAAGATAACTCTTCTTTGCTTCTTTGCAGCAGGAGCATCAGAAGGTTCCCTGATAATAATGCCACCTGCTGGTCTCTTGGGAGCAGGCTTCCTTGTTGCAGTGGTCTTTTACCTAGTTATTCTTTTTACTCCTAGGACTTCAGGATTGTTTTGTTCCACCATTTCTTCTTTAGTTTTCATCAACTCCTCAGTCTTGGCCATTGCAGCAGTAGCATAGGTACTGAGGTTCATATTAGCTATATTCATTTTACCAAAGTCTGCAGCCGATATTGGTTTTTCAGTTAAGATCCTAGCTTGCTCCTCAGGAGTCCTTGCAGCAAGAATCTCATGAATTCCTTGAGCCTTGATAATCTTGGAAAGATGATGGCAAAAAGGAAATGCTGAGAGTATTTTCTTGTTCATCACAGCATCTCTAAATCTTCCATACAGAATTCTTGGAAGATTGATCTTCGTTTCGGTGATAAGATGGCAGAGGCAGAATTTGTGCAGGGAGGAGAGGTTGTCTTTGGATCCAAACTTATGAAGGACCACCTTATTAAGAAGCTGATGAAGGATGCGAACAATGTCCTTCATTTCAACAGCTTTCCAGGTGTGAGTTCTGACTATATCTTCTTTCATGAGACAGACTTCAATGGTCTCAAAGCCACCCAAAGCCTCTTCCTATGACTCAGTAAAAATCAAGCCTTCCTGAGCACAGAAGATGGTATCAGCAATAGTCTTTTCCGAGACTACAATCTTCTTTTTCAACACCGTGGAGAAGAAGTCAGTATCAGTCACTTGAACATTTCTCCAGAAATCCCTAATCAGGTTGGGAAAGGCAGAGACCTTCTCTACGAAGAGTCCTCCCCACCCGGCTGCATTAACATATTTGTTTATGTCTAAGTTGTAGTCTTGCAGCACTCCAAGGTTGAAATGATGCTCAATTGCCAAGTTGAGCTTGTCCACGTTAAAGGTTGAAGAAGAAGCCATTTTAGGTGATCAGAGAGCTTAGGGTTTGAAAGTAGAGAGAGAGAGATAGCTCGAGAGGTTAGAGAAGTGTAAAGTTTTTCTCAGAGGTAAAAATATTACTTATAAAGGAATTTTGAATCTCAAAGGTTAAAAAAACTTTTGACATGACATGTCATTATGATAAAATGGCATTGGTAACTTGGAACTATAAAAAGGTCTTGATGGGATTGATGGAAGTACTGACTCAGCAAAGAGAATAAAGGATAAATTTGTCATTGAGATAAAATAAATGCATTTATTAACACATTAAAAAAAATGCTTAAACATAGGTAGATGTGGACTCGTCTGAAACTATACAATGGACGTGGTAACCAGTAACAGTGGACGGGTCATATGGACGTACAACACAATAGACGCACAACTTTTAATAGGTATTAGACGTGCATAGGTAGTAGACGCAAGATTATCAAAACAAAAGTTTTCAAGGCTGGACGCCTAAATTAATCCACACATATCATATTAAGATGCTTCCTAATAAAGATAAATCTGACCTCTACAAGAGGTTTAGTAAAGATATATGCCCATTGATGGTCAGTATCAACAAATTGTATATCAAATACACCTTTTTGCAAATAATCCCTAATAAAATGATGTTTAATCTCTATATGCTTAGCTCTAGAATGCAAAATTGGATTCTTAGATAAATTTATTGAAGCGGTATTATCACACATAAGTGGAATATTATTTACAAACACATTGTAGTCCTCCAATTGATGTTTGATCCAGAGAAGTTGTGCGTAGCAACTTGCAGCTGATATATACTCAGCTTCAGCAGTTGATAAAGCAATGATACTTTGTCTTTTGCTTGACCATAAGACAAGATTAGCTCCAATGAAGTGACATCCTCCACTAGTGCTTTTTCTTTCAATTCTATCTCCAGCATAGTCAGCATCACAGAAACCAACTAATCTGTAATCTTCATTTTTCTTAAAGTACAAACCAAGATTAGTAGTACCTTTTAAATATCTAAAAATTCTCTTAATTGCTGATAAGTGAGATTCTCTAGGATCAGATTGAAATCGAGCACATAAACATACACAGAACATAATATCAGGCCTAGACGCAGTAAGATATAAGAGAGATCCTATCTTACCTCTGTATACCTTTTGGTCTACCTTTTTCTCTTTATCATCTTTCTACAGTATGAAAGTGGGGTGCATAGAAGTATTCAATGGCTTACAATCATCCATCTTAAACTTCTTCAGAAGTTCTTTTGTATACTTGGTTTGGTGGATGAGCACCTTGTCCAAGGTTTGTTTTACTTGAATTCCAAGGAAGAATTTGAGTTCTCCCATCATGCTCATTTCAAACTCTTTCTGCATTAACTTAGAGAATTCTTTGCATAGAGACTCATTAGTACCACAAAAAATAATATCATCAACATATATCTATACAACTATGAAATTAGACTTAATGGATTTTCTAAATAAGGTTGTGTCAACCTTTCCTCCATTGAATCCATTTTCCATAAGAAAGGAACTTAGTCTGTCATACCAAGCTCTAGGAGCTTGCTTAAGACCGTACAAGACTTTCTTAAGCTTATATACATGTTCAGGATGTTTTTCACACTCAAAACCCGGAGGTTGCATAACATAGACTACTTCATTAATAAAGCCATTTAGAAAAGCACTTTTAACATCCATCTAAAAAAGCATAATACTATGATGTGCAGCAAATGAAAGTAGAATTCTAATAGCTTCTATTCTAGCAACAGGTACAAAAGTTTCAGTATAATCTATACCTTATTCTTGAGAGAAACCTTGAGCAACAAGTCTTGCTTTGTTTCTTATTACCTTACCATTTTCATCAAGTTTGTTTTTGTAAACCCACTTTGTTACAATTACTGATTTGTCTTTGGGCAGTGGAACCAGAGTCCAAACATCACTTCTTTCAAACTGATTGAGTTGTTCTTGCATGGCTAGAATCCAACCATCATCTAGCAGAGCCTCGTCTACTGTTTTTGGTTCCAACTCAGACTAGTGCAAAATTGTCTTGTTCTCTGAAGGTTGATCTGGTTCTTAGCTTGTCATTGGGCTTTCCAATGATCTGATCTTGTGGATGATAATTCTTGAAGTACCAAGATTTTTGAACTGTATCATGTTGAGAAGTGGAAGTTTCTGGTTGTTGAGTGGGGTTATCTTCTTGATCATCAACTTTTATCTCAGGTGAGTCTCCTAAAATGTTTAGATCAAGATCTGCAAAGGTTTCATCTAGCGCTGATAATTTTTTATCATGCTATTTGTCATCAAACTTGAAATGAATACTTTCCTCTACTATCAGAGTCCTAGAATTATAAACTCTAAAGCCTTTAGATGTTTCAGAATATCCTAATAGTATTCCATTATCTGTTTTAGCATCAAACTTACCAAGTTGATCTTTAGTATTCAGTATATAGCATTTACAACCAAAAGGATGAAAATAAGATATGTTGGGTTTTCGTCCTTCCACATTTCATAAGGAGTCTTATTCAGGATAGGTCTAATGTATATTATGTTCTGAATGTAGCATGCAGTATTAACAGCTTCAGCCCAGAAGTGTCTAGGGACAGTTGTCATTGAGCACAATCATAGCCATCTCTTGAAGAGATCTGTTCTTTCTCTCTACCACACCATTTTGCTGTGATGTTCTAGGTATTGAGAAGTTGTGAAGGATACCACTTTCTTCACATAACGTAATTAATAGCTCATTTTCAAACTCTCCCCCAAGGTCACTTCTGATTGAAGTGATACACACACCTTTGTCATTCTGTACACGTTTGCAGAATACATAAAAGACCTTAAAAGACTCATCCTTGTGAGTTAGGAACTTAACCCATGTCCATCTAGTGTAACCGTCTACTATCACAAGACCATAATTCTTACCACTGACAGAGGCAGTCCTTGTTGGACCAAAAAGATCAAGATGTAGCAACTCTAGTGGTCTATTGGTACTAACAACATTCTTAGATTCAAAAGAACCTTTGACTTGTTTTCCCTTTTGACATGCATCACAGAGAGCATCATATTTGAACTTAAGGTTTGGTAGTCCTCTCACGAGGTTATGCTTGTTTAGCTTTGAAATTAATTTCAAGCTTGCATGACCTAGCCTTTTGTGCCAAATCCATCGCTCATCTTCAATGGACCCTAGACATGAGACACTTTGATTTGAGAGGTCCTCCAAGTCAATCTTATAGAGATTGTTTTGCCTTTTAGCAGTTAATAAAAGTGGTCCATCATCTTTCTTGACAGTACACATGTTCTTATCAAAAGACACTGCATATCCACTATCACATAATTGACTTATGCTCAGTAGATTGTTCTTCAAGCCATTTACTAAAAGAACATAATCAATGGAGGGAAAAGGATGTTTACCAATTTTACCTATACCAATGATTTTCCTTTTCTGATTTCCTCCAAATGTGACCTAGCCACCATCTTTGGGCTTAAGGTTTTAGAACATAGACCTTTCTCCTGTCATGTGTCGTGAGCAGCCACTGTCCAAGTACCAAGACATCTGTTTTCTTCCTGTTGTTAAGCAGATCTGCAACAGGTATTATCTTATCTTTAGGTACCCAAACTGACTTGGGTCCTTTCTTGTTAGTTGCCACTGGACGAGTATGCTTAGCATGTTTATTGTGTATGCATCTAGATGTAATATGCCCACTTTTTCCACACATTTTGCAAAAGGTGTTGGACGAGCTAGACTTAGCTTTTGTATATTTATTTGGAACTTTTGAAGCTTTAAGTTGTTTAAGTGGTTTTGACATTTTGTGAGATGTGTCTTGCTTCTCTTTGTCATAACCAAGACTAGATTTATCATAAGGTGACCTAGAGTACCTTAAAATGAGAATAAGCTTATCTGAGCCACCTACAAGCTTTGACAGAGAGTCGGTTAGATATGTTACATCTTGTTTCAGTTTTGCAACTTCACAAGAAACATCAGGTTCACACACCATTTTGTCAGCTATACTGACATTCACTGATTTTAGTATGTCGTTTTCATTTTTGAGCTTTTGTTTCTCAATGCAGACCCTATCATATTCTCTAGTCAGTTTAGAAAACTTCTTTTTGAGACTCTTATATTCTTGTGAAAGTATAGACGACTCATGAAACAGTTCATCAAAAGCATTTTGAAGAGTGGACGGGTCATAGTCCATTACCTCAGCATCAGTGTATTCACTTTCTGATGCAGTGTCTGCCATAAGATAGATATTTGCCTCTTCCTCTACTTCGTTTTCTTCATCTGAAGAAGACAGATCAAGATCCTCCCATGTAGCCATTAAGCCTTTCTTCTTTTATAAGAATTTCTTTTTATCCTTTAGCTCAGGGCAGTCAGCTTTGAAATGACCAGGTTTCTTGCATTCAAAGCACAAGGGTGGACCTTTTTCCTTGGAGTCTGACTTCTCCTTGGAAAACTTTTTGTTGAGTTGCTTCCTTCTGAAACCACCTTTCTTTCTCCACATATGTTGAATTTTTCTAGAGATAAAGGACAATTCATCCTCATCTGATCCTTCATCATTATCAGAAGATTCAGACTCATCTGATGACTCAGCAGCTTTGAGAACTTTTGATGAACTTGCTTTCTTTGCCTTAAGGGCAATAGATTTTCCTTTTCTGGAAATTTCTTCTTCATTAAGTTCAAGTTCATGAACCTTGAGAGATCCTAGAAGCTCTTCTAGAGAGTGTATTCAAGTTTTTAGCTTCCAGAATAGCAGTTACTTTGGGTCTCCATTGCTTGGATAGACTTCTCAGGATTTTTCTAACATGATCTCTATTTTCATAAACTTTTCCAAGAGATCTAAGACTGTTGGTGATGGTTTGGAATCTTCCTAACATTTGGTCTATTGTTTCATGCTCACCCATCTTGAACAGTTCATACTGATAAACCAGCATGCTGATCTTCGATTCCTTAACTTGTGAGGAACCCTCATGCGCTACGACAAGAGTATCCTAGATTTCTTTCACAGTATTGCAGCTGTGAAATTTGTCATGTTTAGATCTGGTTATAGCACACATGAGATAGTGCTTAGCCTTCAAATTCAGCTGATGTTGGTTTTTCTGATCTTGAGTCCATTTGGCTCTAGGAACAGTGGCTCCAGCTTCATCTCTTGGTTCAGTGTAGTCGGTTTCAATCAGCTCCCAAATATCTACATTCTGTGCATCTAAGAAGGCCATCATTCTCTTCTTCCAGTAGTCATAATATGTTCCATCAAAGAGAGGAGGTCTGTTGATAGCTTGTCCTTCTACATCCATGGTTGTTGGATCGTACTTCCTCAACACTTGTTAGATGCTCAACCCTTTCGAGACTGAGCTCTGACACCAACTGATGTTGACACAGCCAAACACAAGAAGGGGGGTTGAATTGTGTTTGTTAATAATTTTCGAAAACAACCTTTAAAACAATTTTTGCACACAAGGAGATTAGAAAATAGAAGCACGCACAAAGAAAAAGATCCTTTTTAAAGGACTTTAACAAAAGTAATATAAAAAACCCCTCGGTTAGTAAGAAACAAATAAAGTTGTAAAAGATAAGAGATAAAAGAATCACGCAAGATGTTTTATCTTGGTTCACTCTCTTCTAACCAAGAGCTACGTCCAGTCCCTTCTACTTGAAGGATTTTCTCAACTATTATCAAAATAGATTACAGCCAAGGATTCAACACCTCTCCGGGATACAAGTATTTCTTTCTTACCAAGCCTCTTCAGGCTCTAACTTTAACAAAGAGATTTAATGTTTGATCTTCTTAAATCACTATATGTAAGGATATGATAATTTAAGATCAGATGAATATTTTCACAATATTCAAACTAGGAAATACTGACTCTTGCTTTCTAAAGAAATATGAGTATGAGTGATTGTAGTTTTACAAAAGTTGAGCTCGTAAGGTTGTTCAAATCAAGAGTTCTATCTTCAGTTATCTCAGGTCTTCTATTTATAGTGACCTTCTTCTTCACTTGTATTTCTTCAACAGTTACTTTGAATAATCCCGTTTAGAGATAGCATTTAACACATGATATCCATTGTGACTGATAGCTTGATTGTGGCAATGCTGAATAGTATTCTTGGTTATCAAAGTAGCATGAATTTGGAGGTTCACTCCTCTGAGTATTGCAGCTTGAGAACTTGTTGTTCATCTTTTGTGAACAATCCAGCTTTTTCAGCCATAAAGTTGTCATCGTACAGATCGTTTTGCAGTATCTTATTGTACGATTCTGGTTGTTGCATTTCTTGATGGTACTGTGTTTCTTTTTCAACAAGGTGAAACATTAAAGCAGATAAAACACATGTGAAGAACAAATATTCTATTGAAATAAATATCAATCATTTGAAATAAATTCAAGAGATTCAGATTTAATTCATTCTAAGATGGAGCTCATCTAAAAAAAAATTCTGTCTACTTAGTTATATGAGAGACTAAGTCTGTTCAATATTTTATTTTGCTTGTTTGATGATGTGGCATATCCTCGTGTCTAATAAGTCTTTGGACTTGCTATTCCTCAATGAGTTATAAAGATCTTCGTCTGGTGACGTGACGGTTAGAGCTCGTCTACTAGGTTACTTTATTTTTCAGTTCATTTACTTCTACTAATTACTTCTGTCTGCTTATGTGGCAAGATGGACGTGCTTGTTATCAAGTCTTTGGACTTGTTGTATCTAACAAGTTATTTTGGTATTCGTCTAGCAAACATTTAGAGCTTCGTCTACTTAAGAAAACCAGTCTACTCAATTAAATAAATAAGTAACTTTACCAAAGTATTTGAGCAACCCGTCTACAAGGGTGGGCACGTATTCTTCCAATGAAAACTTATCCTATGTTTATTTTACTTATATTAAAGTATTCCTGCATAACTGAAAGCACATGTTAGATCTCAACTAACACTTTGCCGAGCAAATTTAATCCTTTTGTTAGCATCAAAACTTAGAGATTATTAAATCCAAAACCACTTTGGCTCCAACATCTGCGAACAAACTCACAGCACCCAGGTTAATAGCATAACATGGCAAAATCAAAATGCCTACAAAAGTGACAAAATCAAAGTCACTGTAATACCCATGTCTCCTGATCTGTAACATTGACGCCCAATTCTTGATCAAATCTGTGATGGATCGAAGCAGATCTGTTAATCTGAACCAAACGAACACCGTACCAAGACGGGAAACCAAACAACGCCTCACCAAGACGACGAACAACAATATCGCCACACACAGACGACGAAAAAAATGAAGAAAAAAAAACAGATCTATGTGGAGAAACCACTTATTTAGATAAAATGGGAGAGAAAATGAAGTAAATGGGTGATTCCAGACCAAAATGGCCCAAAACCACCCCCTCTTGTGATGGCACGCGGCTGTGTGTGTCGAGAAAAGGGAGAGAGTTTGAAGTGAGAGAGAGAATATAGTTTTTTCTTAGGTAATTAGCATAGTTTTCTTTATTATTTATAAAAGATAGATATAGATAGATAACTTTTATATATATAACATATATCTATATGTGGAGCAACTCAAGTGTTGATCCCCCTTTTATATAAGGAAAAAAAAATATGTGGAGCAACTCAAGTGAGAGGGATATGTTATTATGAGAGATGAAAGGAGTAAATATGGACCTTTGGATCATACAAGAATGGTCAGGATTAGAACATAAAGTCATGTGACTTTTTAAGTGATCACATGACCACCAACTAACTTCCAATCCTGACCATTCATTTATGGTTTAATGGCCCAGATTTGTTCCTCATACTCTCACGATAAGTTACTTCTCTCAAATCAAGAACAAACGACTAAAATGCATAACCAAAGACAAATACCATTTTACTCATTTTGTTGTACAAAGCGTCTTGAAAACAGATCATGTGAGATTTATTTGATTATGATACTTATATATTGCATTATTGAAATTGATACGAGACTAATTTCCATACACGGATTTGAATATTTCATTCTAGCTCCATCACCATGTCAATTTTAAGAGACATCCAATTATAGACAATGGGTGTGGGACCTTATACAGGAAATGTGCAGCAACGACAGTGTAATGCGCGACTGTTGTATGGTGGTTGTTTGGTACGGAGGTTCCTGGACATGTGCAAGGTGGTGGCCGCGATGACACGGTGGTGCGCGGCTGTGGGTAGCAAGCGCAGAAGCATGGCGGATGTTGCGGGTTCTCCCCTATTCTTTAGGAAAGAAAGAAAGGTTGTACTTCACTTTGGCACCAGACCACAGAAGAGTTAAACAAGTTGAGAGAGGAAGGAAGTCATGTGATATGCATATGTTTGTTTATTGAGTTAATCTCAGCCATTAAATTAAATTAAAATGAAAGGACAAGATTTGGTGTAAGTGTTAAGTTTGACATCTGGTGTCAACGGATCATAACTCATATATATATATAGTATCAAGTGAGATGACTATTTTTATGAGAGTGAGAGGATCAAATCTAGGCCTTTGGATCAAACATGGATGATCAAGATTAGAAGTTAATTTATGATCATATGATCATTTAAAAAAGTCACATGACTTTATTTAGACTAAACCCCAATTTGGTCCCTGAGAAAAACAATCGGGTCTGAAATAGTCCCTATCCAAAATAAATTATCCATTTCATCCTTAAGAATATATTTAACGGGACACTTTAGTCCATCCGTCATTTGACCACCGGTTTCCAGCTGACGTGTTCATCATTTTTACTGAGTTGTCAGTCAGCATGTCTAAGTTGTATGCTAGCATGGAAAATAATATAAAAATAATTTTAAAATAAAGCCAAAATTTCTCAGCTCCAAAACGCATGTGTTGAGGGGAGGGGTTGCTGCAACCAAAATTGCATAGTTTTGTCTCATTTCATACAAATCATAGATCTATAGGCTCAGGAATTTCTTTCCCTTGAAACAAATCTCTAAAACCTAACAACTTGAAACTTTGAACTCTTGTCTCTAGAATCTTCCTGATTCTTCTTTCCCTATGGTGTTCGACTGATTTCTTTCACCTGATTCCTGATTCCTTTTTCCCTGATTCTTCTCTAAATCTATAATTTCAATGGTGTTTGACTGTTTGGGACTCTTCATTTTTTTTTCATTTTCATAACTGCTACGGTGACCACTATGTTCTTTGTTATGACGTCCGGGGTCACATGGGTGGTAAGCGGCGTCGGTGCTCTGTCTCGTGGCGGTTCTAAGATGAAAGAAGAGGGGTTGCCGAAGGTGGAGAAGCTGGAGGAGGAGACGTTAGATTTCTAAGCATCTAGACCCCAAGCCTTTTGCGGAAGAGATGTTAGATTTTCGAGCATCCGGACCCCAAGCCCGTTCTTCAGCTCCTGCTCCTTTAATATTATGAAAGGCCTTCCTAACTCATCGAAAGCCAATGCCATTTCTTCAAGATTATTATGAGAAAATCAAGAACAACGAAATCGTTATTGGAGAAGAACTGTTTATAAATAAGATTAGATAGGAGAAGAAACTAGAACAACAACTACACTCTCTTATTACTCTTGTTTCTCATCTATATAAGTCCTAACTCTTTTGTTATGGTTCCCACCTTTTTCTGAATTTTCAATTACACAACACATGAAAACAAGTAAGAGGCCCCAACCCGACATGTTTGGGCTACTTTTATTTGGGATAGGCAGTGACGACGGTAGCAACCAGAGAAGAGAAGGAGAAGAAGGTTGATAATGGATAGAGAGAAGAGGTCCTAGGGTTTCTATCAGTGAATCATCAAAGGTAGGGGAAGAAGAAGGTTAATAGGGGAGGTGGGAGGAGATACGGCGTCGTTTTGGTAGGGAATATGTGGGGAAAAAAAAATCCACGCTGGCATACAACTTAGACATGCTGACTGACAACTCAGCAAAAATGGTGAACACGTCAGCTGGAAACTGGAGGTCAAAGGTGGTCAACTGACGGATGGACTAAAATGTCCCGGTAAATACATTCTTAAGGATGAAATGGATAATTTATTTTGGATAGGGACTATTTCATACCCGATTGTTTTTCTCAGGGACCAAGTTGGGGGTTTAGTCCTATATATATATATATAAAGGGGGCATATCTAGTGAGAGAGTTTTTCTTATGAGAGTGGGAGGGATAAATCTTAACCATACAACCATACATGGATGATCAAGATTGAAAGTTATTTGATGGTCGTATGACCACTTTATATATATATATATATATATATATATATATATATATATATATATATATATATATATATATGACCACTATGGTTTATATTGTTAAAGTTGTAGCAGTAAAACCTCGAAGGATGATGAGGCAGTAAGTCTAATTAGCCGATGCTTGATGCAAGATAAATCAAAGTATGGATAACGAGTAGCAGTAAGTCTACTTTGAGGTAGCTTTTGGTTAATTAAAGTAAATCCCTTTTACCCAAAGGTATGGTACATCTATGGTTAAGAATAATAAGATCTAATGATTTTTGTAAATTCATGTAAAGACTTTATTTTTTGAAATTAATATGAAAAACATCCAGCAGGGTATGGCTTAGATCACTACTTACTGTTGATATGGAACCAAATGAAGGCAATGATATCAGATAATTTGAAAATTATGTTATCTCGCTCCCTTTCTAAGCTTCAGGGGGATGACGGGGTCAAGGAAGGGAAAGGGGGAAGAAGAGCAGGATGAAAGAAGTAGGAAAACAGGCGGAAATTATATTAATTTAAAACAAAATTAAAATATGGAAATTAAAACATGAAAACAGTAAAAACAAATACTGTTGAAATTAAAACAGTAAATAAAAAAACTTTAAAACGCAAACCCAGAAAGGTGGTAGAACCGATCAAGAACTGGGGAAAATAAAAAGAAACCGGAGCGGAGGCAGAGCCTCACCAGAACCGGTGGAGGGAGAAGTGATATTTTCTAAACCATGCGGTTTTGATTGAATGCTTGAAAACTACAAGCTTGAACACTACAAGATTGAAAGATTGAAAAGAGAAAGAAGAAAACTGAGGGACTTACAGTATGAGAACTCTCAGAGTTTCTTACTCTAAAAATCTCTCTAAAACTTCGGATGTCTAACAATTGACCCTAGCATCATTTTTATAGAAGATTGAAAATTTACTATTACAACAGTATCGGTAACATTGACCTAAACTATTGTAACTATTGAAGAACAATGCCGGTAACTTGACTGGGACTGTGTTGTCAGTAAGTGAATAGTGTCGGTGATGAACAATGCCGGTAACTTGACTGGAACTGTGACTGTCGGCAAGGAGTAGTACCATCTGGTGACTGGAACTATTCAAACCAGATTTTTGACTGATTTTACGGGCTGAGTGATTTGGGATTATTCATCATCACTCAGGTTGACTGTAGTATCAATACCATAACAGTCATCTTCGTTTTGGTAGAAAGGATCCGAACAATGGCTTGAATCCTCCTCTTCTTCATCTTCGTCAGATTGGGGTAGCTTCTGCTTCGAGGATTTTGATGAAGAGGCTACCTCCTCCTTTGCTAGCTTTAAGATAGCTTCCATATTCTGAAGGAAGCTTTATTTCGATTTAGATCCTGCCAAGACTGAAACTATCCGAGATCTCTGATTGAGGAACTCACAAGTCTCTGGGTTGGCTGCTTTTATCCATTTCGGATTCTGCTGGAACCAGATTTTGACATTGTCACTTGTGGCTGCCGCATAATTGAACTGAGACCACCACTTGACATAAGTTTCTCTTTGCAAGATAGGCAATATACCATGATAAAGATCATGCTTCTGGTATTTGTATTTCTAGCTGATCACCCATGAGAGGGAGAATTTTGAGAAAAATATTAGATTGACAAGGAAAGGACTTTCCTTGATGTCAAAATATTTTTCAAAAGTTTGGTATCCTTCAAGAACTTCTTCCGGAAGGATATGTTTGATTGGCCCAAAAATTCTCCACCAATAGACGAACCAATGTGGAAATTTGTAGTTAACATTCTTCTTGAAATAAATCAACCAAGAATGTTTACTTTGATTGTTTTGGTACCAGAAAATATTGTACCAAGCTTGTTGATAATCCCAGTAATTAAAACCAATGGGATCAAAAGTTTGAGAATTTTTTTTGAAAACATTCAAGTTCTTTCCGAATTGTTCAGGTGTTAAAACCTTCAAAATTTGGAAAGTTGAATGAGTGTATATTGATTGATCCTTTGAGTCTCGATAATGCTTAATAGTGACTGAATCTGTATCAAACAAAATAAACTCATAAAAATTTCTGTTTTTATTTGATTGAGTTTGTTGAAAATGAAAACCGTTTTGAAAGATTTTGGCGAGAACATTGTTAGGGTTGTTATCCCAAAATCCTAGTTCCATTTGAACAACAAAATGGGTTTGATTTTTTGCAACATAGTTGGTTGCAGCTGTTTGAGTTTGGGTATTGTCTTTTGATAATCTTGTATCAGGTTTGACAACGTTTAAAGGAGTAGCAGTTTGGGCTAGCTCTCTGATTAGGTCTTTGAGTGGGGGTGGAGAGCCTGATTCATTCTCCACTCTATCTCCCCAAGTTCCTTTAGGGAGTTTGGTTAGGCCTGGATCTTGAAAGGCTAACAAAGATTGGATGGGGATGCCATAGTCTTCTTTGGACTGTTTGGCTGTTTGCTGGGTTGAAGACCCAGATTGGGTTGATGACCCAATGTTGATTGTTGGTTTTTGGGTTGATGACCCAGATTGCTTTTGGGTTGAAGACCCATATTTTGATGCACCTTGGCGATTGAGTCCCTTAAGGACGACTATACCTTTTCCTTTCCCCTTTGAAGAGGAAGCTTCTGACTTTGGCATTGCTGCCAATCTCACCCTACTACCTACCCTGAAATATTCACGAGTAAGGATGTCAGGAAGAGAATTTGAAGAGCCTTTAAGAAATTCAATTTGAAAATCAAAAGCACTTAAAATTGCTTGCCATCTGGCAAAGATTTGTTTTGATGCTAAATTTTTAACATCCTTTTGTAAAATGTCTTTTGCAGATTTACAATCTACTCTAACCAAAATTCTTTTATTAAGTAAATCAGATTGAAATTTTGAAATGCATAAAACTATTGCCAAAATCTCTTTCTTGACCGTAGAATAATTTTGTTGTGCAGAATTCCAATGTTTCAAAGTATATGCAATGATATGCTCTTTTCATGAAATTCTTTGTTTCAAAATACCGCTATAACCAATGTCAGAAGCATCAGTTTCAACAATTTTGAAGGCATATATGTTTGGAAGATAAAGACATGGAAGATTCTTTATCCGAGACTTGATAATTTTGACCACCTTTGTATGTTCATCAGTCCAAGGAGGAGGTTCCTTCTTTAGACGGCTATGCAAAGGTTTGATGATGTTACTAAGGTTGGGGACAAAGTCAGCAACATAGTTGAGACATCCTAAGAATCTCTGAACCTGAGTTTTGTCTATTATCTGATCCGAAAATTTGCTAGCAAACTCAATTGCTCTATTGATTGGAATGATAGTTCCTTGGAAAATATTATGACCAAGAAATCTAATTTTTGTTTGGAAGAGATTGACTTTGGTTTTAGACACAGCTAAACCATTTCTTTTGATCACACCTATGAAGATTTTCACATGCTTGAAGTGTTGATCAATGGATTGAGAAAATACTAAAACATCATCAATATAGACGAGTGTAAAGTTTGAATAAGGATTGAAAATCTCATTCATAATTCTATGGAATTCTGAAGGAGCATTTTTGAGTCCAAAGGGCATAACATTCCATTCGTAATGCCCAAAAGGAACAGTGAACGCTATTTTGTAACGGTAACTTTCTTTGACTTCTATATGATAGTAACCAGACTTCATGTCAAATTTGGAAAATACTTTTTCCGTACTTAGGCAGTTAAGCAAATCCCTTTTGTTAGGAATTAGATATCTAATCCACCTAAGAGCTTGGTTTAAGGGTTTGTAATTGATAACTAAGCGAGGTGTTCCACGCTCAATTTCTGCCTGCTTATTGACGTAAAAAGCAGAGCAGGACCAAGGAGATTTACTTTCCCTGATTAAACCCTTTCTTAAGAAATCATCAATTTCCTTTTGACAATATCTAAGGAGCTTATGATTCATTTGGATTGGTCTAGATTTAGTTGGAATTTGCCTTTCGTTGAAATCTTGTTCATAAGGCAAGTCAACAACGTATTTCTTTCTATCCCAAAATGTTGTTGGCAAGTCAGAACAGATAGACTTTTGGATATCATCAAAGAGGATCTGGATCCTATTTTTGATGTTTGGTTGTTGCAATTGCAACTCAATATTCTTAAAAGAAATTTCTTCTTTCAAGAAATTGATTTGGTTAATCTTACAATCGAGAAGATTTAAATCTCGAAAGATTGGTTTCCTGATGAAGGGAAAGACTATGTCTTTTCCCAAATGTTGGGTTGTGATTCCATTGTGAGTAATGGAAAGAGGAAAGAGTGATCTGATGAACGGAGTTCCATGAATCACTTCATTTTTAAGATTTCTAACTAATAGAAAAGGGGTTTCAACTTGGAGACCTTGATTTTCTATTAGGGATTTTGACAGCTTATAATTGATTCTAAGCTTAGAACCATTAGCTGCACTTAATTTCTCAGAGGTTTTCTCGAAGTACTTGGTAGGAATAAATCCTTCTTGAATACAGTTTGAATTAGCACCTGTGTCAAAAAGTGTTGTAGAATCAAGAACAAATTCTCCAACGATAATTTTGATCTTGATATGGAACTTTTGAATCCTTAATTGATTTACTAAATTCAGGAATGCTTCATCTTCTTGATCATCCTGAACTTTAGTAAGATTGTCATGCTCATCTTCTTTGATGGCACTTGACTCTGGTTTATCTTCACAACCAAATTCATCTGATTGAGCCTCGGCTATTTGAGACAAAATCAATTTATGAATAGCTTGTTCTTGTTTGATTTCTTTAACCTCTTGTTTTAGATTCTTAATCTCTTGTTGGAGATCTTGAATCGTAACGGGCTTTATTTGCTGAGCAGCATCCAGCCGCTTAAGAATCTGTTTGAAGTCAAAATGATCTTTGACTATAACTTTGCCTTTTCCTTTGAAATCCTTTTCCTTTGAGGATTCCAAGGAAGATTTAAGCTTATCCAGATACTTTCTCCTGTCATCTGGGTCAGCTATTGAATTAATGACTTCAAAAAGGAGATCTTTTTCCTTAGTTAAGACATTAATCTCATGAGATGAATCGAAACTGAGATTTCCAATATCATCTTCTTGAACATGATTGATATCTTCAGCAAAATCACCATCTGATTCTTCTTCTGAAGTATCTAATTGAATCAATAGATTATACAGTTGTTCCTTAACTGATGGTTCAAGATTCAATTCTTTGATTCTTTTCTTTAGCCTACAGTATTTACTGATGTGGCCAGGTTTGCCGCAGTTATAACAAGTAACCGCTTTCCTATCACCAGTAGCTGGCTTAGGTTTGAATTCTGGCTTGGGTTTGCCATACCGTTTGTTTTTATTATACTTAGTATACTTGGTATACTTAGTTTCTTGGGGGTTTCCTTCGTATTTCTTAGAAGACTTGGTCTTATCCTTTGGACAAGGAGGTATACCAAATTGTTCGCAAAAAGAGCCTAAATCCTTTTTGGCGGCCTTTTTTTTTTTGAATTGATCTCTGACTTTGTCTTCCTTACAAAGTCTTGCCCCTATTTTCTGGGTAGCTGCAATGAGTTGACCATAACTCAGTTGCTCATATGGAATATTTCCATCTGGGGATTGGGCTATAAGATCATCTTTAACAAGATCACTTAACGATGTTGGGAGACCTGCGATGAACTTTTCTTTCCAGAATCTATTATGGCAGTCTTCTCTAGTGTAAACCCTAGTTAGGAAGGTATCTTTATACCACCTAAAACTGGATAACGATCTACACTTGAGATTGGACAATAATTCAGCTGACCTATCCTTCCAAGTGGATGAATTACCCATAAAATGTCTGCATATTGAGAAGATTAAAGTGTTAACCGCATCTGGAATGGTTTCACCTTCATTATCATATATTGGATTTCCTTCTGCATCAGTCTTAATCGCAGAGAACATTTGTTCTTTCTGTAATTCAGAGAAAGAATAGTCCCACCAACCTTTTAGTTGGCCTGTGAAACTTGCAGACAAAATATTGCAAATGGCTACTTCAGAGCAATCGTTTGTAGTTTGATATGCAGTAGTCATCATTGTCATATGCTGCATTGTTTGGAGCATTTGATATTCCGTTTGGCCATCTATGTTCCATTCATAGATGTTGTTGGCATTGAAGCTTCTAAATGCTGGAGTTTTTTTTATTCAAAGAGCATATCTGGAGGAGTTGCTCTAGGATAATAAAGCTTTGAGGGGTTTTTCCATGATTGGGTAAGGACGGGATTGATATTGATTGGGGGTTTATCCTGAGGATTAAGTTTAGAAGTACTGGCCGCAGATTCTGTTTCTGAGCCGTCTTCATTGATGGCATTGATAGTTGGACCTTTATCTCTGATTAAAGGTCTTCCTTCTTGATTTTCAGATGGAGAGTCTGGAACACCTAACTGTTTCAGCTTTTCTTCAACTTTCTCCACCAAATCCCGTTTTTCCTATTTCACATCAGGATGAAGAAGAAGCAAACTATCTTTGATCTTCTTATTCATTTTAAAAGGTTTAAACAGGGGTTTTTCTAAGGGAATTGACTTCTTAATTCCCGAGGTAGATGCCTGGGTGGATACATCTTTTTTGATCAAGTGTTCTCCTAACACTTGAAGTTATTTGTTCGTATAATTGGATTGCTCCATTAACTTACTCATGTCATGGGCAGAAACTGCTTCATCAAGATTTTTGTTTTTGAACGGAGCAGCTATAATGAGTTTATTTGTGAAAGGATCTTTAATACCAGGGAGTTGGAAAGAGTTATTTGGTGGTAACTCTGTCTTGACCAACTCACCATTCTTTAAATGCCATATTGTAATGACATTAGTGGCTTTGTCAACATCTATCCTTGTTTTCCAAGGATAATTGATCGAATGTTTGACTGAGTACACATGAAACCAGTCAAAAAATAAAATCTTTGTCTTAACATTGTTAAGAAATTGATAATATTCTTCCTGAATATTTATCCTTTATGTTCCCTTAAACTCTTGCAAGAACCATTCTCTTTAAGGTTTCCATTCCTCAGAATAGAAGTCCTTACGAAGGGATTCCTTATCTATAATGAACTTACAACTCATTATAAGATTCATTAAGAGAGGAAAAGGTGGGAGACTGAATTGATCGTTGATCATCTTCTGTCTGATAAATTGGGCTAGGGATGGTAGATGATGTATCTAATCCCTGAAGATTAATGGTTGTCATTTGAGACGTAGTTGAAAAGGATTGTCTTGAGGGAACGGATCTGAAGTCTTCTGATCTAAGACTAGAAGATCTGGCGGAGCTAAAAGAATTTCTCCTTTCAAAGATTAATTCAACTCTCCCAGTTGGAGTTTGAACTATGTTATCGAAATCTGCCATCTCTCTTGGTAAAGCTGGAACAGCCTTATCCAAAATCCATCTTTCTAGTAGGACTACGTCCTTCCAAAGGATTGTTTTTGGGACAATCACGTTTGCTTTAGTAACATCAGTAAGAAACAGGGTTGTCTCTCCCGATGTTCTATTTTTTAAGAACTTTAGAATTACAGAATTCATAGCCTTGTATTGAATCCTGTAAAGCAAAGCTGCTGGGATAGATCCAGGCTTCCACTATATATATATATATATATATATATATATATATATATATACTTTATATATATATATATACATATATATACTTTATATATATATATATACATATATATATATATATAGATTTATATATTTCAACTAATGTCAAATAGTGACATTTAATTACCTCGGATAAACTTGTCACGTGTTGGTTGCACCTTTCAACACCAATACCTTTCAAAATCAATGATAACAAATCTGTTACATTTACACGCAGTGTACCACCATCCTTCACCTCCACCACTATGTTTAATGCTTGTTCCATGAGAAACATGTTTAATGGTTGCCTGTACAACACACAAACATTTCTAGCATACATAATACATAAAAAAAAATCAATAAGAACAAAATTATTTAACGACGTTAACGTCATGGAGATAAAGTTATTTAAAAAAACTATAACTTAGTTCTAATTATGATATACATGTTAGTAATTTAAAATAGTTTTACTTTTTTAAAAGAAATTAATAGCATGATGACATATATTTTTGATGTTACAATATAATGTTACATATCGATGAACATTAATTACACCTGCACTTTTTTTTGTTTATTGTCTCCCTTTTCTATGATAATAATTTTGAAAATTCATTAGATCAAAATAATTGAGAAATAATGAAGACAAAGTTATTAAAATCAAATGTCTTGATACAGTCTCTGATTTCTTCATGGGTCTTTCTCTGATTTGCATTGAGCAAGTCTTCTTCAATAGAAATCTTTGGAGAAGAACTTATTTGACTTAGAACTCTTTGTCCAAGATCATTATTTTTGAGAACCCTTTCATGACATAAATACATTATTGAGTACCAAATAAAAAATAAAAGAGTTATAATATATTGATCGATGTTGTTGGCAATCCCTTTTTTTCCTTTCAAATTTTCAGCTTCTTCAATCTCAGGATCGAAGATAAGCTTGGTTGAATGCATGGCATTTTGAAAACTAACATTCCCTGCATTCATTTTGACAAATTAGGTAATATATGTTAAATTTACTTATAGCATTTGATATAAAGGGTTCCAGTCAACCAAAATGTACCTTTGTCTGTCTTCACCTTCGCACCTTGAATAACAATGACCGAGTTGATAGCATTTCCGAAATCCACAAAGGCGTTGGAAACATCCACATAAAAACCAAAGAGAGCACATTCTATCCTCATATTGTTTTAACGATTTTAAAAAATAGTGAACACTAACGGACACCCAATAAATAGAAGTAATTGAAATAAAATTTGAAGTTATTAATATATAGTGGCAGTATCAATACTCATCATTGTACAACTCCAGAATCGTCAATTTGGTTTTATTTCCATCTTTTAACCATTCTCGTTCAACACTGAAAGCAGTAAGAAGACTAATCACATCTGCACATGATATGATAAATATTTAAAAAGAGAAAGCAATATTTTGCCCGTAAAATCATATGGTCATCACAAACAAAAGTAGGACTCACCAACTAAATAGCATCTGTTGAAATTGTTGTCAGTGATATTGGAAAATGAACAAAATGTGTAAGGACTCCCTTCAATTTTTATCGATATTGATGTCTCGTTGATCTGTATGTCAAATTTATTGTCAGTGGTTGACTTATTGTCTCGTATTTCAAATTTAGTTGATATTGATGTCTCGTTGATCTGTACTCACCACAATTTGAAGCCACCCAAAATTGGCTATAGTATAAACACTGATTCAGCTAGTTTTGGGTTCAACCTATATATTATTGTCCTCCATACCGAAGCTTGTATTTTTTATCCCAACAAAATATAGACAAATTAGTAAATGTCAAATAAAAATAGAAAAGTAAAATAAAAAAACGTATAAATGTAATTAGTCAACCTTCTCATCCATCAATATCATCTCCACAGTATATGATTTTTTCGCATCATTGAAACCCGGTACATACCATAGCCGAATAGCCTTAACTTTAATCTTCCAATCCTCCTTTTTAGGTGAGACACCCTGTTGTGCCCCTTTGTGGCATTTAATTAAAACCTTTTAATTGATTATTTAATCGCACTCTTAACGTTAAACGTGTATTCTGAAACACGTAAAATTAAAAGCTTAAGTTATTAAACATATAACTTCAACATCACACCATAGTTATATTGAAAATACATACATAAGTCTTTTACACATATTTCAAAACACTGTTTTAAGGTATCCTCTCAGTAGGACCCCTCACAGGCATATATTTAAACAAACTATTATAATCAGCGGAAATTATAACATCTTATAAGACTCACTGGCCCTAGACACTAAACTACATTGCTGGAATCCACAGCTCATCCTCCCGTATCTGGTTCATACGGTGTTCCATCTAACTCCTCGGCAACTGGTTCCTCCATCGGGTCTTCTCACGTAATAAAGTAGACATACACAAAAATACAGAAATAGGGAGATAAGAAACAGTTCTATCATCAAAAGCGGAAAAGATTCATAGCATATAATACAATAATAGTCACAAACATGCATCACTCACAATTTACAATCATCCATACTTTATAACATCATCCTCTACCCTCTAACTTATGCAACTAAACCTTTATGCTGACGTGGCCACTGCTAATCCTGTCACACATCCCTCGTTAGGAATGTCAGTCAGTCGTCCAAGTGACACGTTCCTAACACCGGTGCACATTCTCATCCATGGTGAGAATGCTCATGCAAAGCAATGACACTATAGCCGCACAAGATCGCGGTGCACACCCTGGTTCTCTCTCTCATCTCTATCAAGGGTGCCTCATGCATAGCAATGACACTATAGTTGCACAACTTAACTTCTAATTTGGAACGGTCCACGAGAACTTTGGACCTCGTGTATCTCAAAATACGGTTATGAACAACAATGCAATATATGATTCTCACTGACTTTTATCAATAACAACCTAGTGCCTCAAGCTTTCCTCACAACCTCCACTTACATTCTAAATCACATCACTTCTATAAAATAATAGCTAGGCACCTCTAATTTATATTCAAACTCTCACCCAAAACAAAATACCTCCGAGCAACAT
Source organism: Sophora flavescens (assembly GCA_030762895.1). Taxonomy (NCBI): domain Eukaryota; kingdom Viridiplantae; phylum Streptophyta; class Magnoliopsida; order Fabales; family Fabaceae; genus Sophora; species Sophora flavescens. The sequence continues at coordinate 65,987,900 of CM061066.1, read as the reverse complement.
ATATCTTCACTTAAAATTTAACTAAGCAATTTATCAAAACAGGCAGATCATGCATAACACAGTAATCAATAAAATATTCAAACATCAAAACAAAACGTCACATGCAGTAGAATACCTCAACCAGCGTATCACAATCAATTCAATAACAATAAAGTCAGACATCCTCAATATCATAATATTAACCTAATGTAGATAAACCTACAATCCCAAAATCATCATTGGTATTACAGAAAAGGTTTCCAATGCGATTTTGGTCTTGTCGGTTACTCGACCACTAGTAGGGTTTTGGTCGCCCTACACAATTATTATATAATATACTACTTATAGATTTCCAACGATGGAATGGTTCTTTCCCCACCCGATTGACGTGCGCGCGCTTTCCCCCTACAAGCTCCGAACGCGCGTCCACGCTACTGCCAAGAACCTCGAGATGCTATCCAACAACATCCACAAATCTGCCTTCATCCATCCTTACACATCCACTGTTCCGCTTTCCGTCCCGACACACGCACAAGTAACACAATTCGTCGGAAATACCAAATACCAACCGAATCAACAATAGGGTTTCAAATAAATAAATCTATTTGAATCCAGAGACACAATAGATGGAAAAACTTACGAGAACAACGGCTGGACTTAGGGAAAATCGGATTCAAAATAATATCATGAATCCTAGGGAAAAGCTACCAAAACAGGGCTACTGTTCGAGCTCCATTTCTCGGCCACAAAGCTCTATTTAGAAAATTGAACGGTGACAATGAAGAACTATCCTTCAATAAACCTTCTCACAAAGCTTTAGACCGATCCAACGGTTAAAACATCTCAGATCGAATTCTTCGGTGACAGCTTAGATGGTATCCCGGTTGAATTTCTCACCTCCCAGGCCTACTGTCCAAGCTTCATATCTCACACCCTGGAGGTTTGTACCAAATTCTGACCGTTGGATATGAAGAAACACAAGTCCTGCACTTTCTTCCAAACTTTGGGAATGATCCAATGGTTGAAGAGTGTTTGGAGACTCCCTCACTGCAACAGCTCCAACTTGGTTTCAAAGCTTCCAACAAAGGCTTCTTGCAACTATTGAGATTTCTCTCTCAATTCTTCTCCTCTAATCCAAAGTAGTGGGTTATAAAGATAGTTAAGAAGATGAGGAAGATAACTAAGATCATAGAAGTGAGGGTTTACCTCTAGATAATAAAAGAAAGTGAAACAATGATCAAGTTGTGCAAGAACAACAATGGAGTTTTTGAAGAAAAAGTGAAGAAGAAATGGAAGAGATGAAGAAGTGAGTGAAGGGGGAGGGAGGCCACGGTTTTGAGGAGTATTTATAGGCTAGATTTAGGATTTTTTTGGTTATAAGGAATTGGTTTAATGAGTTTTGTGAATATTAAATTAATATAAGCTTAACCATAGTTAATAGTTAACTTAACTAAGGTTATTTTGGCTAATCATGGTTAATAATATGTGGCTTACATTTGATAGAGGTGTGGCTGATTTTGGGCCACACATAGTGACTCACCAATGAGTCACCGATCCTATCCGTTAGCGGTTCTCAAAAATTCAGAGAGTGCTCCGTCATTTACCCGATAACGGTTTTTCAGAGGAAAATAATGAAAGAAAAGCTAAATGAAATAGGTATGGTTGAGTATATATGGATGCACGAAATTGAGATGTGGAAGGTTTACAACCAAGTAAATGAGTGGTTAAGAGTGCGTAGATGTCTCTCTGGTTAATACCCGCGAAAGCTTGGGGGTATTTTGGTCTTTTCACCTAAAAGTCATGATTACTTGCATTTAATGCTCATAAATGCTTGGTGACTCATCCTCCATGAGTCATCATGTATGACTCGTTGTCCCGATCTCTTGACGGGTCTCTGCAGTTCCGTTTTCGACTCCGTCGGTTTCCTGATTAGGGTTTTACGCCTGCATAAATGCGTAATATTTCGTTTTCGGTTGAAAATTTTCAAAATTAGATTTTCTGATCATTAAAATCTTACTGTTAGTGAAAACACCGACTGTTTTCCATCTGAACTTTTACCAAAATCCTTCCGAATAAACATAATATTTTATTTCTGATAAGTAATTTGGAAAGTAGAATTCCTCACGGACAAAATATAAAAAATCTACAAATTTCAGTTTTCAGGCCATATTAGGGTTTTTCGTTAGTATAAAGTTATATTGTCGGTTAAAAAAAATGCAGACCGGTTTCCGTCTGATTTTTAAACCCAAAATTTCACCTTAACCTTCTACAATACGAGAGACTATGATTATGTTTTTATTTTATTTAAAATCACTTTCTAACTCTCGATTAAAATATAATTAATTATATTTTAACCGATAAAACAACAGTAATTAAAAAATCAGTTTGTTACATTACTACCCCTCTTAGAAAAAAAAAATTCCGTCCTCGAATTTCTTAACTCAAAACAAGACATTATCTTGTAATCATATCTTAATCTAAAGATCCCACATTATATTTCTCATTGATGTTTTTTCCCTAGGTGACAGTGGTAACTTCATAACAAAACTCATTCTTATATCGTTCTATTTATCCTCGAAACAATCCATCACTACATTATATTCATTGTCCTTAACATTTCACCTTGATCTATTATCCTTGAAGGACATCATTAAAACTTAATCATTTCCTTCTTCATACTATTGATCCACTAGATAACCTTATTTCAACATCTAACTCCCGCAATTAACACCACAATCAATTCCAACATCTAACTTCTACCATTACCCGCAATTAATACCACAATCAATTTCAACATCTAACTTCTACAATTAACACCGCAGTCAAAAGAAAAACATCCTCAATATCATAATATTAACCTAATGTAGATAAACCTACAATCCCAAAATCATCATTGGCATTACAGAAAAGGTTTCCAATGCGATTTTGGTCTTGCTCATTTACTCGACCACTAGTAGGGTTTTGGTCGCCCTACACAATTATTATATAATATACTACTTATAGATTTCCAACGATGGAATGGTTCTTTCCCCCCACCGATTGACGTGCGCGCGCTTCCCCTACAAGCTCCGAATGCGTCCACGCTACTGCCAAGAACCTCAGTATGCTATCCAACAACATCCACAAATCTGCCTTCATCCATCCTTACACATCCACCGCCCGCTTCCGTCCCGATTACACGCATAAGTAACACAATTCGTCGGAAATACCAAATACCAACCGAATCAACAATAGGGTTTCAAATAAATAAATCTATTTGAATCCAGAGACACAATAGATGGAAAAACTTACGAGAACAACGGCTGGACTTAGGGAAAATCGGATTCAAAATAATATCATGAATCCTAGGGAAAAGCTACCAAAACAGGGCTACTGTTCGAGCTCCATTTCTCTGGCCACAAAGCTCTATTTAGAAAATTGAACGGTGACAATGAAGAACTATCCTTCAATAAACCTTCTCACAAAGCTTTAGACCGATCCAACGGTTAAAACATCTCAGATCGAATTCTTCGGTGACAGCTTAGATGGTATCCCGGTTGAATTTCTCACCTCCCAGGCCTACTGTCCAAGCTTCATATCTCACACCCTGGAGGTTTGTACCAAATTCTGACCGTTGGATATGAAGAAACACAAGTCCTGCACTTTCTTCCAAACTTTGGGAATGATCCAATGGTTGAAGAGTGTTTGGAGACTCCCTCACTGCAACAGCTCCAACTTGGTTTCAAAGCTTCCAACAAAGGCTTCTTGCAACTATTGAGATTTCTCTCTCAATTCTTCTCCTCTAATCCAAAGTAGTGGGTTATAAAGATAGTTAAGAAGATGAGGAAGATAACTAAGATCATAGAAGTGAGGGTTTACCTCTAGATAATAAAAGAAAGTGAAACAATGATCAAGTTGTGCAAGAACAACAATGGAGTTTTTGAAGAAAAAGTGAAGAAGAAATGGAAGAGATGAAGAAGTGAGTGAAGGGGGAGGGAGGCCACGGTTTTGAGGAGTATTTATAGGCTAGATTTAGGATTTTTTTGGTTATAAGGAATTGGTTTAATGAGTTTTGTGAATATTAAATTAATATAAGCTTAACCATAGTTAATAGTTAACTTAACTAAGGTTATTTTGGCTAATCATGGTTAATAATATGTGGCTTACATTTGATAGAGGTGTGGCTGATTTTGGGCCACACATAGTGACTCACCAATGAGTCACTCGATCCTATCCGTTAGCGGTTCTCAAAAATTGATAGCTTGCTCCGTCATTTACCCGATAACGGTTTTTTTGAGAGGAAAATAATGAAAGAAAAGCTAAATGAAAAAGGTATGGTTGAGTATATATGGATGCACGAAATTGAGATGTGGAAGGTTTACAACCAAGTAAATGAGTGGTTAAGAGTGCGTAGATGTCTCTGGTTAATACCCGCGAAAGCTTGGGGGTATTTTGGTCTTTTCACCTAAAAGTCATGATTACTTGCATTTAATGCTCATAAATGCTTGGTGACTCATCCTCCATGAGTCATCATGTATGACTCGTTGTCCCGATCTCTTGACGGGTCTCTGCAGTTCCGTTTTCGACTCCGTCGGTTTCCTGATTAGGGTTTTACGCCTGCATAAATGCGTAATATTTCGTTTTCGGTTGAAAATTTTCAAAATTAGATTTTCTGATCATTAAAATCTTACTGTTAGTGAAAACACCGACTGTTTTCCATCTCGAACTTTTACCAAAATCCTTCCGAATAAACATAATATTTTATTTCTGATAAGTAATTTGGAAAGTAGAATTCCTCACGGACAAAATATAAAAAATCTACAAATTTCAGTTTTCAGGCCATATTAGGGTTTTCTGTTAGTATAAAGTTATATTGTCAGTTAAAAAAAAATGCAGACCGGTTTCCGTCTGAGTTTTAAACCCAAAATTTCACCGTAACCTTCTACCATAAGAGAGACTATGAATATGATTTTATTTTATTTAAAATCACTTTCTAACTCTCAGATTAAAATATAATTAATTATATTTTAACCGATAAAACAGCGTAATTAAAAAATCAGGCTGTTACATTACTACCCCTCTTAGAAAAAAAATTCCGTCCTCGGAATTTCTTAACTCAAAACAAGACATTATCTTGTAATCATATCTTAATCTAAAGATCCCACATTATATTTCTCATTGATGTTTTTTCCCTAGGTGACAGCGGTAACTTCATAACAAAACTCATTCTTATATCGTTCTATTTATCCTCGAAACAATCCATCACTACATTATATTCATTGTCCTTAACATTTCACCTTGATCTATTATCCTTGAAGGACATCATTAAAACTTAATCATTTCCTTCTTCATACTATTGATCCACTAGATAACCTTATTTCAACATCTAACTCCCGCAATTAACACCACAATCAATTCCAACATCTAACTTCTACCATTACCCGCAATTAATACCACAATCAATTTCAACATCTAACTTCTACAATTAACACCGCAGTCAAAAGAAAAACATCCTCAATATCATAATATTAACCTAATGTAGATAAACCTACAATCCCAAAATCATCATTGGCATTACAGAAAAGGTTTCCAATGCGATTTTGGTCTTGTCGGTTACTCGACCACTAGTAGGGTTTTGGTCGCCCTACACAATTATTATATAATATACTACTTATAGATTTCCAACGATGGAATGGTTCTTTCCCCCACCTGATTGACGTGCGCGCTTTCCCCCTACAAGCTCCGAATGCGTCCACGCTACTGCCAAGAACCTCAGTATGCTATCCAACAACATCCACAAATCTGCCTTCATCCATCCTTACACATCCACCGTTCCGCTTTCCGTCCCGATTACACGTACAAGTAACACAATTCGTCGGAAATACCAAATACCAACCGAATCAACAATAGGGTTTCAAATAAATAAATCTATTTGAATCCAGAGACACAATAGATGGAAAAACTTACGAGAACAACGGCTGGACTTAGGGAAAATCGGATTCAAAATAATATCATGAATCCTAGGGAAAAGCTACCAAAACAGGGCTACTGTTCGAGCTCCATTTCTCTGGCCACAAAGCTCTATTTAGAAAATTGAACGGTGACAATGAAGAACTATCCTTCAATAAACCTTCTCACAAAGCTTTAGACCGATCCAACGGTTAAAACATCTCAGATCGAATTCTTCGGTGTGACTTAGATGGTATCCCGGTTGAATTTCTCACCTCCCAGTGCCTCTTGTCCAAGCTTCATATCTCACACCCTGGAGGTTTGTACCAAATTCTGACCGTTGGATATGAAGAAACACAAGTCCTGCACTTTCTTCCAAACTTTGGGAATGATCCAATGGTTGAAGAGTGTTTGGAGACTCCCTCACTGCAACAGCTCCAACTTGGTTTCAAAGCTTCCAACAAAGGCTTCTTGCAACTATTGAGATTTCTCTCTCAATTCTTCTCCTCTAATCCAAAGTAGTGGGTTATAAAGATATTTAAGAAGATGAGGAAGATAACTAAGATCATAGAAGTGAGGGTTTACCTCTAGATAATAAAAGAAAGTGAAACAATGATCAAGTTGTGCAAGAACAACAATGGAGTTTTTGAAGAAAAAGTGAAGAAGAAATGGAAGAGATGAAGAAGTGAGTGAAGGGGGAGGGAGGCCACGGTTTTGAGGAGTATTTATAGGCTAGATTTAGGATTTTTTTGGTTATAAGGAATTGGTTTAATGAGTTTTGTGAATATTAAATTAATATAAGCTTAACCATAGTTAATAGTTAACTTAACTAAGGTTATTTTGGCTAATCATGGTTAATAATATGTGGCTTACATTTGATAGAGGTGTGGCTGATTTTGGGCCACACATAGTGACTCACCAATGAGTCACTGATCCTATCCGTTAGCGGTTCTCAAAAATTCAGTAGCTGCTCCGTCATTTACCCGATAACGGTTTTTCAGAGGAAAATAATGAAAGAAAAGCTAAATGAAATAGGTATGGTTGAGTATATATGGATGCACGAAATTGAGATGTGGAAGGTTTACAACCAAGTAAATGAGTGGTTAAGAGTGCGTAGATGTCTCTGGTTAATACCCGCGAAAGCTTGGGGGTATTTTGGTCTTTTCACCTAAAAGTCATGATTACTTGCATTTAATGCTCATAAATGCTTGGTGACTCATCCTCCATGAGTCATCATGTATGACTCGTTGTCCCGATCTCTTGACGGGTCTCTGCAGTTCCGTTTTTGACTGGCTTCGGTTTCCTGATTAGGGTTTTACGCCTGCATAAATGCGTAATATTTCGTTTTCGGTTGAAAATTTTCAAAATTAGATTTTCTGATCATTAAAATCTTACTGTTAGTGAAAACACCGACTGTTTTCCATCTGAACTTTTACCAAAATCCTTCCGAATAAACATAATATTTTATTTCTGATAAGTAATTTGGAAAGTAGAATTCCTCACGGACAAAATATAAAAAATCTACAAATTTCAGTTTTCAGGCCATATTAGGGTTTTCTGTTAGTATAAAGTTATATTGTCAGTTAAAAAAAAATGCAGACCGGTTTCCGTCTGAGTTTTAAACCCAAAATTTCACCGTAACCTTCTACCATAAGAGAGACTATGAATATGATTTTATTTTATTTAAAATCACTTTCTAACTCTCAGATTAAAATATAATTAATTATATTTTAACCGATAAAACAGCGTAATTAAAAAATCAGGCTGTTACATTACTACCCCTCTTAGAAAAAAAATTCCGTCCTCGGAATTTCTTAACTCAAAACAAGACATTATCTTGTAATCATATCTTAATCTAAAGATCCCACATTATATTTCTCATTGATGTTTTTTCCCTAGGTGACAGCGGTAACTTCATAACAAAACTCATTCTTATATCGTTCTATTTATCCCAAAACAATCCATCACTACATTATATTCATTGTCCTTAACATTTCACCTTGATCTATTATCCTTGAAGGACATCATTAAAACTTAATCATTTCCTTCTTCATACTATTGATCCACTAGATAACCTTATTTCAACATCTAACTCCCGCAATTAACACCACAATCAATTCCAACATCTAACTTCTACCATTACCCGCAATTAATACCACAATCAATTTCAACATCTAACTTCTACAATTAACACCGCAGTCAAAAGAAAAACATCCTCAATATCATAATATTAACCTAATGTAGATAAACCTACAATCCCAAAATCATCATTGGCATTACAGAAAAGGTTTCCAATGCGATTTTGGTCTTGTCGTATTACTCGACCACTACTAGGGTTTTGGTCGCCCTACACAATTATTATATAATATACTACTTATAGATTTCCAACGATGGAATGGTTCTTTCCCCCACCTGATTGACGTGCGCGCTTTCCCCCTACAAGCTCCGAATGCGTCCACGCTACTGCCAAGAACCTCAGTATGCTATCCAACAACATCCACAAATCTGCCTTCATCCATCCTTACACATCCACCGTTCCGCTTTCCGTCCCGATTACACGTACAAGTAACACAATTCGTCGGAAATACCAAATACCAACCGAATCAACAATAGGGTTTCAAATAAATAAATCTATTTGAATCCAGAGACACAATAGATGGAAAAACTTACGAGAACAACGGCTGGACTTAGGGAAAATCGGATTCAAAATAATATCATGAATCCTAGGGAAAAGCTACCAAAACAGGGCTACTGTTCGAGCTCCATTTCTCTGGCCACAAAGCTCTATTTAGAAAATTGAACGGTGACAATGAAGAACTATCCTTCAATAAACCTTCTCACAAAGCTTTAGACCGATCCAACGGTTAAAACATCTCAGATCGAATTCTTCGGTGACAGCTTAGATGGTATCCCGGTTGAATTTCTCACCTCCCAGGCCCTCTTGTCCAAGCTTCATATCTCACACCCTGGAGGTTTGTACCAAATTCTGACCGTTGGATATGAAGAAACACAAGTCCTGCACTTTCTTCCAAACTTTGGGAATGATCCAATGGTTGAAGAGTGTTTGGAGACTCCCTCACTGCAACAGCTCCAACTTGGTTTCAAAGCTTCCAACAAAGGCTTCTTGCAACTATTGAGATTTCTCTCTCAATTCTTCTCCTCTAATCCAAAGTAGTGGGTTATAAAGATAGTTAAGAAGATGAGGAAGATAACTAAGATCATAGAAGTGAGGGTTTACCTCTAGATAATAAAAGAAAGTGAAACAATGATCAAGTTGTGCAAGAACAACAATGGAGTTTTTGAAGAAAAAGTGAAGAAGAAATGGAAGAGATGAAGAAGTGAGTGAAGGGGGAGGGAGGCCACGGTTTTGAGGAGTATTTATAGGCTAGATTTAGGATTTTTTTGGTTATAAGGAATTGGTTTAATGAGTTTTGTGAATATTAAATTAATATAAGCTTAACCATAGTTAATAGTTAACTTAACTAAGGTTATTTTGGCTAATCATGGTTAATAATATGTGGCTTACATTTGATAGAGGTGTGGCTGATTTTGGGCCACACATAGTGACTCACCAATGAGTCACTGATCCTATCCGTTAGCGGTTCTCAAAAATTCAGTAGCTGCTCCGTCATTTACCCGATAACGGTTTTTCAGAGGAAAATAATGAAAGAAAAGCTAAATGAAATAGGTATGGTTGAGTATATATGGATGCACGAAATTGAGATGTGGAAGGTTTACAACCAAGTAAATGAGTGGTTAAGAGTGCGTAGATGTCTCTGGTTAATACCCGCGAAAGCTTGGGGGTATTTTGGTCTTTTCACCTAAAAGTCATGATTACTTGCATTTAATGCTCATAAATGCTTGGTGACTCATCCTCCATGAGTCATCATGTATGACTCGTTGTCCCGATCTCTTGACGGGTCTCTGCAGTTCCGTTTTCGACTCCGTCGGTTTCCTGATTAGGGTTTTACGCCTGCATAAATGCGTAATATTTCGTTTTCGGTTGAAAATTTTCAAAATTAGATTTTCTGATCATTAAAATCTTACTGTTAGTGAAAACACCGACTGTTTTCCATCTGAACTTTTACCAAAATCCTTCCGAATAAACATAATATTTTATTTCTGATAAGTAATTTGGAAAGTAGAATTCCTCACGGACAAAATATAAAAAATCTACAAATTTCAGTTTTCAGGCCATATTAGGGTTTTCTGTTAGTATAAAGTTATATTGTCAGTTAAAAAAAAATGCAGACCGGTTTCCGTCTGAGTTTTAAACCCAAAATTTCACCGTAACCTTCTACCATAAGAGAGACTATGAATATGATTTTATTTTATTTAAAATCACTTTCTAACTCTCAGATTAAAATATAATTAATTATATTTTAACCGATAAAACAGCGTAATTAAAAAATCAGGCTGTTACATTACTACCCCTCTTAGAAAAAAAATTCCGTCCTCGGAATTTCTTAACTCAAAACAAGACATTATCTTGTAATCATATCTTAATCTAAAGATCCCACATTATATTTCTCATTGATGTTTTTTCCCTAGGTGACAGCGGTAACTTCATAACAAAACTCATTCTTATATCGTTCTATTTATCCCCGAAACAATCCATCACTACATTATATTCATTGTCCTTAACATTTCACCTTGATCTATTATCCTTGAAGGACATCATTAAAACTTAATCATTTCCTTCTTCATACTATTGATCCACTAGATAACCTTATTTCAACATCTAACTCCCGCAATTAACACCACAATCAATTCCAACATCTAACTTCTACCATTACCCGCAATTAATACCACAATCAATTTCAACATCTAACTTCTACAATTAACACCGCAGTCAAAAGAAAAACATCCTCAATATCATAATATTAACCTAATGTAGATAAACCTACAATCCCAAAATCATCATTGGCATTACAGAAAAGGTTTCCAATGCGATTTTGGTCTTGTCGGTTACTCGACCACTACTAGGGTTTTGGTCGCCCTACACAATTATTATATAATATACTACTTATAGATTTCCAACGATGGAATGGTTCTTTCCCCCACCTGATTGACGTGCGCGCTTTCCCCCTACAAGCTCCGAATGCGTCCACGCTACTGCCAAGAACCTCAGTATGCTATCCAACAACATCCACAAATCTGCCTTCATCCATCCTTACACATCCACCGTTCCGCTTTCCGTCCCGATTACACGTACAAGTAACACAATTCGTCGGAAATACCAAATACCAACCGAATCAACAATAGGGTTTCAAATAAATAAATCTATTTGAATCCAGAGACACAATAGATGGAAAAACTTACGAGAACAACGGCTGGACTTAGGGAAAATCGGATTCAAAATAATATCATGAATCCTAGGAAAAGCTACCAAAACAGGGCTACTGTTCGAGCTCCATTTCTCTGGCCACAAAGCTCTATTTAGAAAATTGAACGGTGACAATGAAGAACTATCCTTCAATAAACCTTCTCACAAAGCTTTAGACCGATCCAACGGTTAAAACATCTCAGATCGAATTCTTCGGTGACAGCTTAGATGGTATCCCGGTTGAATTTCTCACCTCCCAGGCCTACTGTCCAAGCTTCATATCTCACACCCTGGAGGTTTGTACCAAATTCTGACCGTTGGATATGAAGAAACACAAGTCCTGCACTTTCTTCCAAACTTTGGGAATGATCCAATGGTTGAAGAGTGTTTGGAGACTCCCTCACTCGCAACAGCTCCAACTTGGTTTCAAAGCTTCCAACAAAGGCTTCTTGCAACTATTGAGATTTCTCTCTCAATTCTTCTCCTCTAATCCAAAGTAGTGGGTTATAAAGATAGTTAAGAAGATGAGGAAGATAACTAAGATCATAGAAGTGAGGGTTTACCTCTAGATAATAAAAGAAAGTGAAACAATGATCAAGTTGTGCAAGAACAACAATGGAGTTTTTGAAGAAAAAGTGAAGAAGAAATGGAAGAGATGAAGAAGTGAGTGAAGGGGGAGGGAGGCCACGGTTTTGAGGAGTATTTATAGGCTAGATTTAGGATTTTTTTGGTTATAAGGAATTGGTTTAATGAGTTTTGTGAATATTAAATTAATATAAGCTTAACCATAGTTAATAGTTAACTTAACTAAGGTTATTTTGGCTAATCATGGTTAATAATATGTGGCTTACATTTGATAGAGGTGTGGCTGATTTTGGGCCACACATAGTGACTCACCAATGAGTCACTGATCCTATCCGTTAGCGGTTCTCAAAAATTCAGTAGCTGCTCCGTCATTTACCCGATAACGGTTTTTCAGAGGAAAATAATGAAAGAAAAGCTAAATGAAATAGGTATGGTTGAGTATATATGGATGCACGAAATTGAGATGTGGAAGGTTTACAACCAAGTAAATGAGTGGTTAAGAGTGCGTAGATGTCTCTGGTTAATACCCGCGAAAGCTTGGGGGTATTTTGGTCTTTTCACCTAAAAGTCATGATTACTTGCATTTAATGCTCATAAATGCTTGGTGACTCATCCTCCATGAGTCATCATGTATGACTCGTTGTCCCGATCTCTTGACGGGTCTCTGTAGTTCCGTTTTCGACTCGTCGTGCTTCTCGATTAGGGTTTTACGCCTGCATAAATGCGTAATATTTCGTTTTCGGTTGAAAATTTTCAAAATTAGATTTTCTGATCATTAAAATCTTACTGTTAGTGAAAACACCGACTGTTTTCCATCTGAACTTTTACCAAAATCCTTCCGAATAAACATAATATTTTATTTCTGATAAGTAATTTGGAAAGTAGAATTCCTCACGGACAAAATATAAAAAATCTACAAATTTCAGTTTTCAGGCCTTATTAGGGTTTTCTGTTAGTATAAAGTTATATTGTCAGTTAAAAAAAAATGCAGACCGGTTTCCGTCTGAGTTTTAAACCCAAAATTTCACCGTAACCTTCTACCATAAGAGAGACTATGAATATGATTTTATTTTATTTAAAATCACTTTCTAACTCTCAGATTAAAATATAATTAATTATATTTTAACCGATAAAACAGCGTAATTAAAAAATCAGGCTGTTACATTACTACCCCTCTTAGAAAAAAAATTCCGTCCTCGGAATTTCTTAACTCAAAACAAGACATTATCTTGTAATCATATCTTAATCTAAAGATCCCACATTATATTTCTCATTGATGTTTTTTCCCTAGGTGACAGCGGTAACTTCATAACAAAACTCATTCTTATATCGTTCTATTTATCCCCGAAACAATCCATCACTACATTATATTCATTGTCCTTAACATTTCACCTTGATCTATTATCCTTGAAGGACATCATTAAAACTTAATCATTTCCTTCTTCATACTATTGATCCACTAGATAACCTTATTTCAACATCTAACTCCCGCAATTAACACCACAATCAATTCCAACATCTAACTTCTACCATTACCCGCAATTAATACCACAATCAATTTCAACATCTAACTTCTACAATTAACACCGCAGTCAAAAGAAAAACATCCAAAATATCATAATATTAACCTAATGTCGATAAACCTACAATCCCCAAATCATCATTGGTATTACAGAAAAGGTTTCCAATGCGATTTTGGTCTTGTCGGTTACTCGACCACTAGTAGGGTTTTGGTCGCCCTACACAATTATTATATAATATACTACTTATAGATTTCCAACGATGGAATGGTTCTTTCCCCCACCTGATTGACGTGCGCGCTTTCCCCCTACAAGCTCTGAATGCGTCCACGCTACTGCCAAGAACCTCAGTATGCTATCCAACAACATCCACAAATCTGCCTTCATCCATCCTTACACATCCACCGTTCCGCTTTCCGTCCCGATTACACGTACAAGTAACACAATTCGTCGGAAATACCAAATACCAACCGAATCAACAATAGGGTTTCAAATAAATAAATCTATTTGAATCCAGAGACACAATAGATGGAAAAACTTACGAGAACAACGGCTGGACTTAGGGAAAATCGGATTCAAAATAATATCATGAATCCTAGGGAAAAGCTACCAAAACAGGGCTACTGTTCGAGCTCCATTTCTCTGGCCACAAAGCTTGATAGTGTGATTTTACATCATGTTTTCTGTACACATTTGCATGCATTCTTCATATAGATTAGGCATTCTTTAGTTGAGTTTTATTAGATTTTCCCTTGGAACGAGTGAAGGTGGTTTCTATGTGTTGTTTTGCAGAAATTGAAGGAAAATTGTGCATATTTGGCTATAATGAAGCTCGGATGATTTTGGAGCTTAAAAAGAGAAGAATATTAGCCAAACAGAGCCTATCACGGCCTGGCCGTGATGACCATCACGGCCGTGATCAAGCAGAGCAGAAGGCAAAAGTCAGAGACTGTCACGGCCTGGCCGTGACAGATATCACGGCCGTGACCAACCAGAAAATCAAGGTTTCGCGTCGCGAAATTTAGCTCGCCTCGCGAGAATCTATTTTGTGCAAGTACGCCTACTCCAGAAAGCGTCACGGCCTGGCCGTGATGGCTATCACGGCCGTGACGCGCAACAGATCTATATATATGAGCGCAGCAGACAGAACTGGGGGAGTTTTTGGGACCAGAGAGAAAAGGAGGCAGTCAAGAAACCCTAGGGGACGATTCTCTGCTGCTGTGATGGCTGGGTGCATCCTTCCATGGAGTGTTTCCCTTCCTTCATCTTAGTATCTTTCCTTTTCCCTTTTCCTTTGATGATGTGTAACTAAACTCCCATTGTTGGGGTTAGGGTAGCCATTTCTGAATTCTTATGCATATGACTTGAATCTTGTAATATGGTTTTTACTTCTTTATTGAGTGATTGATTCTCTATGCTTAATGCTTGTTGTGGCTAGCACCCCCATGACATGATTAGTGTTTTGATATGCAATTGGAAAATTCGTGTTAAAACCGAAATTGAGATTAATCACCTAATAAGCCTTGTATCTAGGAATGGAACTAGGTTTATTAGCAATCGTGTAATCCCTAACCATAATGCAAATTCATTAATCTAGGCCACCTAAGGAATTAGGGTCTATTAGTGGATTTAGGCTCTTGCCGTCCGAGGGATCGGGGCTTGAGTAATTTAGTGGATTGATTGTCCTAATTGAAGTGAAAACTGTTTATTAGTCATTTCATTGTATGAGGATGAAGTTTGGTGAACCTAACTCCAACATCTTTTATCATACTTGCAACCCATCTTTTATTGCCTTCCAAGTGTTTGAGAAAAGTACAAAAAGAGTTTGTTTTGCTTATGTTGTTAGTTCTAGCTTTTGTTAGTTTAGAACTCTCTTCAATCCAAGAATCGCTTAGATAGTAATTGCATTGGTACGTGCTAGTACTTGTTGCAGTCCCCGTGGATACGATAACCGGTCTTACCACCGTATTACTTGCACGACTGGGTATACTTGCCCAGATTCGTCTAACAAGTTTTTGGCGTCGTTGCCGGGGACTGTATTTCAATATTAGCATATCCATTTTGGTTACTAATTTGAGCACAAAATTTTTCTGTTTTAAAATCTTTCTTTTCTGTTATAAACTGTTTGCTGTCATTTTTTTTCTGCTTTGTTTTTGCTGTCAATTTTCTAGTGTGTTTGTTGTTGTGTGCTAACCTTTACTACTAACAATTTTGTTTGCTAGACTGTTTTTGTATGCGAGGTACTATTCCAGCTGACCAACTCCTATACGATCCAGAAATTGAAAGAACAGCTAGGAAAAATAGGAGGCAAGCAAGACAACAGAATTTGTTAGAGCAACAAGGAGAAGACCAAGAGACTTCCATCTCTCAAGTTTGTCACGAAGAACTCAGAATGGCAGGGAATGGTGAAGATGCTCCACCCCAGAGGACACTTGGTGATTATGCCAACACAAATTTCAACCGGCATGTCACTAGTATAGTGAGACCCCCGGTGAACTCCAACAATTTTGAACTCAAGCCAAATCTCATCAACATGGTTTCACAAAATCAGTTTGCTGGATTGGAGAAGGAAGATCCTAACAGTCATATTTCCACTTTCCTGGAGTTGTGCGATACAGGAAGATAAATGGTGCTTCTGATGATGCAATTCGATTGAGATTGTTCCCTTTTTCTTTAAGAGACAGAGCCAAGTCTTGGCTCCAATCATAACCAAGGGGGAGCTTCACTACATGGGACAACTTGGAAGCAAAGTTTCTAGCAAGGTTCTTCCCTACATCAAGATTTGTAAAGGCAAGGGGTGACATCATGAGCTTTTCTCAACAAGAAGGTGAGACGCTGCATGACGCCTGGGAAAGGTTCAAGGAATTGCTCAGGAGATGCCCAAATCATGGCTTTGATGATCTTACTCAGATGCAAACATTCTGTAATGGATTGAGGCCATCAACCAGGTACATGTTGGATGCCTCAGCTGGAGGTTCAATGAATACAAAGACAGCAGAGGAAGCCCTGACTTTGATAGAAGCAATGGCCTCTAATGATTATTTGATGCATCATGATCGGGGTCCCACACAAAGAAGGGGAGTGTTGGAGCTCGATTCACAAACTGCATTGTTGGCTCAGAACAAGATCATGACACAACAATTGGAGTCTCTTACCAAACAACTAGCTCAACTCCCACAACAACTCCAATCTGTTCAAGGGACAACCATGCCACACCAACAGGTACTGAGATGTGATTTCTGTGGAGGTGATCATGAGAATGGAAGATGTGAGGCACCACCTAGTTCCCATGAAGAAGCCAATTATATGGGGAAATATGGGCGACAAGGCAACAACCAAGGGTGGAGGAATCAACCAAATTTTGGTTGGAATCAAGATGCCGGGCAAACAAGCAAGCCTCCTCCTACACAACCGCTTCAAGATCGGGTTTCTATTCTGGAGAACACACTCAATCAGTTTATGCAGTTGTCCATGATGAACCAGAAAAATACCGATGCTTCTCTAAAGAATTTGGAGGTTCAAGTTGGCCAAATTGCAAAGCACCTAGCAGAGCAAACTAGCAGCAGTTTTTCTGGTAACACTCAAACTAATCCGAAGGAGCATTGCAATGCTATTGTTTTGAGGAGTGGAAAAAGTCTTGAGAATGTGGGCGGTGAACCTGTGGTGAAGAATCAGAATGTTGATGGGAAAACAGAATTGAGTGCTGAGGAAAAAGAAGAAAATGGTAAAGAGGTTATAGTTGAGGAAGAAGAAAAGGGCAGTGAACAAGACAAGAGGGAGAAGCTAGTAGATAAGAATTCAATTTTGAGGAAGACTAAAAGTCAGCTTTTGAAAGATTGGGACAAGCCTCAAGTGATTCCCTATTATGTGAAGTTGCCCTATCCTCACGTGAGCAAGAAAAAAGAGAAAGACGAACAGTTTGCCAAGTTCCTTGACATTTTCAAGAGGCTACAGATCAACATACCCTTTGCTGAAGCACTGGAACAGATGCCCAATTATGCAAAATTCATGAAGGAACTGCTCACCAAGAAAAGAAAGATTAAAGAAGGCGAAATTGTTGCCTTAACTGAGGAGTGCAGTGCGATACTGCAAAGGAAGCTACCTCCGAAGCTGAAAGATCCTGGTAGTTTTATAATCCCTTGCACTATTGGGAATGTTGTTATCAGAAAAGCCTTATGTGACTTAGGAGCGAGTGTCAACTTGATGCCGCTTTCCATGTTGAACAAGCTTGGAGGTGGAGAGGTGAAACCAACCAGGATGGCATTGCAGTTAGCTGACAGATCAATCAAGCATCCTTATGGTATCTTGGAAGATGTTCTAGTAAAGGTGGATAAGTTTATCTTCCCAGCGGACTTTGTGGTTTTAGACATGGAGGAGGATGCTGAAGTTCCACTCATACTGGGGAGACCTTTTCTAGTAACTGGTCGGGCTTTGATAGATGTAGAAAAAGGCCAGTTGAAATTCAGAGTGCAAGATGAAACAGTCACTTTCAATGTATTGGAAGCTATGCATCGCAAGAGCGATGAAGAGGAGTGTTTCCGCATGGACATGGTGGATACAGTAGATAAGGAAGTCATTGCACATCAGCACCATCCCTCTACTCCTGAGAAGAAGGAAAAGCCCAACATGAAAGCAAATCTGAAGCTCTGCAAGACAAATGATGTATCAGTTGGTGATGAAGTTGGATCTGCTTATCTTGTGAAAACAGAACCTCCACCGGGAAGGAGTAAGAAAAAGGGCAAGAGGCCCAGAGTGAAAAGGGGCAAAGGGGATGCACAACTGTTGGTCCTATAAGCAAAATCAGCTCTTTACAGGAGTTTCATGGAAGAAAAGTGCTCTTGCACTTCTATGTCCAGCAAACCCCGGTTAATTGAAAGAAGTTGTCTACACGTCAAGCTAGTGACGTTAAAGAAGCGCTTCTTGGGAGGCAACCCAACTTTTCTTAACCCTTCTCTTTAGTTGTTTTCATTTTCTTAATAATTTTGTTTTTGATTTTAACCTCTTGAATAATTTGAGAAGCTCAAGAGGAAAAATAATAAATTGAGAATTGCCAAGTTTTTCAGGGTAGGAAGGAAGGAAGGGAGAGCAAGCAGACAAGGAGAAGAGCAAAAGGGGCGGAGAAAAAGCAAAGTCAACAC
This sequence comes from Sophora flavescens, assembly GCA_030762895.1. Classification (NCBI taxonomy): domain Eukaryota; kingdom Viridiplantae; phylum Streptophyta; class Magnoliopsida; order Fabales; family Fabaceae; genus Sophora; species Sophora flavescens. The sequence goes on along the minus strand of CM061066.1, from coordinate 65,969,424 downwards.
CCGCTACCACCTCGGTAAGCCGTTCCAATTTTTTTTATTTTCATTTTATTTTATTTTATTTTTCTTTCCTTTCTCCAACTTGATTGTTTACATTGGGGACAATGTAAATTCTTAAGCTTGGGGTAGGGGTATTTTGCATTTGCATTTTGCATGTTGCATTCATATAGTTTTGCATGATAGCTTTGCATGATCACACAATTAGATTGCCCTTGCTTAGATTTTGTATCTGATTGTGAGAACTGAGTGCCAAATATTTTGTGATAGTGAATTATTGAACCCAATTTTTTCATTCTTGTGATAAGGCTGCAAATGAGAATGCTTGAGATAATCTTGGATAGTTGATAATTAGCATATGGTTCTGTGGATTTGTGTTTTTCATTGATTCTGAACTAAAATGTGAGATTTTGAGCCAAAGGGGTACTCACTAAATATTTACCCCACTCTGTGTTAGAGTGTTATTCCTCTTGGATGATTTTCTCTAGAACTTGACTTAAAACCATTTTGAAGCTTAAAAATTTTTTTGGAAACATTTTTTTTGAAAATGATTGAGGCAATAGGTATTTTTCTGGCCTTCTGAGCTTTGAATGATGAAATGCTACCCCTTAGTTGCCCAATTTTGAGCCTACATAAAAAAAATGCTTTTCTTGGTACCCTGAAATATGTGGATAAATAAGCTTGGTAGGATACCTTCTAAAGTATTACAAAAGGGTAAAAAGGTAGTTGAAAGTTTGGGAAAAGAATCAGAAAAAAATAATTCTCTTGAGTTGAAAAATCTCCCCTTCTCCAAGCAAAAGAAAAATAAAAGAAAAAGAGAAAAAGAAAAATAAAATAGAGAAGGGGATGACAAAAATAAAAATGAGAAATAAAAGAAACGGAAAGAAAAGAAAGGTGGAAAGTGAACTGAGACCCAAAAGGTATTTTAGAAGGTCATGCTTTGTAAATGTTGATATGTTGTGTAGCCTTTTGAAATGTCCTTTATTTGATTTCCCCACCTAACGATTAATCCCATGGCCACGTTACAACCAAAGTAAAGACCTCTTGATTCTTAATTGTTTTCATTAATAAAGTAGAGATTTGGTTGATAGTCAAGCCTATGGTAGGATTCATTCCTTGAGGAAAATTGAGCGAAATGTCATATATCCCTTAACACTTGAGTAAGGTGAAAAAGAGAGCCAAGCAAATGAACAAGCTTGGGGTGAGCTTCAAGTGAGAAAGAGTGCCCAAATCAGTAAGAACATGAGTCTAAGGAACCTAAGCCTCTAATTGGATTTGAATTGATTGTCTCTTGCTGAATTGTTTGAATTGCCTATTACTTGGATCATGTATTCGGGTTCTTAGTTCACTATCCATGTTTTGATTATTTTGATCTTCTGGCCTTAGTGATTGCTTGAGGACAAGCAATTGAATAAGCTTTGGGTGATTTGATAGTGTGATTTTACATCATGTTTTCTGTACACATTTGCATGCATTCTTCATATAGATTAGGCATTCTTTAGTTGAGTTTTATTAGATTTTCCCTTGGAACGAGTGAAGGTGGTTTCTATGTGTTGTTTTGCAGAAATTGAAGGAAAACTGTGCATATTTGGCTATAATGAAGCTCGGATGATTTTGGAGCTTAAAAAGAGAAGAATATGAGCCAAACAGAGCCTATCATGGCCTGGCCGTGATGACCATCACGGCCGTGATCAAGCAGAGCAGAAGGCAAAAGTCAAAGACTGTCACGGCCTAGCCATGACAGATATCACGGCCGTGACCAACCAGAAAATCAAGGTTTCGCGTCGCGAAATTTAGCTCGCCTCGCGAGAATCTATTTTGTGCAAGTACGCCTACTCCAGAAAGCGTCATGGCCTGGCTGTGATGGCTATCACGGCCGTGACGCGCAACAGATCTATATATATGAGCGCAGCAGACAGAACTGGGGGAGTTTTTGGGACCAGAGAGAAAAGAGGCAGTCAAGAAACCCTAGGGGACGATTCTCTGCTGCTGTGGTGGCTGGGTGCATCCTTCCATGGAGTGTTTCCCTTCCTTCATCTTAGTATCTTTCCTTTTCCCTTTTCCTTTGATGATGTGTAACTAAACTCCCATTGTTGGGGTTAGGGTAGCCATTTCTGAATTCTTATGCATATGACTTGAATCTTGTAATATGGTTTTTACTTCTTTATTGAGTGATTGATTCTCTATGCTTAATGCTTGTTGTGGCTAGCACCCCCATGACATGATTAGTGTTTTGATATGCAATTGGAAAATTCGTGTTAAAACCAGAATTGAGATTAATCACCTGATAAGCCTTGTATCTAGGAATGGAACTAGGTTTATTAGCAATCGTGTAATCCTTAACCATAATGCAAATTCATTAATCTAGGCCACCTAAGGAATTAGGGTCTATTAGTGGATTTAGGCTATTGCCATCCGAGGGACCGGGGCTTGAGTAATTTAGTGGATTGATTGTCGTAATTGAAGTAAAAACTGTTTATTAGTCATTTCATTGTATGAGGATGAAGTTTGGTGAACCTAACCCCAACATCTTTTATCATACTTGTAACCCATCTTTTATTGCCTTCCAAGTGTTTGAGAAAAGTACAAAAAGAGTTTGTTTTTCTTATGTTGTTAGTTCTAGATTTTGTTAGTTTAGAACTCTCTTCAATCCAAGAATCGCTTAGATAGTAATTGCATTGGTACGTGCTAGTACTTGTTGCAGTCCCCGTGGATACGATAACCGGTCTTACCACCGTATTACTTGCACGACTTGGTATACTTGCCCAGATTCGTCTAACAAAGCTCTATTTAGAAAATTGAATGATGACAATGAAGAACTATCCTTCAATAAACCTTCTCACAAAGCTTCAGCCCGATCCATCGGTTAAAACATCTCAGATCGAATTCGTTGGTGACAGCTTAGATGGTATCCGGGTTGAATTTCTCACCTCCCAGGCCTACTGTCCAAGCTTCATATCTCACACCCTGGAGGTTTGTACCAAATTCTGACCGTTGGATATGAAGAAACACAAGTCCTGCACCTTCTTCCAAACTTTGGGAGTGATCCAACGGTTGAAGAGTGTTTGGAGACTCCCTCACTGCAACTGCTCCAACTTGGTTTCAAAGCTTCCAACAAAGGCTTCTTGCAACTATTGAGTTTTCTCTCTCAATTCTTCTCCTCTAACCCAAAGTAGTGGGTTATAAAGAGAGTTAAGAAGATTAGGAAGATAACTAAGATCATATAAGTGAGGGTTTACCTCTAGATAATAAAAGAAAGTGAAACAATGATCAAGTTGTGCAAGAACAACAATGAAGTTTTTGAAGAAAAAGTGAAGAAGAAATGGAAGAGATGAAGAAGTGAGTGAAGGGGGAGGGAGCCCACGGTTTTGAGGAGTATTTATAGGCTATATTTAGGCTTTTTTTGGTTATAAGGAATTGGTTTAATGGGTTTTGTGAATATTAAATTAATATAAGCTTAACCATAGTTAATAGTTAACTTAACTAAGGTTATTTTGGCTAATCATGGTTAATAATATGTGGCTCACATTTGATGGAGGTGTGGCTGATTTTGGTCCACACATAGTGACTCACCAATGAGTCACCGATCCTATCCGTTAGCGGATCCCTGAAATTCCGTACGTAGCTCCGTCATTTACCCGATTTCAGTTTTTGAGAGGAAAATACTGAAACGAAAGTAAAATGAAATAGGTATGGTTAAGTATATATGGATGCACGAAATTGAGGAGATGTGGGAAGGTTTACAACCACGTAAAATGAGTGGTTAAGAGTGTGTAGATGTGTCTGGTTAATACCCGCGAAAGCTTAGGGGTATTTTGGTCTTTTCACCTAAAAGTCATGATTACTTGCATTTAATGCTCATAAATGCTTGGTGACTCATCCTCCATGAGTCATAATATATGACTCGTTGTCCCGATCTCTTGACGGGTCTCTGCAGTTCCATTTTCGACTCCGTCGGTTTCCCGATTAGGGTTTTACGCCTGCGTAAAAGCGTAATATTTTGTTTTCAGTTGAAAATTTTCAAAAGAACCAAACTCGTTAGAAATACGATTTAAATATAAACCATTTCTTTCACGAGACAAAATTAGGTTTTCTGATCATTAAAATCTTACAGTTAGTGAAAACACCGACTGTTTTCCGTCCGAACTTTTACCAAAATCAGTCCGAATAAACATAATATTTTATTTCTGATCAGAAATTTGGAAAGTAGAATTCCTCACAGGAAAAATATAAAAAATCTACAAATTTCAGTTTTTGGGCCAAATTAGGGTTTTCTGTCAGTATAAAATTATACCGTTAGTTACCAAAAACGCAGACCGGTTTCCGTCTGAGTTTTATACCCAAAATTTCATCGTAACCTTATACCATAAGAGAGACTATGAATATGATTTTATTTTATTTAAAATCACTTTCTAACTCTCAGATTAAAATATAATTAATTATATTTTAACCGGTTAAACAGCATAATTAAAAAATCAGGCTCTTACATTACTACCCCTCTTAGAAAAGAAATTCCGTCCTCAGAATTTTTTAACTCAAAACTAGACATTATCTTGTAATCGTATCTTAATCTAAAGATCCCACATTATATTTCTCATTGTTGTTTTTCCCCTCGGTGACTGCGGTAACTTCATAACAAAATTCATTCTTATATCGTTCTATTTATCCTCGAAACAATCCATCACTACATTATATTCATTGTCCTTAACATTTCACCTTGATCTATTATCCTTGAAGGACATAATTAAAACTTAATCCTTTCCTTCTTCTTACTACTGATCCACTAGAGAACCTTATTTCAACATCTAACTCCCGCAATTAACACCACAATCAATTCCAACATCTAACTTCTACAATTAACATTGCAGTTAAAAGAACAACACCTGTTAGGATTCTCTAGTTAACCAATTTGAATTTTTCTAGTAACCTCAATTTACATCTGAAATCATCTTTTCTGCCCATATTCAACTTAGGTGAAATTACTATATACACTTTCTTTTACTCTTCCCAGACTCATACAATCCATCTTAACTACGAACATTAATCATTGCCCTAGGTTCCATAATGATACTATGCCTCGATCAACATTTGACTTATAGTAGTTGTCTTACTCACTAATATTGATCTTAAGGGTTCATGTCCTACCAGTCACAACTATACATCAACAAAACTTTCATCACTTTCTTGTTTATCATGCTACTTAGACAAACAAACAAAGTCTACCAGATATCAAATACATACCTTGTATAAGATCCCAGATTGAGAATTCAGTTCCCCTCACGGTAAGCACTCTTTCAGTGGCCTGAGGTCTGGCCATTTGCTATCCTGCTGCTGGAACTCCTTTTCCAGCTCCACCTCTCTGTACACTGGTATACGACAAATAATGCTACATAAAACTGGTATATATATGCGCCATATAACTATTAACTATCGCGTCGGGATTCACTACCCAACTTCTAAGCATAGTCAATATTCGATGTGGATTCAACCAGACACGGCCAGTAACAACATCCTAGACCTTGCAGTCCGATCAGAATCAAACTGATCTGATACTACCAAATGAGACACCCCGTTGTGCCCCTTTGTGACATTAAATTAAAACCTTATTAATTGATTATTTAATCACGCTCTTAATGTTAAACGTGTATTCTGAAACACGTAAAAATTAAAGGCTTAAGTTATTAAACATATAACTTCAACATCACACCATAGTTATATTGAAAATCCATACATAAGTCTTTTACACATATTTTAAAACTCTGTTTTAAGGTATCCTCTCAGTAGGATCCCTCACGGGCATATATTTAAACAAACTATTATAATCAGCGAAAATTATAATATCTTATAAGACTCACGGGCCCTAGACACTAAACTACATTGCTGGAATCCACAGCTCGTCCTCCTGTATCTGGTTCATACGGAGTTCCATCTAACTCCTCGGCAACCGGTTCCTCCATCGGGTCTTCTCACGTAATAAAGTAGACATACACAAAAATACAGAAATAAGGAGATAAGAAACAGTTCTATCATCATAAGCGGCAAAGATTCATAGCATATAATACAATAATAGTCACAAACATGCATCACTCACAATTTACAATCATCCATACTTTATAACATTATCCTCTACCCTCCAACTCTTGCAACTAAACCTTTATATATGCTGACGTGGCCATTGCTAATCCTGTCACACATCCCTCGTTAGGAATGTCAGTCAGTCGTCCAAGTGACATGTTCCTAACACCGGTGCACATTCTCATCCATGGTGAGAATGCTCATGCAAAGCAATGACACTATAGCTGCACAATATCGTCGGTGCACACCCTGGTTCTCTCTCTTATCTCTATCAAGGGTGCTCATGCATAGCAATGACACTATAGTAGCACAACTTAACTTCTAATTTGGAACGGTCCACGAGAACTTCGGACCTCGTGTATTGATGAGTGTGATTTCACCTCATTTTTCATGTACATTTCTGCATGCATTTGCATATAGTTAGGCCAATTTAGTGTTGATTTTGTATAGTTTTTCCTTTGGAACGGATGAGGTGGTTTTTGTGTGTTGTTTTGCAGGATTTAATGGAAAAATGCCCAGAAATCAGCCTTGGTGGAGCTTGGATGAAAAAGAGCTTGAAAAGTGAAGATTATGAGCCAAACAGAGCCCATCACGGCCTGGCCGTGATGACCATCACGGCCTGGCCGTGATGACCATCACGGCCGTGATCAAGCAGAGCAGAAGGCAAAAGTCAGAGACTGTCACGGCATGCCCGTGATATGAATCACGGCCATGACCTAGGATTCGCGTCGCGAACAAAGGGCTCGCCTCGCGAGTGACCATTTTGTGCAAATTCGCCCAAGTCAGAAACCATCACGGCCTGGCCGTGATGGCCATCACGGCCGTGACGCGATACTGATCTATAAATAGGGCTGCGATGAACAGAAAAGGGGACTGACTTCTAACCTAAAAAAGAGCTTTTGGTGGAGAGAGCACTTGGGGACTTGGAGGTCATGGGTGAGATAGGGTTCCAGCCCTAGAAGGGGAGATTTCCTTGCTCTGGGAATGGAGGAAGCTTGTCTATGAGTGTTCTCCATCCCTTTTCTCATTCTGTTTTGTATTTCCTTTTATCATGAGTAGTTAAATCCCCATTGTTGGGGTTAGATGTAACTTTTCTGAACTTGTTGTATTTGATTTGGTGTTTTAATGCAAGTTTCTATTTCCTTATGAGTATGTGATTCTGTGCTTAATGCTTTCCTTGGATTAGCTACCCATAGGAATGATATGTTGCTTTGATAGATGACTGGAAGGTTGGTGTTAAGGCATGCTCATGAATCATATGCCAAGTAGTTCAAGAATCTAGACATAGGTGTTGAATGCTTGCAATCTGATAAGTCTTGACTTAATGCAAAATCACAGATCAATCCACCTAAGACATTAGGGTTTGATTTGGGGTTTTAGGCTCAATGCACCTAAGACATTAGGCTTGAGTATTTTAGAAAAGGCTTGATTGTCATAATTGAACTAGGACTTGTGTTGATTACCATTTCATTGCAATTAAGGGAGGATTAGTGTAGTCTAACCCTAACAATATTAGCCACATCTCTGTTTGCTTTCCAAGTATTCGATATAATTCCCAAAAGACCAAAAATATTGTTTTGCTTTCTTTATTTTCTGTTTTAATCCCTCATACTTTATTTTAGTCTAAATAGTTGTTAAGCTTGCGAATTGGTAATTGACAACCAATCCCTGTGGATACGATAATCGGTCTCACCACCGTATTACTTGATTGCGACGAGGTCCACTTGCCTTTATATTTAAATATCATGCATCATGTATCTCAAATACACGGTTATGAACAACAATGCAATATATGATTCTCACTGACTTTTATCAATAACAACCTAGTGCCTCAAGCTTTCCTCATAACCTCCACTTACATTCTAAATCACATAACTTCTATAAAATAATAGCTAGGCACTTCTAATTTTTATTCAAGCTCTCACCCCAAACAAAATACCTCCGAGCAACATATTCTTCACTTAAAATTTAACTAAGCAATTTATCAAAACAGGCAGATCATGCATAACACAGTAATCAATAAAATATTCAAACATCAAAACAAAGCGTCACATGCAGTAGAATACCTCAACCAGCATATCACAATCAATTCAATAACAATAAAGTCAGACATCCTCAATATCATAAGATTAACCTAATGTCGATAAACCTATAATCCCCAAATCATCATTGGTATTACAGAAAAGGTTTCCAATGCGATTTTGGCCTTGTCGGTTACTCGACCACTAGTAGGGTTTTGGTCACCCTACACAATTATTGTATAATATACTACTTATTGATTCCCGACGATGGAATGGTTCTTTCCCCCACCTGATTGATGTGCGCGCTTTCCCGTACAAGCTCCGAATGCGTCCACGCTACTTCCAAGAACTTCAGCACGCTGTCCAACAACATCCACAAATCTGCCACCATCCATCCTTACACATCCACCGTTCCGCTTTCCGTCTCGATTACACGTACGAGTAACACAATTCGTCGGAAACACCAAATACCAATCGAATTAACAATAGGGTTTCAAATAAATAAATCTATTTGAATCAAGAGACAAAATAGATGGAAAAACTTACGAGAACAACGGCTGGAGGGTTTACCTCTAGATAATAAAAGAAAGTGAAACAATGATCAAGTTGTGCAAGACAACAATGGTGTTTTTGAAGAAAAAGTGAAGAAGAAATAGAAGAGATGAAGAAGTGAGTGAAGGGGGAAGGAGGCCACGGTTTTGAGGAGTATTTATAGGCTTTCTTTTTTTTTGGTTATAAGGAATTTGTTTAATGGGTTTTGTGAATATTAAATTAATATAAGCTTAACCATAGTTAATAGTTAACTTAACAAAGGTTATTTTGGCTAATCATGGTTAATAATATGTGGCTCACATTTGATGGAGGTGTGGCTGATTTTGGAACACACATAGTGACTCACCAATGAGTCACCAATCCTATCTGTTAGCAGTTCCCTGAAATTCCGTACGCAGCTCTGTCATTTACCCGATTTCGGTTTTTGAGAGGAAAATACTGAAACGAAAGCAAAATGAAATAGGTATGGTTGAGTATATATGGATGCATGAAATTGAGGAGATGTGGGAGTTTTACAACCATGTAAAATGAGTGGTTAAGAGTGCGTAGATGTGTCTGGTTAATACCCGCGAAAGCTTGGGGGTATTTTGGTCTTTTCACCTAAAAGTCATGATTACTTGCATTTAATGCTCATAAATGCTTGGTTACTCCGTCGGTTTTCCGATTAGGGTTTTACGCCTGCGTAAAAGCGTAATATTTTGTTTTCGGTTGAAAATTTTCAAAACAACCAAACTCGTTAGAAAAATGATTTAAATATAAAACATTTCTTTCACGAGACAACATTAGGTTTTCTGATCATTAAATTCTTACTGTTAGTGAAAACACCTACTGTTTTCCGTCAGAACTTTTACCAAAATCAGTCCGAATAAACATAATATTTTATTTCTGATCAGAAATTTGGAAAGTAGAATTCCTCACAGACAAAATATAAAAAATCTACAAATTTCAGTTTCCGGGCCAAATTAGGGTTTTCTGTCAGTATAAAATTATACCGTTAGTTACAAAAAATGCAGACCGGTTTCCGTCTGAGTTTTAAACCCAAAATTTCACCGTAACCTTCTACCATAAGAGAGACTATGAATATGGTTTTATTTTATTTAAAATCACTTTCTAACTCTCAGATTAAAATATAATTAATTATATTTTAATCGGTTAAACAACGTAATTAAAAAATCAGGCTGTTACATTAGGCGTTATGTCATCAAGAAAAATATATTTAGAGGCCATTTTAAGTCAATAGGCAATTGAAGGGAATACTTAAGTACTATATATATATATATATATATATATATATATATATATATATATATATATATATTATAGGATATAGATTGAATCAAAACAAAAAGATTTATTATATTAGAAATTAAAATTGAAATAAAATAAAGATAGGATTTATGTAACTAACCTAAAATACACTTCTGAATTTTTGAATTATTTAAAAAGTGAGATTTGATACATTTATTTAAATGCAACCTTTCAATTCACGTAATATCAATTTAATTTCAATCTTATTTTAAATTTCATTTAAAAAGTGAGATTTGATATTTGACACAAAGCCACTTGTCTAGATTATATATATATATATATATATATATATATATATATATATATATAGAGAGAGAGAGAGAGAGAGGGAGAAAGAGAGAGAGAGAGAGGGGGGGGATAGGTTGAAAATCAGCAACAAATCGTGTATTTTAGTTTATTTATAAAAAACTCTTGAATAAGATATGAAAAGTACTCGAATTCAATAAAGTCTGCGTGACGATTGGAATTAAACTTAAAAATAAACATTAGACTTGAAATTATTGTTTTTTATATCAAAATTTGTATTTATTATGTCTTTTAAATCAAATATCAAATTTGAAATCAAATCTATAAAAAAATAATTATTCTAGATAAGTTGTTACAGTGTTATTTTTTATATAAAAAAATATCAAAAAAGATAAGGTAAGTACTTAAAATCAATTATTTTTTAAGGGAAGAACTATATAATTTTGGATAGAGATTGGAAAACTTACCCAAAACAAACCAAAAAGGATAATATTGAAGCAACACAGAAAGATTTACTATACTATAAATTAACATTGAAATAAAGTAAATATAATATTTACATAACTAACATAAAATGCATTTAAAATTAGTCATTCAAATACGTTTAAATACATTTTTGAATTTATGAATTATTCAAAAAGTGAGATTCGATACATTTATTTAAATTTTAATTTTAATTCACGTAATTTAAATTTAATTTCAATTTTGATAAAATTTACATAAATACATCTGGTATAACCTTAAATTTGAAATTAAATTTAAACTAAATTAAATAATTAGATAAGATTAGTTACATTAAAACTTTAAATTTCAAATTCAATTTCCGTAATTTTTGTTCAAATTTTATTTTTAATATGTTATTTTTTGTTAAGTTTACAAATACAATAATAAATCAAAAATTGTTGTGTTGACACTTGGCAAATGGCACATGACAACACTTCATGCATAAGGAAGATGACACATGATAAAATGACCTTGCGTAGGAGACAGAAATGTATAGATAGATAGATGTATGGACAGATAGATAGATGTATGGACAGATAGATAGATAGATAGATAGATAGACAGAAAGACAGACAGACAGATGTTGATACGAAATCTAGGCAAGTATACATAGTCGTACAAGTAATACGGTGGTGAGACCGATATCGTTCCCACGAGGATTGGTTGCCAATTACCAATTCACAAGTTTAGCAACTATCTAGACTAAAATATGACATGAAGAAAAATCAAAGTATGCAGAATAAAACAAACAAAATCTTTTTGTATTTTTGTCGAGTACTTGGAATGCGAAAAGGGGATTCTTGTTGGGACTAGAATCCACTAAACCTTAGCCTCATGAAATACAAAAACCACCAATCCAGTTTATGCTCCAACTATTAAAATCAACCCACGAGATTACTCAAGCCCTGATTCCTCATATGACAAGAGCCTAAATCCACTAATAGACCCTAATTCCTTAGGTGGCCTAGATTAATGAATTTACATTAAGATTAAGGATTACGCGATTACTAATAAACCAAACCCCATTCCTAGATGCGAGGTTTACTAGGTGATTAATTCCAGATCAAGAATTGATAAGAACGTCCCCATTACAAATCAAATCTCAAAATCAGTTCATGGGTGATCAAGCCACAAAAAGCATTAAGCAAAGGAATTAAACACTAATAGAGAAAGCATAAACATAGATTGATAAATCAAGGCAATTACATAATATTCAGTTAAGCTACATCTAATCCCAACAAAAAGGGATTTAGCTACTCATGGTTACAGAGAAAGCCAAAATAAAAGCAATAGAGAAAAGGGAAAGGAAGAACTCCATGGCAACTTCCCACAGTAGTCCAGCATCCCCTCTCAGCAGCTCCTTTTTTGGGTTGGAATCCCTCTTTGCAATTCCCAGTCGCAGCTGCTCTAGGTCAAAGCAGATGTTTTAGGGTTCCAAGCTCTCTTTTTCTGGTCTAAAAAACTCTCTCTCTGTTCTGCCCAACGCCTTATTTATAGAGTTTCCGATCCAACACGCGCGTCACGGCAGTGATGGCCATCACGGCCAGGCCGTGACGCGTTCTGCCAAAGGCGTGCTTTCAAATTTTGGACTGTCACGGCCATGACACTCATCACGGCTAGGCCGTGATGGGTGTCACATTGAGGATACATGTCACGGCAGTGATGGGCATCACGGCTAGGCCATGACAGCTTTTGACTTTTGCCTTCTACTCTGCTTGATCATGGCCGTGATGGGCTCTGTTTGGCTCTTTTCTTCACTTTTCAAGCTCTATCTCCAACCAAGCTCCATCATGGTCAATTTTGAGCATTTTATCATTAATTCCTGCAAAACAACACCACAACACCGCCTTACCCGTTCCAAGGTAAAAACTATCCAAAATCAAACTAATCATGCCTAAACTATATGAAAAATGCATGCAAAATGATAATGAAATATGCATTGAAATCACACTCATCAAATCACCCCAAGCTTAATATTTTGCTTGTCCTCAAGCAAACACCAAGGCCAGAAGAGATAAATAATCAGAACATAGATAATGAACCAAGAACCCAAGTAACTAATCCAAGTAACAGGCATTTTCAAATAATTCAGCAAGAGATAATCAATTTCAAGTCCAATTAGAAGCTTAGGTTTCTTAGACTCATGTTCTCACTGATTCGGGCACTCCTTCTCACCTCACTCAAGTGTTTAAGGATATATGACAATTCGCTCAAGTTCCTCAAGGAATGAATTCTACCATAAGCTTGACTATCAACCAAATCTCTACTTTATTAATGAAAACACCTAAGAATCAAGAGGTCTTTACTTGGGTTGTAACGGGGCCATGGGATTGATCGTTAGGTGGGGAAATCAAGAAAAGGAGTTTTCAAAAGGCTACACAAAATATCAAGCATTGCAAAGCATGACACCTTCTAAAATACCTTTTTGGGTTTTGATTCATTTTTCCACCTTTCTTTCTTTCTCTTTATTTTATTTCTCACTTCCTTTTGTCATCCCCTTCTCTATACTTTTTTTTTATTTTTCTTGTTTTTTTTTTATTTGGAGAAGGGGGATTTTCAGCTCAAGAGAAATATTTTTCTGATTTTCTCATCCCATACTTTTTCAACTACCTTTTTACCCTTTTGGTAATACTTTAGAAGGTCTCCTATCAAGCATCATTCATCAAAGTATTTTCAAGGTACCAAGAAAAGTATTTTATTCTTTCAAGCTCAAAATTGGGCAACTAAGGGGTAGCATTTAGACAATCAAAGCTCAGAAGGCCAGAAAAATATCTAGTGCCTCAATCATTTTAAAAAATGTTTTCAAAATTTTTTTAAGTTTCAAAACGGTTTCAAGTCAAGTTCTAGAGAATACAATCCAAGAGGAAAAACACTCTATCACAAAGAATGGGGTAGATTTAGTGAGTACCCCTTTTTGGCTCAAAATATCTCACATTTTAGTAGTTCAAAAATCAGTGAGAAACACAAATCTACGGAACCACATGCTAATTATCAACTATCAAAGATCATCTCAAGATTTTTTTTTTTATTTGTAGCCTTATCACAAGAATAAAAAATTGGGTTCAACAATTCACTATCTCAATTTATTTGGCACTAAGTTCTCACAATTGGATGCATAATCTAAGCAAGGGGCAGTCTAATCATGTGATCATGCAAAACTATGCCTATATGAATGTAACATGCAAAGAATACCCCTACCCCAAGCTTAAAAACTTACATTGTCCCCAATGTAAATAATCAAGTCGGAGAGAGGAGAAAAAAATGGAACGACTTACCAAGGTGGCAGCGGGTGCTGGCTCACATGCCTAGTCAAAACGAAGCTGGAAATGTGTCACGACCGTGACCTCTATCACGGGCAGGCCGTGATCAATTCTGATCCATGGGTGTTGGCCTGTCACGGCCGTGATGCTCTCTGATCTTCAGGGTCTTCTCATCACGCCCGTGATGGGTATCACGGCTATGCCGTGATCCTTTCTGATCTCTTTGGTTAGCTCATCACGGCCGTGACACTGGTCACGACCAGGACGTGATGGTTGCTGACTTTGCTTTTCCTTGTCTTCTTGCTTTTCCTTCCTTCTTTCCCAGAAATCACTTGGAAAATCTCAATTTATTATTTTTCCTCTTGATCTTCTCAAATTATTCAAGAGTTAAATTCAAAAACAAAAACTAACTAAAGATAAGGGTTAAGAAAACTTGGGTTGCCTCCCAGTAAGCGCTTCTTTAACGTCACTGGCTTGACTGCTTAGGATCCTCCTCCCGGATCCCATGGTCTGTGGAGTGGTGATTGTAGCAGCAATATGACCCTATCCACAATTCCACCTAGCCAGTGTGTGAATACTCCATTGACCTCTACAATTATGAACTCACTTCCTCTCGGGTCAAATGGTGTTTTCACGAGGAAGTTTGACAGACAAATGGAAGGGACTAGCTTAGCAGTGTCCACACATGCATGTAAGCCGACATATTTGTCTAATGCAGCAAATTCAGCAAGCATGGTGGAGTTCACTACCACTTCATCTTCATTTTGAACTATCCCCAAAACCAGATTTTGCTCAAATTGTGCTGCATGTGACTCTTGTACTAACTGTTTGCAAATTTCCTCAACTTGCATTTTGAAGTTTTGCATCAGAGCTTCGATACAGTCACAATTGACTCTTGCTTTGGCCTCAGAGGCGGATAGCTCCTAGGAATATTGTTCTAGAGCAACTTTCAAGGGTGTTTACTCATTCCATTCCAATTCCTCAATTTCCCAAGGACTTGTGAAAGGTAATTCCTCTTTTTGTGACTCGTCTACCACCACCACTTCATCTTCATTTTGATCCATCCCCACAGCCATATTCTGCTCAAATTCTGCTTCATGTGGCTCTTTGAGAATCGATTGTAAACATGGTGGTGGAGGTGGTAAATACGAGCAAAAGGTTTCCCATTCCTCCTCGGAGAAGTTATATATAAGCCTACCCATCAAACTATCAACTTGTACTGGAATAACATGATTCAGCAAATCTGTGCAGTCTCCCAAACACCAGTTGTCCTCCAAAGTGTGACTTGAGGCTTCCTCATCAGGTGGATAATAATAATTGTCCATGAATTTCGTCCACCTTCCACAAACAAAACTCAAAACAAAAAGATCAAATATATACAGAAAAATAAAAAAAATAAAAAAGTCCAAATTAGTTGCCTCCTTTGTTACTAATGATATTGGCAAAACCAATCCCCGGCAACGGCGCCAAAAACTTGTTGATACGAAATCTAGGAAAGTATACCTAGTCGTACAAGTAATACGGTGGTGAGACCGATATCGTTCCCACGAGGATTGGTTGCCAATTACCAATTCACAAGTTTAGCAACTATCTAGACTAAAATATGACATGAAGAAAAATCAAAGTATGCAGAATAAAACAAACAAAATCTTTTTGTATTTTTGTCGAGTACTTCGAATGCGAAAAGGGGATTCTTGTTGGGACTAGAATTCACTAAACCTTAGCCTCATGCAATACCAAAACAACCAATCCAGTTTATGCTCCAACTATTAAAATCAACCCACGAGATTACTCAAGCCCTGATTCCTCAGATGACAAGAGCCTAAATCCACTAATAGACCCTAATTCCTTAGGTGGCCTAGATTAATGAATTTGCAATAAGATTAAGGATTACGCGATTACTAATAAACCAAACCCCATTCCTAGATGCGAGGTTTACTAGGTGATTAATTCCAGATCAAGAATTGATAAGAACGTCCCCATTGCAAATCAAATCTCAAAATCAGTTCATGGGTGATCAAGCCACAAAAAGCATTAAGCAAAAGAATTAAACACTAATAGAGAAAGCATAAACATAGATTGATAAATCAAGGAAATTACATAATATTCAGTTAAGCTACATCTAATCCCAACAAAAAGGGATTTAGCTACTCATGGTTACAGAGAAAGCCAAAATAAACGCAATAGAGAAAAGGGAAAGGAAGAACTCCATGGCAGCTTCCCACAGTAGTCCAGCAACTCCCTTTTTGGGTTGGAATCCCTCTTTGTAATTCCCAGCGGCAGCTGCTCTAGGTCAGAGCAGATGTTTTAGGGTTCCAAGCTCTCTTTTCCTGGTCTAAAAAACTCTCTCTCTCTTCTGCCCAGCGCCTTATTTATAGAGTTTCTGATCCAACACGCACGTCACGGCCGTGATGGCCATCACGGCCAGGCCGTGACGCGTTCTGCCAAAGGCGCGCTTTCAAATTTTGGACTGTCACGGCCGTGACACTCATCACGGCTAGGCCGTGATGGGTGTCACGTTGAGGATACATGTCACGGCCGTGATAGGCATCACGGCTAGGCCGTAACAGCTTCTGACTTTTGCCTTCTGCTCTGCTTGATCATAGCCATGATGGTCATCACGACCAGGCCGTGATGGGCTCTGTTTGGCTCTTTTTCTTCACTTTTCAAGCTTTATCTCCAACCAAGCTCCATCATGGTCAATTTTGAGCATTTTATCATTAATTCCTGCAAAACAACACCACAACACCGCCTTACCCGTTCCAAGGTAAAAACTATCCAAAATCAAACTAATCATGCCTAAACTATATGAAAAATGCATGCAAAACGATAATGAAATATGCATTGAAATCACACTCATCAACAGACAGGCAGACAAACAGACATATAGATAGATAGATGGATGGATGGATGGATGGATGGATGGATGGATGGATGGATGGATGGGATCGATACTCCCTGTGACAGCCGGGGCTGACGAGGGCAGGGAGTGGTCGCCGGTACAAGAAGGCACGGACAAGGAGCGGCTTCTGGCAGGCTTCTAGGCGGAGGGACACATGAATGAATCGATTACACGCCGGAATGAGAGGGATACTGAGACTGTGTAGGTATGGGACTATACAGTTGATGAAGGCTTATATCAATTGATTGATACTACCTATACAAACAAGATGCATCTTTTTTTTGGTAGCCCATCACTTAAGAACTCCACAGTTAAGCGTGTTTGACTTGGAGCAATTATGGGATGGGTGACCTCCTGGGAAGTTTTCCAAAGAAGCGTGTGAGTGAGGACAAAGCACGCTGAAAAGACCCATGTTGGTTTGTGGGGACAGTCATCAATCCATAAAGCAGCAGCCAGGGATGTTAGAGAAGGAGCGGCTCCTGGCAGGCTTCTAGGCGGAGGGACACATGAATGAATCGATTACACACCCGAATGAGAGGGATCCTGAGACTGTGTAGGTATGAGACTATACAGTTGAGGAATACTTATATGAATTGATTGGTACTACCTATACAAACAAGATGCATCTTGTTTTTGGTAGCACATCACTTAAGAACTCCACAGTTAAGCGTGCTTGACTTGGAGCAATTATGGGATGTGTGACCTCCTAGGAAGTTTTCCCAGGAAGCGTGTGAGTGAGGACAAAGCACGCTGAAAAGATCCATGTTGGTTTGTGGGGACAGTCGTCAATCCATAAAGCATCCAGGGATGTTATAAATGGTATCAGAGCGACACCTCTCCTGGTACAGTGTGGTTTGGGGGCGAACCAAGCGGAAGCTGGTGGGCATGTGACACCCGGGGCTGACGAGGGCGGGGAGTGGTCGCCGGTGCAAGAAGGCACGGACAATGAGCAACTCCTAGCAGGCTTCTTGGCGGATGGACACATGAATGAATCGATTACACACCGGAATGAGAGGGATCCTGAGACTGTGTAGGTATGGGACTATACAGTTGAGGAAGGCTTATATGAATTGATTGGTACTACCTATACAAACAAGATGCATCTTGTTTTTGGTAGCCCATCAAACAAGCGTGCTTGACTTGGAGCAATTCTGGGATGGGTGACCTCCTGGGATATTTTCCCAGGTAGGGATAGTCGTCAATCCATAAAGCAGCCAGGGATGTTACACTCCCTCCGGTCTCTATTATAAGCAAAAATTAAATAAAACACATATATTAAGGTGATTAGTTAATCTCATTGAATCTTGTAAAAAATTTAGGCTTGTTACCTAAATTACCCTTCATCTAAACCTTCAATCTTCATTAGATGAGTCATTGGAATTTGTAAATGAAGGGTATTTTGGGAATAATGTCATTAAATGAGTCATTGGAAAACAAAAATTGCTTATATTGGACCAAAAACCTTGGGACTTTTTTGCTTATAATAGAGACCGAAGGGAGTATATGTGTCTTGCTAACGAGTGTCATTAGGACACTGGTTAAGGAATACAAAAGAAGCAAGTTTTTGTTGGATATCTAAGTTTCTCACTCTTCTAAACATCAAATGCATCAATTCCCAATACTATTTTTGACTTCTTAACCAATGCCTTCAGGGCACTGTTTAGCATTCTCATATATATATATATATTGGTTCCCCATTGTGGCTCCAACACATGTTGCCACGTGGAGAACGTGTCAACTCAGATGTTCATACGCTAAAATTAATAGCATTACAAACGGAGGTGACAGAAAGTGTAAGATTGTCTGACATTTGAAACTTAGAGGACTAAAAAGAATCTTTTTATGATAGAGAACTAAAAAAATTTCAAAATATAAGATAAAAGGACCCAAAGTATATGGAACGAACACTAATGCTTTTTAAACAAAAAATTTATATCACTTAACTTTTATAAGCTAAGGGTATAAGGAGTTGGAGGAGTGGGAGGTCCAAGGTTCAAACCTTGGCAAAGGAGGAAAAAAATTTATAAGCTAAATAAAAAAAAAAAGGTATGAAGTTATTTGTATAATTCAATAATATTTGTTTGGTAGTAAGTTTTGCAGCGGTGAAATGGGAAGAAATTTATTGGTTTCAAAATAATCTTACAACATTATAAATAAGCTTCAAACTTCTACCTTATTTAATAACAATTTTTTTTCTCATTAAAAAAGTTTGTTTTGCAATTCAATCAGTTTATCCAAAAGCTAAATTAGATTTTTGGTCCCTTATATTATTTTTTATATTCGTTTGGGTCCCTTATGTTTAAAAAGGTTCATTTCAGTCCCTTAAGTATCAAACGCTACCCAAAGTAGTTCTTTCCGTCGGACACATTAGTAACGCCGTTAACCTTTCTCCTATGTGGCAGTTAAGTGATGATGTAGGTAGCTGTGATGACATGTCTGCCATGTGGCAGCACGTGATGGTGCCATATGGCAATGTGTGATGGTGCCTCGAGGCAGCATGTGATGGTGCCACGTGGCAGGACCAAATCAAATCCAAATTAAAAATAAGATAAGAGACCAAAACGAATCTAAGAAATAAATAAAGGACCAAATAGAAATTTTAGCTCTTCTTTCCCAATGAATCTTATTTCCCAATGGGTATTTTTCCTCAAGGGTTGCAGATAAATATGGATGACCCTTCTTCAACCCAGTCGCGTGCTTGCTGCTTGAGGGGAGTTGACGTTTTGTGTGAACAAAAGAACTCATTCATAGTCTGTTTTCCTTTGTTAATCAAAAGCTGAAACTTACCATTTTTTTTTACTATAGACCCTTTTCATTGAATTTTGTTCCAAAATAGCCATTGCGACCTGGTCGCTCTCCTCCATGCAGCATGCCAACTAGCCTCCGCAAACTCCATCAAAGTAACTGTGCTCCACCGCCTCTCGCCTAGCAACTGTCACACAGTCCACCAGATTCGTGCTCCTTCGTATTGCACCAGTCACTGATTTGGAGAAAGGTCATCCATGGTTGTTTACAACCCTTAGGGAAGAAGAGTCATTGGAGAAAAAAGAAACACTAATGTTGGTGGCCCTGAGATTGGTTTGGTGGTGCGACCGTACAGGGACCCATTTTTTAGGGGCACCAATATTTTTTTTTTACTTTGTATATATGTATTAATGTATATGTTAAAATAAAAACTTTATATAGTTAGATATTTTACTTGAGGGCTCAATTGTTTTTTAAAATTCAGACCCAAAACCTGACAAGCCGTATAAGTAGGGGTGGAAATAGGTCGACCTGTTTACAATTAATATTATATTTTAATTAAATGTATAATATACAATAATAAAAAAATTATTTTTATCTGCAAATGTCTTATTTGCGATCTATTAGTCAAAGATAAATTAAATAGTCTTGCTTTAATTTCTATTGAAAATATTTTTTTAAAGAACCATGACCATGAACAAATTATTAATGATTTTGCAGCAAAAAATGCAAGGAGGACAATATTCAGAGATTAATAGGGCATCAACTACTTTCTCCAGCCCTTGTGATTCATTTGCTATCGGTGGAGGATACTGCTGATGTAGGGATGCTATTGCAACATGTTCTGGTTGATAGATATAAGTATAAATATTTTTTGCTATAATTCTATTGTAGTTTGTTACTATAACGTCCTTCGTTACAATAGTAACCCATAATAAAACATAATTAAAATATAGCCAAAATAAATTTGTTACAAAATAAAATAGTATAAAATAAATACCTCATAAATAATAAATAGAAATGCTATTAAATCCTTACAAAATACATTCATTTGTCTCAAAACTGGGCATCTACTAATAAACCCAATGATAAATAAATAAATAAATATATCTAGCCACAAACGGCTCCTTATTCAAAAAAATACTAACCAAGCTAGAAAAATAACTAAGAAAATTCACTAAGTCTTCAAGCATTTTCGGTCTCAATGGTATCGTCATCGTGCTCTGAAAACAACACTTTTAATGAGATATAATCAGAGTGAATAAAAACAAGTTCTAAAAAGATTTTCGTAAATAGTGTTGTTCTCAGCCGGCGCGGCAACCGGAAAAATATCCATGGTACCCGCTAATTTCAAAATAATAAATATAATAAACCTCCAAAATAATAACATATAAATTAATCAATAACAAACATTTAAACCACAATATCATAAAATCCACTACGTTCACATCTCATTACATTTAATCACATTCACCATTCAAACTATATGCAATGCAACTCCATGAACATGACTCGATGATTCCCAGAATCACTTGACTCGACTCTTTGGTTCCCAGAATCTGTGTGAATCCCAGATCCACTAAGGTCTATGAGCTCATATCCATGCAATTGCGTCTCACTACTTTCCCATCCTAGATGTAGGTATCTAATAATATTCCATCCCAGATATGAATATTTTAATTATATGATATCCCATCCCAGATGGTGATATCTCTCATCCTATTCTTCCCGGAATAGAATGTATACCGTCATTCATTTCCGGAAGGTGATGACCAACTCATATATAATGCAATATGTCATCCCAGATGACTATCAAAGTTTTCAAACTTTATCTATCAGTAATAATGATATAATGTCATGCAAAGCCAACTGTATAACTTTAAAGCTTGTTAACCAACAATAACTCTTACTGCAATTAAACAAATTTTAATTTATAAACCATTGAACAAAACATGCTAAAAACCACGTGTTACATGAACGGGTTAGCAAAACATGAACTTACATTCGAATTTCTAATTTAAATTGGCCTTCAACGGTGGAATAGAGTTTCACGTAACAGGGAAAGAATCAATCACACTATAAATCAATGAATTTGGCTTTGACAATCGTTTTGCCATCAAACAATCAAAATAAAGAATGTACAATAATTCCACAAAATTAATATAAAGCTATTTATTTATAGATTTCAGGAAAATATATTTATTAATTCAATTCATCTAACAACATCAGAATAATTTAAGAGTCTCAAATCAAGAACCTCAAAATTCAGATATTTCATAGTAGACAAATCCACACATGGAAACCCCAAATTAATTGTACAATAAAAATGTGAGCAAAAATATTTTTACTCACCTCTTATAAATCTCCAAAAGCTTCAAAAAAAATAATCTAAAATAAATGCTCGAGTTTCACAAAAAATTCTTCATGTTCTTAATTTATATGATTCCCTCTACAACCCTGCAATTGCACTCCTCAGCCTTCCCTTATAATAAATTTTCTCTTCTGGCGGCGCTAAGACCCTCTGACGGGTTTTCTCCAATGTTTTCAAAACCGGACCGGCCCGGTCGGTCCGACCGAGTTAACCGAAAATCGTGACCTTGACCGGTCCGGTTTATAGAGAAAATCACCCCTGTACTGAATCGGTGGAAAAACCGAAAAACCGGTTCAAAACCGGTAAAACCTGTTATAACCGGTAGTGGACCGGCCTGAACCGGTTTCCTAAAAAAAAAATTAGTATAAAAGGATTTCGGTCATCCTAGTCAAAACCCAATTCTTTTTTCTAACATATGTGGGCTGGTTGTAGATTTTGGATTGGTTTTTCCTATGAAAATGATTTTAACATATATCTTTATATTTATTTAGTTTAATTTCAAAATAAAAAAAATTTGTGCTTAATAATTTTAGTTGTTATGTTGTTTTTTTGTTTAATATTGTTACAAATATTATATTAAAAATTAAAATAATAATATTTAATTATAACCGGTTCAACCTCGGTTGGACCATTGAATCCTGAATCGTTGCCTTCATCGATTCGATGGCCGGTCCGATTTTGTAAACTTGGTTTTCTTTCAATTCTATAAATAAATAAATAGCACAAACCATGCCTATCTATTCCCAAACAATGGCGATGGTTATTGATAGAATTAGGTTTAATGTTTTTTATTTTTCCTTTCTTTTAAGGCACTATAAATATTTGTGGGACCCTTTCTTTGTTTTCAAAGAATTCTAAAAAGAATCCTGATACTTTATTTCTAAAAGAATCCCTATGCTTAGGGACGGCAACGGGACGAGATGGGTATGGGCAGCATTCCTCTGGCTCCCGTATCCGTCGGGTAAAATTCGTATCCGTTTTCGTCTGTTACCCATATGAGTATCTTTCGGACGGATATCCAACGGGTTTCACGGATATCCGTGGGTTTGTGGGTATCCATGGATTATTTTTTCCAGAAAAAATATATACTCTTTTTTTTGAAAAATTTCTAAAATATGCGTAATTCAATTTAAAATAATCATGTTCATACAAATAGATATTAAAAACGCATCAAAACATTATCAAATTACAAAAGTTACTAACAAAAGTAATCAAATACATTTAGCAATTAGTACACACACACACATATATATATATAATAAAGGGTATTTTAGTAATTTAAGTAGCGGGTGCGAGTATCCGCGGGCACTGATAGTGTGATACCCGCCCCACCTCGTTTATAAACGAGTATTGAAATTACCCGTTTATTTTATCCGCAGGTACCCGTTTAACTACCCGTCTCGTGCCCATTGCGAATTTTATCCACGGGTATCCGCGAGTACGGATAAAATTGCCAACCCTACCTATCCTAAAGCCTAAAAGAATATTGTTATACGGGCTTGCAGCTTACCAAAACCAACTTTGAGCTTTTGTAAAAAAAAAAAAAAACTTTGAGTTGGTTAGTAAACATGGACCCTCCACTTGGTATTTTATTTTATTTTCCTCTCCTTTCAAATTTTTTCCCCCGTGATATCCTCTGTGCGCAAGCGGAGATTATGGCACTGTTTGGTTTACCATAAATGCTAGCGTTTAAAGTTTAACGGATGAAAAATTAGCCCAGTTTGGCAACCGTTTTTAAAATTAGAGTATATCGTTTTTTAACTAGCATATAACATTTTTTTCAGACTCTACTTAAAGTAGCGTTTGAGTTTATAGCGTATAGCGTATCACTTTTTCTTCCATTTTAATTATTACTATCTTAATTAAATTCCTTACTTATTCTTCACTAAAAAACAAAATATTAATAGAAATCTTTAAAATTGATTTGTTAGAATTAATATCACTATTTAAATTTATATTTAAGATAAAAAATAGAAATTATAATTTTGTTTATAAAAACAATCATATAAAAAGCATATCAATATTATTTTTTTATTCCATATTGTTTATAAAAAATAACTAAAACTAAATAAATATTAAAAAGTAAAAATTAATATTTTAATCTTTGAAATGATAAATAATTTAAAATAAATTAAAGTGTTAAATTTATAATTATTTTAAAATAAATAATATAAATAATATATACATATATATATATATATATATATATAAATATATATAAATACATATATATAACTCATATAAAAAATGCAAACATGTTTTTTTATGTAATTTTATATTAATCAGCTAGTCCAATTGATAGTGTGATTTTACATCATGTTTTCTGTACACTTTTGCATGCATTTTGCATATAGATTAGGCATTCTTTATTTGATTTTTGTTAGATTTTCCCTTGGAACGGGTGAAGCGGTTTCTCGGTGTTGTTTTGCAGGAATTAATGTAAAAATGATCAAAATCAGCCTTGATGGAGCTTGGATGAAATAAAGCTTGAAAAGTGAAGAATATGAGCCAAACAGAGCCCATCACGGCCTGGCCGTGATGACCATCACGACCATGATCAAGCAGAGAAGAAGGCAAAAGTCAGAAGCTGTCACGGCCTGCCCGTGATAGACATCACGGCCGTGACAGTCCAAAAATTAAAATCTCGCGTCGCGAAACTTAGCTCGCCTCGCGAGAACCCAGTTTTTGTAATCGTGCCCACTCCAGAACGCGTCACGGCCTGGCCGTGATGGCCATCACGGCCGTGACGCGCAGCAGACCTATAAATAAGAACGCAGCAGAAAGAATTAAGGAGCTTTTTGGGTCCAGAGGGAGGCATTTGGAGGCACTTGGAGGCTGTGGCTGGGCTAGGGTTTCAACCCTAGTAGGGAGTTGCTAAGAGGGGTTGCTGTGAAGAAGAAGGAAAGCTCCCATGGAGCCTCTTCTCTCCTCTTCTCCTATTTCCCTGGTTTGGTCTGTAAATATGAGTAACTAAATCCCTTGTTGTTGGGGTTAGATGTAGCTTTTCTAAACTTGTTTGTATTTTATTTGGTTGTTTTAATGCAAGTCTCTATTTCTTTATGAGTATGTGATTCTGTGCTTAATGCTTTCCTTGGATTAGCTACCCATAGGAATGATATGTTGCTTTGATAGACAATTGACAGATTGGTGTTAAGGCATGCTCATGAATCATATGCCAAGTAGTCCAATAATCTAGACATAGGTGTTGGCTGCTTGCAATCTTATAAGTCTTGAATTAATGCAAAATCTCAGGTTACTCCACCTAAGACATTAGGGCTTAATTTGGGATTTTAGGCTCAATGCACCTAAGACATTAGGCTTGAGTATATTAGAAAAGGCTTGATTGTCATTATTGAATTAGGACTTGTGTTAGAAGCCATTTCATTGCAATTGAGGGAATATTAGTGTAGTCTAACCCTGACAATCTCAACCACATCTCTGTTTGCATACCAAGTGTTCGATAAAATTCCCAAAAGACCAAAAATATTTTATTTCTTTATTTTATGATCTTTCCATCCACAGTTTAGTCTAGATTGTTGTTAAGTTTGTGAATTGGTAATTGGTAACCGATCCCTGTGGATACGATATCCGGTCTCACCACCGTATTACTTGTTTGCGACGAGGTGCACTTGCCTTTAATCTTAAAAATACGCATCACCAATCGCTAGTTTTATCAAACACTTCAAATCCAATCCACTAGTTTATCCGTTATTCGCCATCCGCTAGCTTATCCATTATACGCTAGTTTTTACCAAACAGAGCCTAATCCTCTCCTTTTAATTTTAATATTGTTTTTTTTATTAAACAATTCTAATAAATTCTTATATATATATATATATATAAGAGTGAGAGGAACAAATCTGGGTCATTAAACCATACATGTATGGTCAGGATTATAAGTTAGTTGGTCGTCATGTGATCACTTAAAATAGTCATATGACTTTAATTTCTAACCTTAACCATTCATGTATGATCCAAAGGTCCAGATTTACTCCTCTCATATCTCATAATAATACATTCCTCTCATAATATATATATATATATATATATATATATATATATATATATATATATATATTTGGCTGATTAAAAAAGGCATCAATTTATCAGTTCGCACATGGCATCAAAAGTGTCAGGGACGGTCCTGTACTCGGTTCACCGGTTTTTTTTACAAAATTGGTCAAGTCACATCGGTCCAATTTGATAACATTGCTTCTCCCTTTGGTTTTCTCCTCATCATTGGAGAGAGAACAAAATTTTGGGTGGGTAACACCTCATTTTTTCTCCCTCCTCTATTTCTCTTCGCTACCAAACAGAAGAAAACGTATTTTTCTCCTCATTTTCTCTCCCCTTATCTTTTCCATTATTTTTTTTTTCTCTTATACCAAATGAAGAATAAGGGACAATGGCTAGAATTTTGATGTGGTCCTTTATGTTATTTTTGGATTCAATCTGATTCTTTATCTTATTTTTTGGGTTCGATATGGTTCTCCTTCGTGGCACCATCACATGTACCACGTGACATCACCACATGTTGCCATGTGACAGACGTACCATCTTAGTTGCACATATCATCACTTAACTGCCACGTAGGAAAGAGGTTGACGATGTTAATAGTGTATCTGATAGAAAGGATTGCTTTGGGTAACATTTCAAACTTAAGGTACCAAAATGGATCTTTATAAATACAAGAGACCAAAACGAATCTAAAAAATAAGAATGACCAAAAATCTAATTTAGCCATATCCAAATATACTAATTTCTATTGAAAAACAACCTTGAAATAAAAATAGTAGTGTATAAAATGGATAAAACTTCTCTGAAGTGAGTAAATGTGTAAAGTGAAAAGTAAGAGTGTATCCATCCTTGATTAGTTAAAGTGTATTAAGATCCGAAATTGTTTTAACTAATTAAGGACGGATACACTCTTATTTCCCCTAACCTACTTTAACAAAAGCCCCATTTGGATAGCACAACTTACAACTTATTAGAACTTCTCTGCTCATATAAGAGCTTATATGTATGGGAAGAAATAATGTTTGGATAAATTTAAATAACTTATTGACTCCGAAAAACTGTTTTAGCTTATTTTGATAAGTCAATTTCTTTGATTTATTGAAAAAAATTGTGTTAAAGTTTATACATAAAGTTTTTTTTTCATATTTTATAGATTCTAAAAACGTTTTTTCAAATTTGTATCAAAACATTTAAAATGAGCTTATGACATAAGAGCATTTTTCCACAAAAGTTCTTCTTATATAAGTTCTGAAATAATTTATTTATCCAAACAATGCCTAATCAAGAATAAATACATATATTTTTTCACTTTAAGCTTTTATTTAATATATAGAATCCTTATCCGTGTAAGATAACACTCTAATAGTGTGTTTGGAAACACACTTTGGAGCACTTGGACGTGCTTCCAGCAGAGTAGCTTATGCATATTAGAGGGCAATTCTTTAATCCTCCTTCTTACAAGTTGTGTTTCCATCCTCCCATCCTTTTTATAGGTTAACAGGTCAAAAGCAACTGGACACGTATTTTTTTAAAAAAATTTAAAAATATAATTTTTTTACACACCTCCATTTTTTCTTTTCTATTTTCTGATAAACCACATCTTTGTTTTTTCATCTCCATTCTTCCTTATTGAGTTATCTTCTTTTGCCACTCAATTCAACATTTATTCCTTTTTCACCTCTATTATCCAATAGTTCAATTCCTTCCTCACACTTCTAAAGTATTTGAGTCTTGCATAGGAGAAATGTCTGTCATCCATTAACCTCGACGGCGACGAAGATGGTGGTCTTTATTGGGGCTCTCGAAGTAGAAATATATAATTATACAGACAGGTCAAGATATACTATGGTAAGGAATGGATATAGAAAGAAGGAAAATAGCAGCATGAAAGGGTCTCTGAATCTAATCCAATTTTGCTTCTGCCTTTCTAATCAATTTTCTTATACCCAAAGAGCTTCTCTCCTCTGAAACATCATCATCCAATCCTTATACCTCAAACCTCATCATAAACTAAAAGAACACCCCTGCAAGCACACAAAGAGATTTGGATTTTGAGAGTGTAAGAATGGTTACTGGTTGGAGAAGAGCGTTTTGCTCATCTATCCCCAAAGACAACAAAGAAGCCAATGTTCACAGAAAATTAAAAACAACAGTAGAAACATTGTGAAATAACCAACAATAAAAGTCCCAAAATCAGTTCCAATTTTGGATTTTTCTCGAACCCATCAACACTACGGTCACAGTCCCAGACGGTGGCAGGCCGCAACCCCCCCCCGGTTGGTTGTGGCTTCTAAATACTCGATGGGGTTGAATTGAGTATGGGTAATTTTAAACCTTTTTTCCCTTTTTGCAAAAACCAAAACTTTTCTTTATCTTTGAAAAGATTTTTGTCAACCAACTAACCAAAAGTGTTTTTGCAAGAGTTATTAACACATTGATTAAACTAAACAAGAAAGATTAACAAGGATATTGATTTTAGATATGAACATACAGATTATTTCATTCAGAATTCCTTAACAATTCCTTAATCAAACATTCATCAATAAAGCAAATAAAGAGTTAAGGGATAGAGAGAAAATGAAAACCGAGATTTTATCCTGGTTCAGCTATCTTTTCTGGTAACCGACATCCAGTCCCCAATTCACGGTGTGTTTTTTTACACTAAATCAAAATCAATTACAAGATTCTTTACAAGCTTCAACTCCTAGGTTCTTTCTACCCAATTGACAGCTTTTCACACAAAGCAATCTTGCAATTCCCAATAGTCCCTTATACTCTTTTCAAAACCACCAAGAGTCCATTCTACTCTTGATCTAAACAATGAGAGAACCTTATCTCTTATCTTCCTTTTGTAGTAGGAAAAGATTTTATTCAGATTCTAAGAATTCATATTTTACAAATTTAAGTTCTAATGGAAAAACTCAAGTATTCTTAATGAAAAGCTCTCTCTAAGAAATTCGTGTTTAATCTCAATATAGAATGAATTGTTGTTTAGAAAGTGTTTTCCCATGCCTTTATTAGTTATATTCCAAAATAGATCCGTTGGGCATGGTTTACAAGTCAGTTAAGATCAAAACAAAGTTTCTTGAAAAATTTAGTTAGTCAATCGATTGTGTAATCGATGTATTAAACAAAGTTTCCATTTTTATAACTGAGTACATCGATTGCCAAATCGATTGTGTTCTTGGAAGTTATTGATTTTGAACAATACACAGATGTGTACATCGATTGTGTTCTTGAAGAACATGTGCATTCTCAACCCAGAAATCTTTACATCGATTGATCAATCGATTGTATGGTCATTGTCAAAAGTCCTAGCATCCTTTTAGGCTTAAACATCGATGTATCAATCGATTGTTTGATTGTTTCAAAAAGATTTTAATTTTGTTCTACATATGCATCGATGTACCAATCGATTGTATGCATCCTTCAAAAAGTCTTGGATTCTGTATGATCTTATACATCGATGTTGCAATCGATTTACAGAAGCTGATTTGCATACTAATCAAGTAAATCCAGAATCAATCGATGTATACATTGATTATACATTGATGTACACATTGGTTTTCATTAAAAGTTAGTTAATTAACTGAAAGTATATCGATGTACACATAGATGTACTGAACTTTCAATTAATCCTTTTTTTTCATTTTAAGTTAATTTTAATTTGTGAAAACCATTTTGATTGTTTATAGAGAGCTTAATCAAAGAGAAAAGACTTAAATTTTTCTTTACATAATAACCCTAATAATCCTTGCTTGATATTCTTTGAGATTTATCTTCAAGGTTCTTCATCTTCAAGCCTTCCTTCATGATCCTTGCTTTCTTGTATGCTCATTTGCATCCACTTCCTTGCTCTATTGATATCTTATAAAAACACTTAAACTTGGCAAGAAAAGCCACGACATGTTAAACACAGGGAACTTAAAGCAGGAAAAGCTACGACTGCTAACACATAGTATCATTGTCTATAACAAGTATAGACAATTCAAACAAGAACATACAACAGACTCATACCACGTCCAGACAGGGCCGAACTGCTCTGATACCACAAAATGACACACCCTCTACTCCGAACATACATAAAAGCATATAAAAGGTAAAGATAAACATTTATAAAATAAATAAAGGAATTAAAATGACGATCAGAGGTTGCCGCATTGCAATATGTTCAAAACGTGAAAATAAAAACATATCATAAGGTTCAACAGGAACATAACATAAAAGCAAACCCAACCCCGATGTCACATATAGAGCTGGTATAACCAAAATCCGGAATCACAATTCCTCGGATACAACCGAAACAACTAACTAGACAACTACTGAAAAACTGGAAATCCAAAAAGAAAGTAGCGGCTCCTCGGAGTCACTCCTCAACGGGCTGATCGTCATCCTCTGCACATAGAGATATACATGCAACACAAAGCATAGCAAAGGGGAGTAAGAAACATTAACATGAATATCATGGCAAGGAAGCAGTTAGCAAGATGAGCATACATCAAACAGGCATAAATATCAGACAGCAATATCATAACGGTCATCATCACATAATGTGTATGCTATGTAACGCAGTTCTCACTAGTGCAGAAAAGGGATTCTACATCGGAGTTTACACATCGGTTTATTTGAAACCGATGTGTAAAACGAGGCGGTGGCATTTTTGAAATTAAAACCAAAGTATTACACATCGGTTTAGAGAATAACCGATGTGTAAAACGTTTCCACATCGGTTATTTCTAACCGATGTTTAAAATTAAAATAAAAAAAATTGAAAGTCAGAATTTTTAACATTCAACATCGGTTATCAATGAACCGATGTGTAAAATTGTGATTAACAACATCGGTTTCTTGATAACCGATGTATAAAATTATAAATAAAAAAAAATAGAAATTAAAATTTTACTTTTACACATCGGTTTTAAATAACCGATGTATAAAATTTTAAAAAAAATTGGGAATTAAAAGTTTAAGGTTTACACATCGGTTTCAGGATAACCGATGTGTATAATATGGTTAACCACATCGGTTTATGGCATAACCGATGTGTAATATTGCCAATTTTTATTCTGTTCCGCGCGCTATCCCTCCATTCTTCAGTTTCGAGTTTTGCTAAACCCTAAAACAGAAAACACCCTGTGCTAACGCGCGGCTTTGCTCAGTTCATTCCTCACCCTGTGCTTTACCTTTGCGTTTGGATGCTCACCCTCACCTCACTCTGTCCGCTTGTCGCCATTGCTTCATTCTCTGGTGAGTGCTTCCTCCATTTTACTTTGCTTCACTTTCCCTTCACCTTGCTTCATTCTCCAGTATTCACTTTGTTCAGTTTGTTGTTGTAGTTCATTCACTGATGTGTATGGGTAATGGATTTTGCTATTGTTGGAGCTGGATGGTTATGTTTTGTTCTTTTATGAGCATCCCTGTTATGTTGTTTCGTTTTTTTTCTACCAGCATTGCACGGTACTCATCTCCTCTGCTAACGTGCGGCCTCCGCTTCTGCCTCCGCTTCTGCTTCTACTTCTCCCTCCCATCTCTGTCTCTCAAGGCGTGAAAGGTATTTTTCTTTTACTTTTTTGTTTATAGTTCTATCTCTGTCTCCTAATGTATGATATGGTTGTGGTGATGTGGGGTTTCTGGAAGAAAGGGATATAGCTTCTTTTGAAGATGCTGTGAAGGTTTGACTGCTGGGTCTTGGGGAAGATATAGATAGGGAAGGTCTTAGAAAGACACCATTTGGAGTACCCAGGTCCTTTTTACCTTTTTCCTTTTACTGGTTGTTCTGTCATGGCCGTGACCACCATCACGGCTAGGCCGTGATCAGTCCTGCCTGTGTGGGTCTGGTTCAGTTGGCATGTCACGGCCGTGATGGCCATCATGGCCTGGCCGTGACGGATTCTGCCTTGGAGGTTGCTTCACTGGTTGGTCTGTCACGGTCGTGACCACCATCACGGCTAGGCCGTGATCAGTTCTGCCTGTGAGGGTCTGGTTCAGTCCGGCCGATTCTTTGCAATGGAAGAGAATTGATAGTTTGTTTCCGGATTTCGGCAATGAGCCCAGAAACCTCAGGCTTGGACTTGCTACCGATGGAATGAATCCATATGGAAACTTAAGTAGTATTCATAGTTCATGGCCTGTTCTCCTTGTAATTTACAACCTGTCTCCTTGGTTGAGCATGAAGCGCAAATACATTATGTTAAGTATGATGATTTCGGGTCCTAAATAGCCAGGAAATGATATTGATGTTTATCTGAGTCCCTTGATTGAAGACTTGAGAATGATGTGGGATGAAGGCGTTGATGTGATCGACGGGTATTGCCGTGAGACATTCAGATTGCGTGCCATGTTATTTTGCACCATCAATGACTTTCCAAAGATACGGGAACCTGTGTGGGTATAGTGTTAAGGGGCATAAAGCATGTCCAATATGTGAAGAAGGCACATGTTACCATCAACTGCAACATGGAAGGAAGACGGTTTACCTTGGGCATCGGAGATTTCTCCGACGTAATCATCCTTATCGTAGATTGAGGAAAGCTTTCAATGGACTTCCGGATAATGAAATTGCTCCGGTGGCCTTGACTGGAGAGCAAGTTTATGAAAGGGTGAACAACACTAATGTTATCTATGGGAAGACCCGGACGAAGGCTACAGAGAAGAAAATATGGAAGAAGAGGTCGATCTTCTTTGATCTTCCATACTTGGTGCAAGCTTGATGTAAGACATTGTATTGATGTGATGCATGTAGAGAAAAATGTGTGTGACAGTTTAATCGAACGCTTCTCAACATTCAAGGCAAGACAAAGGATGGTGTGAATGCTTCGTCTGGATCTAGTTGCGATGGGTATACGAGAGCAGTTAGCTCCACTTAAAGTGGGGGATAAGAAGACTTATTTGCCCCCAAAGATGTCATACTTTATCAAAAAAAGAGAAAAGAAGTTTCCGTGAATGTCTACGGGGAGTCAAAGTGCCACAGGGTTACTCTTCAAATATCGAAGACTTGTCTCAATGAAAGATCTCAAATTAGTTGGCTTAAAGTCTCATGATTGTCATGTCTTGATGCAACAACTACTACCGGTGGCCATTCGTGACATATTGCCTAAAAAAGTCAGACATGCCATTACTAGGTTATGCTTATTCTTCAATGCTATATGTAGCAAGGTCATTGACACTAAAAATTTGGATGAGTTGGAAAATGAGGCAGCCATTGTATTGTGCCAATTGGAGATGTATTTTCCACCTTCATTTTT
Source organism: Sophora flavescens (assembly GCA_030762895.1). Lineage (NCBI taxonomy): Eukaryota > Viridiplantae > Streptophyta > Magnoliopsida > Fabales > Fabaceae > Sophora > Sophora flavescens. The sequence goes on along the minus strand of CM061066.1, from coordinate 65,936,185 downwards.
TGACATCATGGTTCATTTGATTGTTCATCTAGTGAGGGAGATTAGATTGTGCGGTCCCGTTTATTTAAGGTGGATGTACCGGTTGAGCGATACATGAAGATCCCGAAAGGATATATGAAAAATCCACACCGTCCCGAAGCATCTATTGTTGAAAGGTATGTTGCGGAAGAAGCTATTGAGTTTTGTACGGACTACATGTCGGAAGCGGAACCTCGTAGGGCTTCCAAGTCTCGTCACGAAGGAAGATATGATGGTAAGGGTACACGAGGTATCCACTGTTAAGAGCATGGATCGGGAGGAAGTGCTTCAAGCACATTTGTATATATTGAATAACACCGATGAGGTTGAACCATACTTATGTGAGCATAAAAGCATCATCAATGAAACTTACCCTAGAATGAATGAAAAATGGTGTTTGAACAAGCATAACAAGACTTTCTTGAACTGGTTTAAAGAAAAAATTGCAAAGGATGGTAATGCTGCTACATTAAAATGGCTAGCACAGGGGCCTAACTTTGATGTCATATGCTGGAGTGGGTACGATATCAATAAGTTTTCCTTCTATACAAAGTCCCAGGATGACAAAAGTACTATGCAAAACAGTGGGGTTATGGTCGTCGCTGAGTCCATGCATTTCTCTAGTTCGAAAGATAAAAACCCTGTTATGGCATCAGTTTCATACTTTGGAATCATTGAAGAGATATGGGAGGTTGATTACACGAAGTTTAGAGTACCTGTTTTTAAATGTCAGTGGGTCGACAGTAACAATGGTGTGCAAACCGATGAGTTAGGATTCAAATTGGTGGACCTTAGTAAGGTAGGTAATAAAGAGGAACCTTTCATCATGGCATCCCAAGCATAACAAGTGTTTTATATCCGTGATCCTTCTAACAAAAGGTGGTCAATGGTTCTCCAGGGAAAAAATATGTATAATGGTAGTGAGGGAAATCACGATTCAACTCTTGATATTTCTGATACTCCTTATTTCTCAACACGAGTGCCTAATTTCAATGAGGAAAATGAAGTGGATGATGTACATGCTACTCGTAATGATCACCAAGAAGGGTTATGGGAGAACTTTACTAATTGACCACAAAGTAAGTTTAGTTTGATATTACCATCAAGTTTGGCATATTATATGTTTACGTTGATATTTATAAGTTATGTTTATGTACGTTGATCGATATTTATAAGTTATGTTTGATATTTATCCTGACATACTAACAAGTTTTTTTTCTGTTTTGTGTTTAAACAGGTATACATGGCTGATCATGAGGATATCCCTCCTTCATGCAGCGGGTCAGAGACCCCGTCTACCGGTAGAAAGGGTAGACGTGCCACACGGATGAGGAATTTGACTGCCAACCGTGGGTCAAATCAAAGGATAAGAGTAGATTTTGATGATAACCTCAAACCTATTGGGCCAATGGAAGATCAGTTTACCAGTTTTGTGGCGACCCTTGCTAGGAACAGGCCCAGTATACTCATTGATAGGTGGAGAGATGTACCGGCGGACGTGAAGGAGCAGATATGGGAGAGTATTCTGGTATCTATACTTCTACGTCCTATGTTTGTCTATATCTACTTTATTTTTATCTTAATAATATCATACAGTAATTCGTTGATTCTTTTGGTCTTAATGTAGTTGACATTTGACATACCGGATACATACGCTATGAAGAAGCGTTTGCTGAAGTATGCTGGAGAGCGTTGGAGGGCTTTTAAGGCCGACCTGGGCAGATACTACATATTCGATCCAAAAAGTAAAAAGAACCCACTTGAGGTGTATCCGTTTCTTGACAAGGCGACGTGGGATCGCTTTGTTCAGAGCCGACGTGATCCCAGCTTTCAGGTTAACTTATTTGATTTGTCTCTAAATTTATGTAATTGCATTAATTTCATTTACTTATGTAATTTAATTGTCTTTTATTTATAACAGGAGAAGAGGAAAAGGGGGCAGGAAAACCAAAGCAAGAATGTCTACCCCCATGTCATGTCTCGTGGGGGATATAAAAAGCTTGTTAAGAAAATGGTTAAAGAGGAAAAGAAAGCACGTCAGGTAGCAGCATCTCAGGCAGATCCTAATGCTGAAACTCTTCCAGAGGTTGTTGATCCACCTCCACCCCCACGCCATCGTTCATGGAAGAGGGGCCGACAAAGAAAAACGGGACAATATACATCCGAGGAGGCCCGCCAAGTAGCTGAGAGGATTGTAAGTATAGTTTGTTGTAATTGTCATTTTAATATTGTTACCGAATTGTCATGTGACCTGATATTTTTATGTGATAGGATGCCTTGGATGATCAGCTAACCCAAGGAACCTTTGTTCCTAGAGGACGCAATGATATCTTATCTACTGCCATCGGTAAACCAGACCACCCGGGCCGTGTCATTGGTGTTGGATGGGGAGTCGGCATTCGCCAATACCATGGTTCATCTTCACACCAATGCCACAGGGATTCAGTTGCAAATAGAGCACGACTAAAACAGGAGATTGCAGCTGAGCTTCGACAGGAGATGGCCGAGCAGTTTGCCCAGCAGATGGCAATATTGACTTCTATGTCCCAGCAGATGACAGCCGGTGTCCAACCCTCTGTCCAACCCTCTGTCCATGTGAGCACTAAGGGCTCATGTGATCCTCCTCATCATCCTGAAAATGATGATGATGGTGATGCTGCTGCTGCTGCTGATGATGATGATGATGACGACCCTGATAGGTGTGAGCTGTATGTTGATGATCATCATCATCGCCGCTTAGTGGCATTGGGTAGGGCATATAATAAGTTAGGTAATATCATACACCATCGGTTATTACCGGATGATCAGCTGAGGGTGTCTGTTGAGATTATTCGAGATGCTGATGCTCGAGTCCCTGTGCCCACTGAGGAGGTTCAAACAGTGGGTCAGGCCCCCGGTAACTTCATCCTCTGGCCAAGAAGACTGGTCAACTTTCTTGTTGCATCTGAGGTATTCGGTTAGTTGTGTTTTTCTATATTCATAGTTGAAATATATTTATTATTGTTTAAAGATAATGCTTTATTTTTATTCGTTATAGGATGTTGGAAATGATATTGTGCCTAAAAGGTCGGATCTAGGAAGACCAGAGATGTCTGCTCCTGCCAAGGTATTCATTTGACCATTTAGTTAATAACGAATTAAAATCTATGTTGTTTAGGGGATCGACAAAGGGGCACCTGGCCATGGTGATGTTTTTAAAGTTCTGGCTATACAGGTTGTCACCATGGAGGATGACGCAGCCTTGGTAAGGTTGGAACATGATGCCAGCCCTGGTGAACTGTATATACCAAAGAAGGAACTTATGGAGATGGCACTCAATAAAGAAATGGCCAGTTCTGCACACATATCGTTTTGGTGCACGTAAGTACATTTTATTTATAAGTTAAGTACGTAATTAATTTTTAAATACTATGATAATTAACATGTTTTTCCAATATATTAGGTATCTGCATCGTATGTTAGTCGATCAGGGTAACCTCGCCCTTTATGGGTTCATTGACCCCATGTTCATTCAGGGTGATGTTCTCGTAGCATCGGAAGACCCGGTCACTACCATACGTGATATACTTGCCCGAGATGATCATCAATTCTATCTTGCGCCTTATCTCAATAAGTAAGTACCGGTTATTTAAGTATAACTATATATGACTTAGTCACTAACTGTTCCGCAAATACAGCCGGCATTGGCAACTGTTGCTCTTGTACCTAAGAATGAACGTCGTGGTCTTCTTCTGCTCATTGGGAAATAAGCCGGCGAATCAACTGAAGACGATCATCGAAACGTAAGCATTAAAATACTTTATAATCAGTAATGCAGTTGTTTTAATTATCTGAAATCTATTAGATATACTTTAATTAATGTTTTTGTCATGATAGGTCTATTAATGCATCCAACATGTTGCGTGGTGAAAGGCATACTCGGGCTATCAGATGGATTATTCCCAGCGTAAGATATTTATTAGTTCAAATGCATCAAATGCAGTGGGTACAATAATTGATTTCTATTTTATTTAATTCCTCATATTCTAATTGGGTTTCATTTGTACGTAGTCACGTATACAACGTGGGTCATGGGAATGTGGCTACTATGTGATGCAGTGGATGTTGGAAATTATCTCCTCCGGGATCACTGAAAGATGGAGCGAGGTAAATGTTAATTGACACAATTAGAAGTAATAGTATAGATTCGTTATATGTTTTATGTTAGTTTATTACTTAAAAGATATAATCTTTTGTCCAATTAAACTTGCAGATATTCAACAATCCAACTCCATTATCTGATTCTGACATCAACATCATAAAGAGGCGTTGGACAACTTTCTTTCTTGAAGTGTACCACCCATAGTTTGTATATATGTAGTTAGTTTAAAAACTTATCATGTACTAGCTATAGTGTACCTTTGACTGATGATATGTATTAGTGCTCAGGTCTGGTTCAATTCTTCTTCTCTCGTGTTTTGATGTAGCCTTGATAAAGTGTTGTTTTCATTCATTCGAAATTAATTAGGCCTGATGCCCTCTGTTTTCAGATTCTGTGCTCACTAGTCATTTGATGAAATGTCAGTATTTTTAACCATATGTGTAAGAGCTGATTGTTTGTGCCAAGAAAATTGAATGAAGTATGTTTTGCTTTTGATATGGTTAAAACTTTGTTGCAATTGTGTCAAAACTGGTTTGGTGTTCTATTGTTGTTTCTTGCTTGATCAGGGTACTGCTGGTTTGTTTATTGATCTGCATTACTGAAACTAGGGAAAGGAATGATTGAAATGTAAATAACAGATTAAAAAAAAAGAGATTTTACACATCGATTTTAGGCAAAACCGATGTAGAAAGTTAAATTTCCAACTGCTTATCAATTGATAAATTAATTTTCCACATCGGTTAATTGAAAACCGCTGTTTAAAATATACTTTACACATCGGTTTTATAACCGATGTGTAAAGTGGCAATAAACCACATCGGTCGTTTCCACATCAGTTTGAAAACCGATGTGGAAAGCCAAAAATAACCGACGTGGAATCCCTTTTCTGCACTAGTGTCTACTCCACTTCTCTACTATGCACTTGCATCCAATCTATCTCAGAATGTCAACTTCGGAGTTAAATCTCCACATTGGCCACTAGGCACCAACACCGGGGCAATCCAACTTACCTTGGTTGGATCCCTTGGATAGCCGACGCACCTTACTCTCGGATGCGCCACCGCGAGGGTACCGGGTCCCACGGACGGCCAGATCGTCTTACTCACAGACAACCTCCCCTATGTTGCACAATCCCCGTTACTATCTCCAATACGTGAATGCATGTCAAACAACACACCATCACAAATACCACCTCCCCTTGGATCCATAGGCTACCCAAGTTTAATCACCATCATCGCCTCGACCACTAGGCTATCGAGGATTATCGTTAACGTTCATCGTTAAGTCTTTTATTCACTCTGGCCGTTCTACACTAGAGATTATCACCTCGACCACTGGGCTATCGAGGCCCCCCTGGCCACTAGGCTACCAAGGTGCATCATTATCATCACTCTGGCCATTATGCATTAGAGATTACCACCTTGACCATCATGCATCAAGGTCCCCTTGGCCACTAGGCTACCAAGGTACAACATATTTTCACTTGTCTTTTGGTCTTCATGTTCCGTTGGTGCCTTATTAAGCCTTTTAAGTGTTTGGTATAACAACCCCTATCTTAAACTGTTTTATGTTCTGGGCAAGGGAGCACGGGCATGCTCCTTATCCATCATGGTCGACCTGGCCCTTGAGTCAAGCACGATCGTGCTGACTATTAAGCATGGTCGTGCTCGAAGAGCATGACCTTTTCTAGGTTCTGTGATGGAGCATGGGTGTGCTCCTTATTAAGCACGGTCGTGCTCAAGCGCATGTCGTACTGTTTCTGGGCAACAAGGGTTGTAAACCCTTGTCAGGTCCTTTGGGTTAAAAATTATATTAAACCTATTGGCATTACTAAATCCATTAACTCTGATCTTATCACTTAGGCTTAATCTTTATGGCTTATAGCTTTTTGGGGAATTAATCCTTTAATTGGCATCTCTCAAACTCCCACAAATCATTCCCTAGGGTCTTTCTAAACCTTTAGGCAAAAGTCCTCGCATTATCCTTAACGTTCATGTTTTATTAGCTAAAAGGGGAAAACCTCCCTTTTTATCATTAACCTTTCATTATAGGTTAAACGTCATATATCATTAATGTTCACAATGAACAATCAACAACCAATTCATGGCAATTCATTCAATCATGGCATCAACACATAACATATTATAATTATAATAATAGCATCATCATCATTGCTCCAAATAAACATATCATATCACATAAGTCATATTATTATGCCAAGGCATCAATTCACATAAACATATTATCGTCAAACATGTACATCCAGTCATGTTATCAAACATAAAGGGTCATAGGAACCCTTTGTCTTACGCTACCCCCAAACCTACATACTCATATTGTCCCTTTTCCCCATACCTGGTATGAAGATTCCTCTCTAAACAACGTCGTTCTAACCGGTTCCCTCGATTGGCTCGATGAATCGTATCAAGCCTTATGATAATTGGCACTTAGCGCGTGAAGGACTCTCCCAAGGAGCAAGAACGTCTAGAATAGTTGGGTTCTAAGAAAAAGGAAAGAAACGGCTACCATCACACTTAGGGTTGCCTAAAGTGCCAATTTTAGGGTTGTAACTCGTAATCCTCAAAAACTGATGTCTACATATAGACTCAGGCCCGAGCACGAGCATGCTTACTGTTGAGCACGGGCGTGCTCAACTTAGCGTCAGCGAGACACGTTTGACTTCTGAACACGGTCGTGCTCCCTATTGAGCACGATCGTGCTCACATCAGCGTCAGCAAGACGCTTGCAGCCTAAGCACGGGCGTTTAAAGAAAAACGGGGTGTTACAATTCCACCCCCCCTAATAAAAATTTTGTCCTGGAAATTTCTACGTACCTCGAACGAAGAGGTGTGGGTAAGCCTCCATCATCTTGCTTTCAAGCTCCCAAGTCGCACTCTCGTCAGTCGCCCCGCTCCAAACGACTTTAACCAAAGGAATCTCCTTGCCCCTCAGCTGCTTCACCCCCCGATCCTTAATTCGAAGGGATAGTACCTCAAAAGTCAGGTTCTCTTTCAACTGTAAGGTATCGAGTACTATCACATGACTCGGATCATGAATGTACTTTCTAAGTTGTGACACATGAAAAACGTTGTGAAGTTTGGACAAGAAAGGTGGTAATGCTATTTGTTAAGCAATTTCACCGACTCTTTTAAGAATTTGGTAAGTGCCGATGAATTTGGGAGTAAGTCTCTTCGCTTTCATCAGTCTACCAACCCCAGTTGTCGAGGTAACTCTCAAGAATACATGGTCGCCCTCCTAGAATTTGAGTGCCTTCCTCATTTTGTCATGGTAGCTCTTTTGCCTACTCTGTGCCGCTTTCATCTTTTCCTGAATCATCCTCACCTTTTCTGTTGTTTCTTGCACTATCTCCGATCCTAGCACCACACTGTCACTAGGTTCACTCCAACACAAGGGTGTCCTACGTCTCCTCCCATAAAGAGCCTCATAAGGTGCCATCCCAATACTGGAATGAAACCTGTTGTTGTAGGTAAACTCTATTAAAGGCAAAAACTTGTCCCAACTACCCGACTGTTCTAGCACACAAGCTCTAAGCAAGTCATCTAAGGAGTGGATGGTTCTCTCAGACTGACCATCAGTCTGTGGGTAATAAGCTGAACAAAGCCTAAGCTTCGTTCCTAAGGCCTCTTGCAAACTGTTCCAAAACCTAAAGGTAAATCTCGGGTCTCTATCGGAAACTATGCTAGAAGGTACACTATGAAGCCTAACTATCTCTTTGATGTACAACCAGGTCAACTCTTCCAAAGGGTATTCCATGTTCATAGGGGTGAAATGGGAAGACTTGGTCAATCTATCCACAACAACCCATATAGCTTCACAACCAGCTGGAGTCCTCGGGAGTCAAGACACAAAGTCCATGGAGATACTATCCCTCTTCCACTAGTGCAATAAGTGCTTTTTACGTCAGTTAAAATTGATTTTATACGTCAGAATATTATCTGACGTAAATACAGCCAACGTTAATAGTTAATATTTTAACGTCGGTTGTTTAAACAACGGACGTTAAATATAAAACTATTAACGTCAGTTCTTTAACACAACTGACGTTAATATTGTTCAAACTAACGGCAGTTGTGTTAAAGAACTGACGTTAATAGTTTTATATTTAACGTCAGTTTCCTAATACAACTGACGTTAATAGTGTACTGTATATTTTATAATATACTATTAACGTCAGTTTTTTGATACAACTGACGTTAATAGATTTTTTTTTAATTCAGTTTTAAAATATCACTCCCCTAAGCTATCCCTGAATTTAGTAAATATCCCAGTAACACAGAATATCACACACATTACAGAATTGCAAACACTACCCTTAAATTTCAATATTAACAATAAGAAAAGAAATATACAAAGGAACAATGGGGGGGACTTAAAACCAAAACCCATGTATAGGAAAAACATAACTATCTACAAGTATATATATATATATATATATATATATATATATATATATATATATATATATATATATTTTTTTTTTAGTCTCTAATGTCTAAAAACAAAACTACCAATCTAAGGATATATATATACATGTTATTAATTAGTTTCTAAAGTCTAACAAAAAAACTATTCATCTAAGTATTGCGGAGGTATCTTGTCAATTCCTTTTTCAGCCGCATACTTGAAGAAGAATTTAGCTAAGTGCATCCTCAAGTCTCTGAAGTCATCTTCTTGAAGAGGCGATTGGTCGTTAAATGCCTACACATGTTCAAATAATAACAATAACATTAACGCAAGTCATCTTCAAAACTATAATATATAATTTAACAAGTTGTTTAAATATTACCTTATTCCATCCATCCCTAATAGATGCGGAGACTATGTTCAGCATATGAAGCATCACATAATAGCCGCACGACCACTGATGAGCCTCTGTTTGACTGGTTTTATAACTAGTAAAGACCTTGGCCTTGTGCTTATTTTATATCAATTTTACCCAAATTAGACTTGATTGTCCTTAAGTAGTATTTTGAGTCTGTAAATTGTTTTTAAGTTAATTTAGTTGATTTAGAGTGAATAAAGTATTTACTTTTACTTTCTATTTTCAGGTAAATAAAAAGGAATAATTCTGGAGTTTCTCGCCCCGCGAGAAGGCTGCTCGCCTCGCGACCCCGAAGCTGACTGTTCCAAGAAAATGCAAAGTCTCTGGTTCGCCCCGCGAATAAATGGCTCGCCTCGCGAATCATCCAACCATGGAAAGTCAGAGACGATCACGGCTTGCCCGTGTTGAAGGCCACGGGCATTGCAGTTTGGGAATTTGAAGCGTTCGCCTCGCGAAGCGATGCTCGCCTCGCGAGAAGACAAAGAGTTGCAGACCTTTCATGTTATTCGCCTCGCGAGCAGTGCTTCACCTCGCGAGGCCTTGAATTTCAGAAGTTGTATATAAACTGCTCTATGGCAGAATGAAAGGGTGGCTAGTCAGTTTTGGCTAAGTCTCAGTTAGTAGTTAATTAGTTTTAGTCTTATTTTCTCTTCTTTTGTTTTTATGTCTGTAATGGAGAGCTAGTCTCCTAGATTAATCTACTGTAATTGGCTTCTATCCATACTTGAGGTTCTTGTATTTCCTGTTTTCATTTCCTTTTCTCTTTTCAATGCCATGCTTTATATTTCTGTTTGCTTAATTCAGGAGTATATTGTGTTGTGTTGGTTTATCTCGGTGATATCATGTTCCTATATATAATCGCGTTTGCTTAATTCGCGTGTGTACGTTTCGTGTTCGCTTAGTTCACGAAGTGCTTAACCCCGTTTGCTTAATTCGGGAATAGGGACATATATCTGTAGTAGTGGTTCCGCTTGTGAATTATTGCTACAACCAGGAGGGGATTAGAATCTGCTTAGGGCTTGGATTTGCTTGAACCAATGATAGTGGGAAACCAAGAACAGTAGGTTAATCGTCTTTAGTTTATTTGTTAATTTCTTTTCTTACTCTGTTTTTATTTTGTTTTCTTTATTTTATTTCAATCTCAAAACCCCCCAAAAACTAACTTTTGATTTTCTGTTAATAATAACAACACTAAAGAGTCCTTGAGAGACGATCCGAGTTGTCGCTCTATACTACATTATTTTGTAAACGCTCGTTCTTTTTGGCGCGTGGCGACAGCGCGGTCAACCACCCGTCAAGTTGAAATCAAGACTACAAACAAAATTAATTTCAATGTCAGTTGAATATACATATCAATTAGTAATTATAATATTAATTATTTGATAAATAAACTACCAAACCTTGATGATGGTCCATTCAGGATTTGCTTTAGCCTTAGAAGTCCTACTTTTCCCGTTGGCGCAACTTATGCTACTCGCCTTCAACGCGCTATCATAAACAAATAATCATGTCAATTAACAAATTCATATATCATGTGTGTAATAAACTAAAAACAACTGATATTAAAACTTAAATTAAATTTAAGATTAGTTAGTTACCTATTTACAGCTTGCACCACCTCTTGTGGCGGCTGTTGGTGGAGAGAGCATAAGAATATGACAGTATGCCTAGACGGGTGAAGTACGAACAACTGCCAATGGTATTTCATACAGTAGGGAGCTAGATATAATTCTTTCTATTTGTCTCCCAACAAGTTCCCTATGTATTTACTAAATGCATCGCCAGCAAAGAATTCGGGCACAAGGATTGACGGATCTAAGAAGCCGTAAACTGGTGCAACGCCCTTATCAAGCTGAAGACGATGGAGATACCTATGAAAAGGTATGGATGTTAATTACATAATATATATATTGAAATTAAAATAAATTATTAAATGGAAAAATACCAAAAATAAATAAGTTATAAAATTAAAATTAACTTACGTGCACCAGAGACTCAAAACCGTGCTGGCCATCCAGACGTTATTTCTGCAGGCGTGCCCGAGATCTTCACCACAGAAGGAAAATATCCTCTGTTGATTTGGGCGTGCCACCCATCAATCGTGCTCCAATGGACATTCAAAAATCTCAAACGCATAATCCTCACCAAGTGAGAACAAACGAGTGACAGGTGACAACGACACCGACGTCGACTTGGCCTTCAATTTAGGAAAAATAAAATAGATAAGTTGTTGATAATTAAAAAAAATACAAGTAATTATTTGACTAATTTGGACATTAATAATGAATACATACCTTTGTTAACATTTCGAGCTCATGTCGTTTGAAGTCCAACTCAAGCTCACGCCTTTTCATTTCCAACTCATGCTCATGGCGTTGGACTTCCAACTCCCGCTCCCTAGCTGCCAACTCATCGTCCTCCACATGTTCCCTACTATAACTCTCTTTTGTGCTCACATGTGAAGGGTTGGCATGCCCTGCAGTGTCCTGGGATGAGCCGACGGAGGAAAGCTCTCTGGCAAGCGCTTGCTTGAATTTTGGGTTGGATATTAAGCTTTGCATAAGATGTGTTGTAATAGCAGGGTTGGAGATGAGGTGCTGAGTAATGTCATCCAAAATTGATGCTTCATTGACCACCCGCTTTCGTGAAGCAGACTTGCCATAATATTCTTTGATGGTCACGTTCCCAGGAACATCGATAACCCGACCAGGATGGTCTTTCTTGCCTAGAGCAGTCATCAAGATGTCCCGCCGTCCAGAAGGGTTGAATGAGCCCTGGGAGGATTGTGCTTTAAGATCCACCTACAATGAAAAAATGAAAAAACATGCAAGTGAAAAGTGTTAAAAATATCTATACAAATATCAATTGAAATCAAGTTAATTATTTACTTAAATCTTATCTGCCACTTCGCGAGTGGCATCAACTTTAAAAGATCCCGTCTTTGTCATGCGGCCGGCTAACCAGACATCCTCGCGGTCGATGTCCGACGGAGGACTTGATGGTGTGCCCTCAGGCACCTCTCCTCTTTCAATCCTAGCAGAGTGCTCTTCCTGCTTCACCCTCAGCCTATCCGCCATCATCTCCTTGATCCGAGTCTGGTACCCACCCTGAGACATGGTGTGGCGGTGGACGTTGTTCGCCTGATTCTGCCGACCCTTATCTGCCTTAGCCTATTCAAACAAAAACACATAATTAAATACAGTTAAATGATCTATAAGAAGCATACAAAATTAACTTAATCAACCAACCTGAAATTCTCGATCATGTCGACTCCTATCAAACATATCCCAAGTATCCTGATCAATCCAGGGATAATCCGAGAACATTTTATCAAGCCGCTTCTTCCCAGATACATAGTACCTGGTAAGATCATGCTTGAACCCATTCCAACGCTTTGATGTCATTCTCATACATTTATGACGATGATCCTCGTCATTTGGCACAGTCCAGGCTACCTACACATTAAATACATAACAACTGGATGGATTATAACTCGGATAATTATCTAATAATGTAAATCAAACGAATGTAAAGGTAAAATACTGTGATAGCCTCCCAAATCTGATCCTTAACGTTCTGTGGAACGTCATTCCAGTGGTTGTAGTTGATACTTACGTGCTGCTTCGCTTGTAGAAACACCCACTTATTAAATTCTTTAGCACGGGGTCCCTGGGCATTTAGATTAGCATCGAAGGACACCTCAAGCTTCTGTCTGCTTTGCCTGTCCTTCTCTAGTTTCTTCAACGTCGTGGCTCCTCTACCCCGTTTCCTATGAGCCTTTGATGTCTGTATGGACAAAAAAAATGATAAAATAGAGGGTTGTAACATTATAAACTTACATTAAAAAGAAGGACTAAAGATAGTATATAACATGTAAACTTACACTAGAATCAAGCGTAGGCGCGATCGGGTCCTGCGTAGGCCCCACAGTGTCCTCCCGTGCATGTGGGCTATCCGACTGATCCATATGTATGCCTGTTCATAAACAATATATATTTATTAACATAGGTTATAAATCAAAATAAATACAGAAGTATAAATAAAAATAAATGTATACTAAGTTTAAACAACCTTTATCAATATCCCTTCGTGATGATCATCACGAGTGGCATGTACATCGTCCACCTGTGTCTCCTCGATTATAGTAGGCATGTTTGTTGAAAAAGAAGGAGTCTCAGGAATATCAAGATTTGAATCTTTATTTTCATCACTACCATTATACATGCGTTTTCCTTGGAGAACCACGGACAACCTTTTGTTAGAAGGATCAGTGATGTAGAACACTTGTTTTGCTTGGGAAGCCATTATGAAAGGCTCATTTATATGACCTAACTTGTTGAGGTCTACCAATGTGAACCCCAATTCATTGGTTTGTACACCACCGTTACTATCAACCCACTTACATTTAAAAACCAGCACCGTAAACTTAGTGTAATCGAGCACCCAAATATCTTCAATATATCCAAAGTAAGGTCTCGGTGCTTTAAGGGGTTTTGTGTCCTTTGCACTAGAGAAGTGCATTGCTTCGGCCACGATCATAACCCCACTATTTTGCATGGTACTCTTGTTATCTTGTTCCTTTGTATAAAAGGAAAAGTTATTTATGTCGTATCCGCTCCAACATATGACGTTGAAGCTAGGCCCACGTGCTAGCCATCTTACGTCATCAGAAGCAGTACTACCATCCTTCAGCATTTCTTCCTTGAACCATGGTAAGAAATTCTTGTTATGCTTGTTCAACAACCACCTTTCGCTCATTCGAGGGTTTTCTTGATTGACTTTTCTTTTATGTTCAAATAAGAAAGGTTAACACAATCGATGTTGTTCAATACATACAAATGTGCTAGAAGCACTTCCTCCCGACCCTTGCTATTAATTCTTAAGCCATGTGTACCCTTACCTTGACATCTGATCTCATCATGCCGAGGCTTAGGAACCCCTATAGGATCCGTGTTATGAAGGTAGTTCGAACAAAACTCAATAGCTTCTTCTGCAACATACCTTTGAACAATAGATACTTCCGGACGATGAGGATTCTTCACGTACTCTTTCAAGATCTTCATGTAGCGCTCAACTGGGTACATCCATCTCAGAAAAACCGGCCCACATAATCTAATCTCCCTCACCAAATGAACAATTAAGTGAACCATTATGTCGAAAAAGGAAGGAGGAAAATACATCTCCAATTGGCACAAGATTGTAGCAGCCTCAACTTCCAAGTCATCCAACATACGGGGGTCAACGACTTTGCTACATATAGAATTGAAGAATGAGCACAACCGAGTAATGGCATGTCTCACATTTTTTGGAGCAATACCATGAATAGCAACAGGCAGAAGTTGTTGCATCAAGATGTGACAATCATGAGACTTTAAGCCAACCAATTTAAGATCACTAGAGACAAGCCTCTTCATATTTGAAGAGTAACCATGTGGAACTTTGATGCCCTGAAGACACCCGCAGAAACTTTGTCTCTTTTTTTGACAAAGTATGACATGCTGGCGGCAAATAAGTCCGCTTACCATCCTCAACAACTGGAGCTAACTGCTCTTGTATACCCATAGCAACGAGGTCGAGACGAGCATTGACATCATCCTTTGTCTTGCCCTGAATGTTGAGAAGCGTCCCGATCACACTATCACACATTTTTCTCCACATGCATCACATCAATGCAGTGTCTGACATCAAGCTTGCACCAGTATGGAAGATCAAAGAATATCGACCTCTTCTTCCATATGTTTTTCTCAGTAGCTTTACCTTTCTTTTTGGACTTGCCGAATATAACATCGATGCCCTTTACCCTCTGATAAACCTACTCTCCAATTAAGGCCGCCGGAGCTTCTTCTGTCTCTTGGCATCCATTAAAAGCTTTTTTCATCTTACGATATGGGTGATCACGTCTAAGAAATCTCCGATGCCCAAGGTAAACCGTCTTCTTTCCATGATGCAACTGAGTGTAGCATGTGCCTTCTTCACATATAGGGCATGATTTATGCCCTTTGACACTGTACCCGGACAAGTTACCGTATGCTGGAAAGTCGTTGATGGTACAAAATAACATGGCACGAAGCTTGAAAGTCTCATGAGAATACCCGTCAACTACATCAACACCTTCCACCCACGACGTTTTCAAGTCTTCAATCAAGGGACTTAGATAAACATCTAAGTCATTTCCCGGTTGCTTTGGGCCCGAAATCATCATAGACAACATCATGTATTTGCGCTTCATGCACAACCAAGGGGGCAGGTTGTAAATTATCAACAGAACATGCCATGAACTATGAATACTACTCATGTTACCATAAGGATTCATTCCATCCGTAGCAAGTCCAAGCCTTAGGTTTCTTGGCTCATCAAGAAATCCGGAAACATAGTATCAATATTCTTCCATTGCATAGAATCAGCAGGATGACGAACCTTTCCATCACGTTTCCTCTCATCATTATGCCATCCAAGATTCTTCGCATCTTTCGCATTGGCAAACAATCGCTTGAACCTTGGAATTATTGGAAGATACCACAACACCTTCGCAGGAGGACCCTTTTTTCTCACATCTTCAAGATCATCATCATCATCACCACCTGTCGCAACCAAAAATTACGGCAGGGACGACGATAAAAAGAAATTTTAAAAGGGTAGAGTCGCCACCAATTTTATTTAATTTAGGAAAAATTGGAAACCCTTCAAAAAATGGTCTTTGAAACCAAGTTGAGTTCGGGAGTCGGTTACGAGTAGGGAAGGTGTTAAGCACCCTACATCGCCCATTCTAAGAATGATACCTTAAATGAATTGCGCGAAATTAAATTATTTATTTTTTTACCCAAAAATATTTACAAGGAAGAATTTATTTATTTATTATTTTTTTATTTTATGTTTCTTTATTGTTTTTTATTTGCATTTAAATTTTTTAAAAAAAAATATTGATAAATCCTAAATGAGGTTGAACATGGTACATAAGTCCATAGGACAACCTCAAAGCTAGGGGATCGAGCATGACACTTGTCATAGAACATCCCAAAAAATGTTAAATAAATTATTAATTAATTATCTACATTAAACAAATTAAAAAAGAACACAAAAATAATGAAAAAATTAATTTTGGCTTGAAGAGATGATTGATCCCGCTCCTACGTATTCCCCGCTTCGTTGGGAAACTCAAATCCATGTAGTTCTTGTAGAAAATATTTTATTTGTTGGTTGATTTTAATTTTTATCAAAAAGGTTTTTTTATTTCATTTTTTAAAAAAGGGTTTTTGATATATTTCATTTTTTTTATATTTTTTTATCGAAAACTCCAAAATAAGATAGAACATGGCATATACATCCACAGAGCTATCCCGCATCTAAGGAATTGAATGTGAAATCTCTCACAAAGCAAATCCCAAAATTATTTTTTTGTAACTCCCCTTTTTTAAATCATTTTATTTATTTGTTTTAAAAATAAATATTTCACAAAGCAAGTGTTTCATTTTCGAGATTAGTCCCTTTCAGTTTAGTGTCTCCATTGGGCCAATTGTCTAACCTACTGACCCAATGATCCATTCAAATTTAATTTATACAGAAATAAGAACAAAACAAATATAAAAAAAAAAAAAACAAAAGCAAAATGAAACAAACATTAAAAACCTAAAACACATATTATCATATCAAAAACGTTAGAGTATCGAGAACCCTTTTTCCTTCACAGTGCACGCAAGAACGCAGAGAAAGGAGGAGGCTGACGGTACGGCGGCGGCACCAGCGAAACGGCAGATCTGGGTTCATGACAGAACAGCTGCGGTTCGTGAGCGATGGAGGTGAAGGTTCTAGCGGCGGATCCGGGACCGAAACTGGGCAGAACGGAAATGGTGAGGCGAGTTCCTCTGGTGGCGGCGACACGCAATCGGAGCCATGGAGGAACGGTTCGCGCGCGAGTCTTGACGGGCCGTGGATGGCTACTCGCGGTTGCCAGACAGACGTATCGGTGTTGCGTGCAGGCAACGGCTGGTGCGAAGGCGGAGCTTGGAAGATGAGAGATGATGCAGCGGTGGTGGCTGGTCAAAGCCCAGAGGACGGCGGTGATCGGAGCGTGGGTAATGGTGACTTGGTTGTGATGCTGCCTAACAGTGTGGAGGAAGCTACGGTGCTATGGTGGCGGTGGTAATGGAAGAGCAAGGAATGGGATTTGGTGGCTGTCAATGGAGATGAAATGGTGAGCAGAAAGTGTGAAGTTAGGAGGGATGATGTATGATAGCAGTAGAAGAATGGCATGTATGCGTGATCAACAATGCGCATATGAGCCCCCTCCCTCTGGTAGCTCCTATTTTGATTTTATAAGATAAATTGTTATGGTTTTGATCCTACAAATCTGCTAAAGATTTAAAAAATTTATCTCAGATTTAAAATAGAACCAAAATTGTTAAACCTTATCTGCCAAAACTAAGAGATTTGCCCATAGATTCAAATTCAAAACAAAGTGGTTACTAGGTTTGTTGGAAGGGGATGAAATGGGTTTAACTGGCCTGACCCAATTAAAAATCTTTTTATTATTTTTATTTTCCTTACAATTTTTTTTTATTTTATTTTTTTTTTGAAATTTTTAGTGAAGACTAAAAGATCCGATCAAAATGGGGTGTTCACAGTTGCCCCTCTTTACTTGTTCATTACTAGAATACATGAAGAAAGAACGATTTTTTATGTGATAGTAGTAAGGAACTAGTAAAGAAAATGAACTCACATTTTAGCCGGGATGGTAAACAGGCTGGACAAAATTAAGTTTTAGAACTTGGAAAATAAAAATGACAGTGAGCCTCAAATCCCAAATATAAAATTAGCAGTGAGCCTCAGAGCTCAAAAAATTAATTTGCAGCGGGCCTCAGATCCCAAAAATAAATTACGGTGGGCCTCAGATCCCAAAAATAAATTTGCAGTGAGCCTCAGAGCTCGAAAAATAAATTGCAGTGGGCCTCAGATCCCAAATATAAAATGCAGTGAGCCTCAGAGCTTGAAAAATAAATTGCAGCGGGCCTCAGATCCCAAAAATAAAATGTAGTGAGCCTCCGAGCTCGAAAAATAAATTGCAGTGGGCCTCAGATCCAAAAAATAAATTTGCAGTGAACCTCAGAGCTCGAAAAATAAATTGCAGTGGGCCTCGGATCCCAAATATAAAATTAGTAGTGAGCCTCAGAGCTCGAAAAATAAAATGCAGTGGGCCTCAGATCCCAAAAATAAATTTGCGGTGGGCCTCAGATCCCAAAAAAAAATTTGCAGTGGGCCTCGGATCCCATATATAACATTAGTAGTGAGCTCAGAGCTCGAAAAACAAACTTGCAGTGGGCCTCAGATCCCTAAAGTAAATTTGCGGTGAGCCTTGGAGCTCGAAAAATAAATTGCAGCGGGCCTCAGATCCCAAAAATAAAATGATGGTAATTTACTTACTCTTAAAAACTTTTCTTTTACCTTTGTCTCGATTACAACCGAACCACACGCTCCATTAAAAGACTTCGACCAATCAATCCTTTGTTTATCAACAACTGAGTCAGTGTCTTTCGATTAGAGGGGCTTCTTTTTCAAAGCGGTGAAGACACATAGAGCGATTATTTACTTCAATACTAGGACTCGCGGAGACTTTCATTATTGCTTTTCTTTTCTCCTCATTGTGCACCGTTATCTCTCTTATTGACTTTGAAATGCTGGGCTTTCTTTGGTTCAAACCATTCGTTGAAGTAACCATTAGAATTATCCAATCATACTATTAAACTTAAATTTACCTAAATTGAGACATGATTTTAATGCGCAAGCATGATTTAAGGGGAAATAGGAAAAAAAAAAATGGATGGATAAAATCCTTGCCTTAATATGAGAATTTGCATTGTACACAAGGAAATTGGAAAGAAAAAGGGGAAATACAAAGGGGTGTATGGGAATTGTATCAAAAAGGATAATGGAACGAAAGAAAACTGCATAAAAATTTGCCCCAGTATTGGTTCCTTGATCCTCTTAATTGATTCCCAACAGCTGTTTGACGTCGCAGATCCTGGTCTCATCTTCCACATGCATCCTTTCATTAACCTTTCCATGATTTTCTTTGCCCCATTGTAGCCAGTCACAGACAAAATTGCCCCAGTGTGGTGAATATTAAGACATCGCTTAAACTGCCCTTGCGGGTTTTCAGCCTAAGATTCAGCTTCTTTGTCCTAATTTTTGCTTAGGTCGCCCTTTCAGGTTTTCAACCTAACGGACTTCTCTCTCTCTCTCTCTCTGTTTTTTTTTGCCCTAACTTTTGCTTAGGCCGCCCTCGCGGGTTTTCGACCTAACGGACTTCTTTTTATGTTATTTTATTTATGCCCTAACTTTTGCTTAGGTCGCCCTCGCGGGTTTTCGACCTAACGGGCTCTCCCCTTTTTTTTTCTTTTTTATCAGGCATAAACTTTTTCACGGCATCAGAGTTTACAGGTCTCGGTAGCTCTCGTCCGTTTCCATCTGTTAGTACCAAGGCTCCGCTTGAGTATGCCTGCTTTACTATATATGGTCCTTCATAATTGGGCGCCCATTTTCCTCGGGTATCTTCTTGGTTGGGAAGTATTTTCTTTAACACCAAATCACCTGGTTGAAAATCTCTATGACGGACTTTCTTATTAAAGGCTTTAGCCATTCTTCTTTGATATAGTTGTCCATGACAAAGGGCCACCAATCTTTTTTCCTCAATCATGTTCAACTGATCATATCAAGCTTTCACCCATTCTGATTCTTCCAAGTCAGCTTCCATCAGCACTCTTAATGAAGGGATTTCAACTTCTATAGGAGAAACAGCTTCCATTCCATACACCAATGAGAAAGGCGATGCCCCAGTACTTAATCGTATATTGGTACGATATGCGTGCAAAGCGTATGGCAACATTTCATGCCAATCCTTATAATTTACGACCATTTTAGCAACAATTTTCTTGACATTCTTGTTGGCCGCTTCTACCGCCCTGTTCATCTGAGGTCTATATGGGGTGGAATTATGGTGCTTGATTTTAAAAGTCTCTAATAACTTCTTTACATCCGCCCCATTAAGATTGGCAGCATTATCTGTAATGATTCTTTCTGGTATTCCATAGCGACAAATAATGTCTTTTTTTAGGAACTTGGTAAACACCTTTTGAGTTATATTGGCATATGATGCTGCTTCTACCCACTTAGTGAAGTAATCTATTGCAACCAGGATGAAGCGATGTTTGTTTGAAGCCTTGGGATTGATTGGTCCAATGACGTCTATTCCCCACATAGAAAATGGCCATGAGACACCAGATTGTGTAGTTGGAATGGTGGAGCTTTGATCTAATCTGCATATATTTGGCATTTACGGCATTTTCGGACATACTCCAGACAATCGGCTTCCATTGTTAGCCAATAGTGACCATTTCGTAGGATCTTGCGTGCCATCATGTGACCATTGGCATGTGTTCCACATATCCCTTCGTGAACTTCCATCATGATAGTCCGAGCTTCACGAGCATCAACACATCTTATGAGGACCCCATCATAGTTCCTCTTATATAGAATTTCGCCATCTAAGTAAAAGGACATTGATAATCTATGAATCGTCCTCTTGTTTACTTCATTTGCTCCAGCTGGGTACGTTCTACTCTTCATATATTGCTTGATGTCATGATACCAAGGATTACCATCGATCTCTTCTTCCACATGTGCACAGTATGTGAGCTCATCTTGTACCTTCACTTGAATAGGCTGGACGGTGGTATGGAGACCCAGCTTGGTCATAGCGGCTAATGTGGCTAAATCGTCTGCAAATTGATTCTTGTCTTGAGTCAAGTGCGAGAAAGTAATCTCATTAAACTTCGCAACTAACTGAGTCAAGTATTTCTGATACGGGATAAGCTTGAGATCTTTAGTTTGCCATTCGCCATTGACTTGATAAATGATTAAGTCTGCATCTCCAAAGACCTTTAGCCGTTTTATTCCAAGATCAATTGATGCTTGTAATCCACTTGCACATGCTTCATACTCAGCAATATTGTTGGTGCATTCAAATTCGAGCTTAACAGCCACTGGGTATTGCTTGCCCTCCAGAGAAACAACCATCGCCCCTATGCCGCTTCCATGCATATTAACTGCTCCATCAAAATACATATTCCACATATCATCTTCCTCCGTTTCACCTTCTTCCAATGACAGTATCTCTCCATCAGGGAACTCGGATATAATTGGGTGTCCTCCCTCAAGAGGGTTTTCAGCTAAGTGATCAGCAATTTCACTTCCCTTAACGGATTTCCGAGTCACATACTTAATATCGAATTCTGATAATATCATTTGCCACTTTGAGACTGATAAGCCTCTGGCTCATCTAGTTTTATAGCTAGTATGACAAGGGTTTTGTGCAAATTATATCGTATTTTAACCCAAATTATATTAGATTGTCCTCAAGCAAGGTTTTGAGTCTCTAGAGTAGTTTTAAGTTAATTTAGCTAGTTTAAAGTCAAAATAATACACTTATGGTTATTTCCTTACTTTCAGGTTAAGTAGAAGCTGAGAAAATAAAGAACAGAGGTCTCGCCCCGCGAAGGACACGCTCGCCACGCGACCCCAAAGCCTGACTGTTCCAAGAAATTGCTAAGTCTCTGGTTCGCCTCGCGAGCCATCTGAATTCTGAATTTGTATAAAAGGCTGTTCTGAACATTTTGTAAAAACTTTTGCTTCTCCAATTTTCTGATATACATTTTTCTCTGTGATTTCGTTTTTGCCATGGAGCACTAAGTCCTAGGATTAGTCTACTGTTTGAGGATCCTATATACTTGAGGTTATGTAATCCCTATTTTAATTGCTTTTCCCTTTTCAATACCATATTTCATATTTCTGTTTGTTATTTCAGGAGTGTGTAATATTGTATTGATTTGTTTCAGTGATGTTAATTTCCTATACATAATCGCGTTTGTTAATTCGCGTGTGTTCATTCATGATCGTTCGATCATGAGAGCTTAATCCCGTTTGTTATTTCGGGAATAGGAATTTGCATCCATAGTAGCAATTACGTTGTTAGTTGTTATCGTGAATCGCGAAAGGGATTAGAATCGCTTAGGGCTTGGGATTACATTAACCAAGGATAGTTGGGAATTCTTGAGAGTAGATTAATCATTGTTTGATAATTGATAATCTCCTTTTAACTGCCCTGTTTTGATTGCTCTGTTTTGTTTATTTCTTATTTGCACTCCAATCCAAACCCCCCCCCCCCCCCAAAACTGATTTTTGTGAAAGATAATATTCTTAGAGTCCTTGAGAGACGACATCCGAGTTGTCGCACTAGACTACAGTTTTAAACCCGCTCGTCCTTTTTGGCGCGTGCGCGACAGCGCGACCAGAGACCCTTAATGATATGTGAGGACTTTCAAAGATGTACTTCAAAGGTTCCATTCGAGAGATTAACCAAGTGGTGTAGTATAACATGTATTGCCTGAGTCTCTTGGAGGTCCATACCAATGCGCAACAAGTCTTCTCAATTGCCATGTATCGGGCTTCGCAGTCATTAAACTTCTTGCTCGGGTAGTAAATTGCATGTTCTCTCTTGCTAGACTCATCATGTTGCCCCAACATTGCCCTCATCAAGGTTGGTAGGATCGTGAGATACAGTATCAAAGGACGACCTTGAGTGGGCGGCACCAACACTGGTGGGTTTAATAGGTATGCCTTTATTTTGTTAAAGGCTTCTTGACATTCCTCATTCCATCTCCCCGAATTATTCTTCTTTAATAGCTTAAAAATAGGCTCACACGTGCTTGTCAAGTTAGCAATGAATCGGGAAATGTAATTTAATCTCCCTAGAAAACCCCTTACTTCTCGTTCATTCTTGGGAGTTGGCATGTCCCTAATTGCCTTTGCCTCTTCGGGCTGTACTTGTATTCCTTCCCTATTGACCACAAAACCCAACAATTTCCCAGTTGAGGCTCCAAACACACATTTTGTGGGATTGAGTCTCAGATTGTACTTCCTTAATCTCTCAAATAACTTATGCAAAACTGCTACATGAATTTTCCCCTCCTTAGACTTAGCCACTATGTCATCCACGTATACCTCTATTTCCTTGTGCATCATATCATGGAACAATGTTACCATCGCACGCTGGTAGGTAGCTCCGGCATTCTTCAGCCCAAAAGGCATTACTCTGTAACAAAAAGTTCCCCAAGGGGCGATGAAAGTCGTCTTCTCTTTGTCATCGACGTCCATGAGAATCTGATTGTATCCCGAATACCCATCCATGAAGGAGAATCTGTGGTTCCTTGCTGTGCTATCTACGAGAACATCAATATGAGGCAATGGAAAGTCATCCTTCGGACTTGCTTTGTTCAGATCTTTGTAATCCACACACATTCTTACTTCTCCATCCTTCTTTGGTACTGGTACGACATTAGCAACCCACTCTGGGTGTCTCGACACTTCCACAAACCCAGCTTCTAACTGCTTAGTTACCTCTTCTTTGATCTTTAATGACATATCTGGATGCATCCTCCTCAACCTTTGTTTCTTCACCACCGTATCTGGGTACAGTGGGATTTTATGTGATGCTATCTCTGGATCCAATCCTGGCATATCTTTGTAGGACCGTGCAAACACATCAAGGTACTCCTTAAATAGCGCGACCATTTCTGCACATTATGGATTATCCGCTATTTTCAACTCCTTCTTGTCTTCCTCGGTCCCCATATTAATCACTTCTATAACTTCATCATTTGCAGTGAACCCATTTTCTGAGCGCTCTATTGACTTTGTAAATTCCTCAATGGCTTCTTCTTCCTCGCTAATCCCAAAATCGTCTTCGTCAACAGCCGCAAGGGAATCAGTAAATGAGGTTTCAAGGTTCCTTTTGTGAGACAAACCTTTGACGGTGGCGAGGTTCCTGAAAGAAGATGTTCGAAACAAGAGAAATATAGGCAAGGATATCATTCAAGAAATGAAACGCAATTGATGTAAGATAAAAAAAAACAAGGTAGAGAAAGGAAGACACCAAGAAAAATGCTGAAAAATCATACTAACTCGTTTTATTCATTTCTCAACTAAAGTAAACATCAGTTTATACGAGATACAAAAAGGTAATTACTTTATGGAAATAACATCAACAAATGGTTCAGACTGCTAATTGCCAAGGACCTCATCGTCAGCAGAGAGATAAATAACAGGGTTTCTTGCTTGCTCCTCTTCAAGTGCACTGATAGTGAAATGAGGGGAAGTCAACTTTTTTGGCGAGATCACTTCAGTTGATGCTGAGAAAGTATCTGTCAAGTGGGGGATATAATTAAATTCCTTTCTTTCTTCTTTCTTGCCTCTGAGAGTCAGGTACTTCATATTTTCTGCTAGAGAAGGATTGTATCCTAGTCCATGTCTTCCATCTCTTGTAACTGCTGTGATCGAATGAGGGATCCCTTGGAGGCTTGCCCCTAGACCTCTTCCTTTCTGATACCCGTTCCTTTCCATTATACGGACTGCCACTTCGTTCACATTTTGTATTGGCAGTTCCTCCTTCTTGCTCTTTGGCTTCAGGATTTCAAAACTACATAGGGAATCATCCTCGACTTGCTCTGTACTTTCTACGTATGGTACCGAAACAGGCTTTGAAAGCATGATTTCCTCTTCACCGCGGATGGTAATTACAGCCCCATCCTGAATATATTTCAGACACCGATGCAATGTTGATGGAACAACACCAGCTTCATGAATCCAAGGCCTTCCTAGGATCATGGTATAAGCTGGCTGGATCTCCATGACTTGAAAGAGAACACGAAAACAACTAGGCTCTACTTCGAGGGGCAGAGTTATTTCCCCTAAGATCCCTCTTGATGTCCCATCAAAGGCTCGCACAATCATCTCTTGGGGTGTCAAATTCGTCAAGCCTATGTTTAGCTGCTCTACAGTGGACAACGGAATCACATTCAATGCCGAGCCACCATCTATAAGCACCTTCGCAATCACAAATCCTTTGCACCTTAGGGTAATGTGGAGTGCCTTAGGACTACCTCTAAACTTCAAAAAAACCTCATCTTCCGAGAAATTGATCACGTTGATCCGCCTCACCGGATCCACCATGTTTACTACATTCTCTGGCGTGACGTCGCGATTAACATAAGCTTCATTCAACACCTTCAATAATGCCTTACGATGCATTTCTGATGTGAGGACAAGTGACCAAAGGGATATTCTTACCGGTGTTTTCTTCAACTGCTCTATCACATCGTATTCACTTTGTTTCATGATCTTCAGAAACTCTTCTTCTTCTTCTTCCTTCTCTTTTCCTTCATCTTTGGTATTCTTCCTTGCTTCTTCTTCTACCGGATCATAGTATCGCCCACTCTTTGTGATGCCCCCAGTTCTCACAACATTAGTAACTTGGGCCTTCGAAGTTTCTCCTGCCCCTCCTACTATCTCAACTTTCTGTTCATAATTCCAGGGTACAACGTGTGTATCATTATAAGCAAAAGGAGTTGGCTTTGTCACCTTTACAATCACTTTTTCTGGTGTCGGCGCATCATTCATAGGTGGTATCCGAAGCACAACTTTTTCAACCACACTAACTTCTTCAGTCGTACCTCGCCTAGCTTGGATCACCCCCAAGGTAAGTAATCCTTGGACTCGGACCTTAAAGTCCCAACAAGTTTCGATATCATGCCCTACCTGCCCATGATGATAATCACAACTTAAATCACCATCATACTTCTCTTTTTCCCCAATCAGCTTCACCGGTGCAACAATATCATATCCTGCTTTCTTGAAGACTCGCAAATACTTCTTGCATCGGGGTTCGCAATTCCAAAACCTTCTTAACTTGACGCCCTTCCACTTCCAAGTTATTCACACTGTTTCCCGCATTATGGTTTGGGATTGGATTATTAACAATGCTAGGCCCAGAATCTTCTTCGAAACCCAATCTTCCACAAGCAATCAATTTTCTTACTACTGTCTTGAAGGCCTCACATTCTTCAATGGAATGCCCCAGGGCATCCATGTGATACTTGCAAGTTAAGTTTGGATTGTACCAAGCAGGGAAAGGTGGTTCCATAGGCCGTACAGGGTTTCCAGCGATTAGGTGACGATCAAATAATTGTTTGAACAATCTGCATTGGAGATAGACAGTCTTGGGCGAGTGGGGTTGTATGGTTGAGGGGTAGGGATGTTATTTATTTGGTTTTGTGGCTGGTTGATGGTTGGCGAGGCCTGTTGAGGTGGGTAAAATGGTGTTTGGGTCTGATATGGTGCTTGGTACCTTGGGTATGAAGGGACATGTCGAGGTCCAAAGTTTTGCTGGTGTTGCACATAATTTGCTTCTGCTTCCTTCTTCTTGGGCTGGAACCCCTTCTTGGATGCACTGCCTTCCATGTCAGTTGGCAATTTCCCGGCTCTGGCTAGGATTTCAATTCTTTCCCCTGCAGCAATCAAGTCAGAGAAATCCCTATAAGCTACTCCTGCCATTGCTCCGATAAAGGGGGATCCCAGGGTTCCCAAAAGGTATGAGCACATTTCGGACAACATCAGCGGCGGCTAAACCTGAGCAGCCAAACTCCTCCACCTTTGTGCATACTGCTTGAAGGATTCATCACTCTTCTTCTGCATTGTAGTCAACTATTGACGAGTCGGAGCTATGTCCAAATTGAATTTGTATTGATCCATGAACAAATTGGCTAATTCTGTCCACCGAGAGATCTTAGAATGGTCTAACTGAAGGTACCACTCTAGTGCGATTCCAGTCAAACTTTCATGGAAAAAGCCAATGAGGAACTTGTCATCCTTAGACCAGATGGTCATTTTGGTGGCATAGCTAATCAAATGGAATCGTGGGTTCCCACTTCCGTCATATTTGGAGAAATCAGGAATTTTGAAATCCTTAGGAATCACGACATTCGTGGCAGGACAAAGTTCTGCAATCTTGAGAAGGCCATAAGTATTTGAGCCCTTGATCTCTTTTATTTATTCTTCTACCTTCTCCATCCACTCTTCTTTCATCTTCTCGGGTCCAAACTGAATTCCCCTTGATTGTTCAGGAATGGATACATGGGGTTTTTCCCATGTAAGTCCTGCATAGCCAGCAGCCTCATGATACACATTCTCGATGGGGCGATATCCTTCCCCGATGGGGATTACTATGGGTTCTGTGTAACCCGACTTTCCCTGAGTAAAGCTATGGTTTATGTTTGAAAACATTGGCGCCGTTACCATGGAGAGGGCCGGCTGTACGCTCACGTGTAGGTCATCTTCGTTTCCAATTATATTTGCACTAAGCCTGCTAAGAGATTCCCTCATATCCTGTAGTATAGCCTCCAACATTGCTTGAGTTTTAGAGATTTCAGTCACCCTTCCCCTCACTTCGTCTACTTCTAGACTCAAGTTCCTTCCTGTCTCAGGATTGTTGGCAGCCATCCTGGTCCGAGATCTTGTGTTGTAAACTCGGGTTTGATTGGTATTGTCTTTCTTAGGTCGCGTAATGATTCTCGAACCCTCAAATTCGTGTTTTTAGCTCTGTTACGAAAAATCGTCAATTATTCTAATCAGTAACCCCCTTCTTTAATATATATATATATATATATAATATGTATTTTATTTATTTATTATTCATTAGTTAAAACACAAAGGGAAATGAAGTAAAAATAAATAAATAAGTAAATGGATATAAAAACACAAGAGAATATGGTACGCCTCCAATTGTCTTAAGAGGTAGGGCCTAATCAAGGGTACCTATGATGACAACTTCTAAGTCGAGCGGCCACTAAGTCAATTTAGGAGTGTAGACTTTAGGATGTGTCTAGACTTCTAAAGGTCATGGTCCCCAGATTGCCCTTGTCAAGGACCTAGTTCATGAACCTAATCACAAGTAGGGATAAACCCTCCAGGATGACTAGTCCATGGCACTAGTAACAATCCGAGTGGTGAGTCAACAAATATCAGAGAGGCACTAGGCCTTCAATGACAATGCTGAGTCACCACCTAATCCTTAAGGTCCCACAAGCTCGGGTATAAAGCTAAAAGTGTGTGAAAATGAGTGTCGGTGTTGTGTGTGCTGGAGGCATACAAACCTGCATAATCCTAATACATAACTACTTGAACCTGCTCGACAAGCAAACATAATAAAAATAAAAATATCATGGTCTTCTATCCTAATGTAAAAAATAATTATTAAAGCAAAAAGGAAACAAATATATACAAAAAATAAAAGAAAACAATAAAAAAGGGGTAAACAATAAATACCAAAATGCACAACTCATTACTTAGGCTTGACTCTCGAAAATTCCCCAGTGGAGTCGCCATCTGTCGCAACCAAAAATTACGGCAGGGACAGCGATAAAAAGAAATTTTAAAAAGGTAGAGTCGCCACCAATTTTATTTAATTTAGGAAAAATTGGAAACCCTTCAAAATTTGGTCTTTGAAACCAAGTTGAGTTCGGGAGTCGGTTACGAGTAGGGAAGGTATTAAGCACCCTACATCGCCCATTCTAAGAATAATACCTTAAATGAATTGCGCGAAATTAAATTATTTATTTTTTTACCCAAAAATATTTACAAGGAAGAATTTTTTTATTTTTTTATTTTTTTATTTTTATGTTTCTTTATTGTTTTTTTTTTTGCATTTTAAATTTTTTTTTAAATATTGATAAATCCTAAATGAGGTCGGACATGGTACATAAGTCCATAGGACAACCTCAAAGCTAGGGGATCGAGCATGACACTTGTCATAGAACATCCCAAAAAACGTTAAATAAATTATTAATTAATTATCTACATTAAACAAATTAAAAAAGAACACAAAAATAATGGAAAAATTAATTTTGGTTTGACGAGATGATTGATCCCGCTCCTACGTATTCCCCGCTTCGTTGGGAAACTCAAATCCACGTAGTTCTTGTAGAAAATATTTTATTTGTTGGTTGATTTTAATTTTTATCAAAAAGGTTTTTTTATTTCATTTTAAAAAAAGGGTTTTTGATATATTTCATTTCTTTTATATTTTTTTATCGAAAACTCCAAAATAAGATAGAACATGGCATATACATCCACAGAGCTATCCCGCATCTAAGGAATTGAATGTGAAATCTCTCACAAAGCAAATCCCAAAATTATTTTTTTGTAACTCCCCTTTTTTAAATCATTTTATTTATTTGTTTTAAAAATAAATATTTCACAAAGCAAGTGTTTCATTTTCGAGATTAGTCCCTTTCAGTTTAGTGTCTCCATTGGGCCAACTGTCTAACCTACTGACCCAATGATCCATTCAAATTTAATTTATACAGAAATAAGAACAAAACAAATATAAAATAATAATAAATAAATAAAAACAAAAGCAAAATGAAACAAACATTAAAAACCTAAAACACATATTATCATATCATAAACGTTAGAGTACCGAGAACCCTTTTTCCTACACAGTGCACGCAAGAACGTAGAGAAAGGAGGAGGCCGACAGACTGGCGGCGGCAAGACCAATAAACGGCGGATCTGGGTTCGTGACAGAACAGCTTCGGTTCGTGAGCGATGGAGGTGAAGGTTCTAGCGGCAGATCCGGGACCGGAACTGGGCAGAACGGATATGGCGAGGCGAGTTCCTCTGGTGGCGGCGACACGCAATCGGAGCCACGGAGGAACGGTTCGCGCGCGAGTCTTGACGGGCCGTGGATGGCTACTCGCGGTTGCCAGAAAGACGCAGCGATGTTGCGTGCAGGCAACGGCTGGTGTGAAGGCGGAGCTTGGAAGATGAGAGATGATGCAGCGGTGGTGGCTGGTCAAAGCCCAGAGGACGGCGGTGATCGGAGCGTGGGTGATGAGTTTGATTTCACCTCATTTTCCATGTACATTTCTGCATGCATTTGCATATAGTTTAGGCATATTTAGTTTGATTTTATTAGTTTTTACCTTGGAATGGATTAGGCGGTGTTGTGGTGTTGTTTTGCAGGAATTAATGATAAAATGCTCAAGATTGAACCTGATGGAGCTTGGATGAAGACAGTGCTTGAAAAGTGAAGAAATTGAGCCAAGCGGAGCCCATCACGGCCTGGCCGTGATGCCCATCACGGCCGTGATCAAGCAGAGCTGAAAAGACAGAGGCCAAAAGTCAGAATCTGTCACGGCCTGGCCGTAATGCACATCACGGCCGTGACAGACCAAAAAGTGAAGATGCGCCCAGGACAGAAGCCATCACGGCCTGGCCGTGATGGCCATCACGGCCGTGACGCACAGCAGATCTATAAATAAGAGCACAGTAGACAGAACAAAGAGGACTTTTTGCAGAGGCTTGGAAACCCTAAAGAGGGCTGATGGCTGGGGGATGGCTGGGACCTAAAAGATGACATCTTCTCTGCTCTGGGATTGGAAGGAGATTGAAGGATTCGTCATGGAGTTTTCTTCCTCTCTTCTCTCTTTCTCTTTTGTAGACATTATCATGTGTAGCTAATTCCCCCATTGTTGGGGTTAGATGTAGCTTTTCTAAACTTGTTTGTATTTGATTTGGTGTTTTAATGCAAGTCTCTATTTCTTTATGAGTATGTGATTATGTGCTTAATGCTTTCCTTGGATTAGCTACCCATAGGAATGATATGTTGCTTTGATAGACAATTGACAAATTGATGTTAAGGCATGCTCATGAATCATATGCCAAGTAGTCCAAGAATCTAGACATAGGTGTTGGCTGCTTGCAATCCTATAAGTCTTGGCTTAATGCAAAATCTTAGATTGATCCACCTAAGACATTAGGGTTTAATTTGGGGTTTTAGGCTCAATGCACCTAAGACATTAGGCTTGAGTATTTTAGAAAAGGCTTGATTGTCATCATTGAATTAGGACTTGTGTTAGAAGCCATTTCATTGCAATTAAGGGAGGATTAGTGTAGTCTAACCCTGACAACTTTAACCACAATTCTGTTGCCTTCTAAGTGTTTGTTAAAATTCCAAAAAGACAAAAAAATATTTTATTTCCTTGTTTTATGATCTTTTCATACCATAGTTTAGTCTAGATAGTTGTTGAGTTTGTGAATTGGTAATTGACAACCGATCCCTGTGGATACGATAACCGGTCTTACCACCGTATTACTTGTTTGCGACGAGGTGCACTTGCCTTTATCTTAAAAATACGCATCAAGTTTTTGGCGCCGTTGTCGGGGATTGGTTTTACCAATATCATTAGTAACAAATGAGACAACTAATTTAGACATTTTCTTAATTTTTGTTTCCTGTGTATATTTGATTTTTTCTGTATATATTTGATTTTCTTTTGAGTTTTATCTGTTCAAGGTGGAATGCAACAAATGGAGACTTACTATTTTCCTGCCTTGGATGGAGTTACAAAATATTCCTTTGGGCCTAATGTAGTCATGGGAGACTACAGGCTCTGGGGACGTCACTGCCCTCATGCACAAGCTTATAGTGTAATCATGAAGCATGAGGAGGAATGGGAATGGAAGGAGCAAACACCGTTGAAAGCTGTTCTAGAACAGTATTCCCAAGAAATATCCGCCTCTGAGGCCAAGGCAAGAGCCAATTGTGAGAGTATCGAAGCTGTGAAGCAGAACTTCAAAACGTAAGTTGAGGAGATTTGCCAACAGTTAGTACAAGAGTCACGTGAAGCCCAATTTGAGGAAAATCTGGTTTTGGGGATAGTTCAAGATGAAGACGAAGTGGGAGTGGATTCCACCATGCTTGCTAAGGAATCTGAATTTTCTGCATTGGACAAATATATTGGCTTGCATGCATGTGTGGACACTGGTAAGTTGGTCCCTTCCACTTGTCTGGCAAACTTCCTGGTGAGACTGCCATTTGACCCGCTAGGAAGTAAGTTCATCATTGTAAAGGTCAATGGAGTTTTCACACCAAGGCTGGGTGGAATGGAGGATAAAGTTATATTACTGTTGCAATCACCACCCCAATTTCCATTTGATCCGGGAGGAGGATCCAGGTGGATGCTTTTCAATAAGTCAAGCTAGTGACGTTAAAGAAGCGCTTATTGTGAGGCAACCCAATTTTTATTTTCCTGTTTCCTTTTTTCTTTCTCTTTAGTTAGATTTTGTTTTTGATTTTTAACTCTTGAATAATTTGAGAAGATCAAGAGTTTTCTTTTACTAATAAATTTGTTATGTGTTTTCAGGCTAATAAGGAAGGAAAAGCAAAAAGGGGCAGGGAGAAACAAAGTCAGCAACCATCACGCTCAGGCCGTGACACTG
This sequence comes from Sophora flavescens, assembly GCA_030762895.1. Classification (NCBI taxonomy): domain Eukaryota; kingdom Viridiplantae; phylum Streptophyta; class Magnoliopsida; order Fabales; family Fabaceae; genus Sophora; species Sophora flavescens. Next base: position 65,904,017 of record CM061066.1, on the reverse strand, counting down.
GTCACGGCCGTGAGGAGCTAACCATGAAGAACAGAAAGGATCACGGCCTGCCCGTGAGGAGTATCACGGCCGTGACCCAATTTCCAGCATCCTTGTGACTAGGCATGTGATGCAGCACCCGCTACCGCCTTGGTAAGCCGTTCCAATTTTTGTTTTATTTTCTTGTTCTTCTCCTTTATCCAACTTGATTGTTTACATTGGGGACAATGTAAATTCTTAAGCTTGGGGTAGGGGTATTTTGCATTTGCATTCTTCATGTTGCATTCATATAGTTTCACATGATAGTTTTGCATGATCACATGATTAGATCGCCCTTGCTTAGATTTTGCATCCAATTGTGAGAACTAAGTGCCCAATAATTTGTGATAGTGAATTTTTGAACCCAATTTTTTTCATTCTTGTGATATGGCTGCAAATGAAAATGTTTGAGGTAATCTTGGATAGTTGATAATTAGCATATGGTTCTGAGGATTTGTGTTTTTCATTGATTCTGAACTAAAATGTGAGATTTTGAGCCATAAAGGGGTACTCACAAAATGTTACCCCATTCTTTGTGTTAGAGTGTTATTCCTCTTGGTTTGTTTTCTCTAGAAATTGACTTGAAACCATTTTGAAGCTTAAAAATTCTTGGAAACATTTTTGAAAATGATTGAGGCAATAGGTATTTTTCTGGCCTTCTGAGCTTTGATTGTTGAAATGCTACCCCTTAGTTGCCCAATTTTGAGCTTGAAAGAATGAAATACTTTTCTTGGTACCCTGAGAAATTTTGATAAATATGCTTGGTAGGATACCTTCTAAAGTATTACAAAAGGGTGAAAAAGGTAGTTGAAAAAGTTTGGGATGAAAAGAATCAATAATTCTCTTGAGTTGAAAAATTTCCCCTTCTCCAAATAAAAGAAAGAAAAAAAAAAGAAAAAAAAAGAAAAATATATAGAGGAGGGGATGAAAAAAAAAAGAAAAGAAATGAGAAATAAAAGAAAAATAAAGAAAAGAAAGGTGGAAAAATGTATTGAAAACCCAAGAAGGTATTTTAGAAGGTGTCATGTGTTGAAATGTTTGATACTTGGTTTAGCCCTTTTGAAATGTCCTTTTCTTGTTATCCCCACCTAACGATTAATCCCATGGCCACGTTACAACCAAAGAAAAGACCTCTTGATTCTTAAATTGTTTTCATTAATAAAGTAGAGATTTGGTTGATAGTCAAGCATATGGTGGAGTTCATTCTTTGAGGAAAATTGAGTGAAATGTTTTATCCCCTAAACACTTGAGTGAGGCTAGAAAGAGAGCCAAGCAAATGAACAAGCTTGGGGTGAGCTTCAGGTGAGAAAGAGTGCCCGAATCAGTGAGAATATGAGTCTAAGGAACCTAAGCCTCTAATTGGACTTGAATTGATTATCTCTTGCTGAGTTGTTTGAATTGCCTATTACTTGGATTAGTATTTACTTGGGTTCTTGGTTCACTATCCATGCTTTGATTATTCTTATCTTCTGGCCTTGGTGTTTGCTTGAGGACAAGCAAAGTCTTAAGCTTGGGGTGATTTGATGAGTGTGATTTCACCTCATTTTCCATGTACATTTCTGCATGCATTTGCATATAGTTTAGGCATATTTAGTTTGATTTTATTAGTTTTTACCTTGGAACGGATTAGGCGGTGTTGTGGTGTTGTTTTGCAGGAATTAATGATAAAATGCTCGAGATTGAACCTGATGGAGCTTGGATCAAGACAGTGCTTGAAAAGTGAAGAAATTGAGCCAAGCAGAGCCCATCACGGCCTGGCCGTGATGCCCATCACGGCCGTGATCAAGCAGAGCTGAAAAGACAGAGGCCAAAAGTCAAAATCTGTCACGGCCTGGCCGTGATGCCCATCATGGACGTGACAGACCAAAAAGTGAAGATGCGCCCAGGACAGAAGCCATCACGGCCTGGCCGTGATGGCCATCACGGCCGTGACGCGCAGCAGATCTATAAATAAGAGCACAGCAGACAGAACAAAGAGGACTTTTTGCAGAGGCTTGGAAACCCTAAAGAGGGCTGATGGCTGGGGGATGGCTGGGACCTAAAAGATGACATCTTCTCTGCTCTGGGATTGGAAGGAGATTGAAGGATTCGTCATGGAGTTTTCTTCCTCTCTTCTCTCTTTCTCTTTTGTAGACATTATCATGTGTAGCTAATTCCCCCATTGTTGGGGTTAGATGTAGCTTTTCTAAACTTGTTTGTATTTGATTTGGTGTTTTAATGCAAGTCTCTATTTCTTTATGAGTATGTGATTCTGTGCTTAATGCTTTCCTTGGATTAGCTACCCATAGGAATGATATGTTGCTTTGATAGACAATTGACAGATTGATGTTATGGCATGCTCATGAATCATATGCCAAGTAGTCCAAGAATCTAGACATAGGTGTTGGCTGCTTGCAATCCTATAAGTCTTGGCTTAATGCAAAATCTTAGATTGATCCACCTAAGACATTAGGGTTTAATTTGGGGTTTTAGGCTCAATGCACCTAAGACATTAGGCTTGAGTATTTTAGAAAAGGCTTGATTGTCATCATTGAATTAGGACTTGTGTTAGAAGCCATTTCATTGCAATTAAGGGAGGATTAGTGTAGTCTAACCCTGACAACTTTAACCACAATTCTGTTGCCTTCCAAGTGTTTGTTAAAAGTCCAAAAAGACAAAAAAATATTTTATTTCCTTGTTTTATGATCTTTTCATACCATAGTTTAGTCTAGATAGTTGTTGAGTTTGTGAATTGGTAATTGACAACCGATCCCTGTGGATACGATAACCGGTCTTACCACCGTATTACTTGTTTGCGACGAGGTGCACTTGCCTTTATCTTAAAAATACGCATCAGTGGGTAATGGTGACTTGGTTGTGATGCTGCCTAACAGTGTGGAGGAAGCTACGGTGCTATGGTGGCGGTGGTAATGGAAGAGCAAGGAATGGGATTTGGTGGTTGTCAATGGAGATGAAATGGTGAGCAGAAAGTGTGAAGTTAGGAGGGATGATGTATGATAGCAGTAGAAGAATGGCGTGTATGCGTGATCAACAATGCGCAGATGAGCCCCCTCCCTATGGTAGCCCCTATTTTGATTTTATAAGATAAATTGTTATGGTTTTGATCCTACAAATCTGCTAAAGATTTTATAAGAGATTTGCCCATAGATTCAAATTCAAAACAAAGTGGTTACTAGGTTTGTTGGAAGGGGATGAAATGGATTTAACTGGCCTGACCCAATTAAAAATCTTTTTATTATTTTTATTTTCCTTGCATTTTTTGTTTTTGAAATTTTTAGTGAAGACTAAAAGACCCGGTCAAAATGGGGTGTTCACACCACCCTTCACTTTGTATCGTGATAACCCACATTTGGGGCAATCGTGATTGTCTTCATGAACACCAGTGTACAATATGCAATCATTGGGGCATGCATGTATCTTCTTATACTCCATACCCATCGGACACAATACCTTCTTGGCCTTATAGTTACGGTCAGGCAATGTGTTGTCCTCCGGAAGCAAGTATTTCAACACTTCAAGCAATTCCGTGAAACTTTTATCGGTCCAACCATTTCTCGCCTTCACACAAACCAATTTTAGCACCGCCGACAACCGTGTATGAGTAGTACACCCTGGATATAAAGGCTTATCCGCATCACCGCACAACCTATCATACACATGAGCTCGATGAAAAGATTCTTGTCCAATATCATGGATCATGTCCTCTACTCGATCATCCTCCATATCTACGTCAACGTCCTCACTTTGGGAGACACTTGCCGTACTACTCAACAACACATCACCATGCCATATCCATCTTGTATAACTCAAGCAAATCCCTTCACAAATCAAATGAGTGCGTATATCCTTCACCGTACATTTCCTCGTATTCAAACACTTGACACAAGGACAACAGAACATTCCATTACTATTAGGAACATTCCTTTGAGCAAATTCTATAAATTCTCCCACCCCCTACAAATACTCAGCACTAGTGCGCTTACAAACCATCCAACTACGATCCATAACTAGATAGGTTCTGTAGATATACAAAACATATATCCAAGGCGTTTAAAAATTATTTCAAATTTACACCATTTTCAGGTTTCTTAAGACAAAAGAAATAAGCAGATGAAGATAAATTAACAAAACAGAATTCCAATGAGCAATATATTGTTGATGTCACATGCTACAAGCAAATCTAAATTTCTTCCCATTTTGAAATAGGTCATGATAGCAAAAGAAAAACAAGAGAAAACACAAAACCCATGACCAGAAATAGAGACATTCCAAACAACTCAAACTCACAGTTCCAAGTTTCAACTACAGAGACTACAGTTTCAACATACACTCAAAACCAAACATAAAAAAAGGTGCCCTAAAGACTTACCAGAAATAGGTGCTCGCGTGATGGCCAACGTTCGATGTAGTTACTGAGAGCAGAGGGACAAGGAGAGTTAGTGTACGGGAAGGGGAAAGAGAGATGTCAAGTTATTGCAAAGAATGAGCTGGAAAGACAGAGTTAGGGTTAAGAGTGTACCTCACGGTGGTGGGGAAGAAGCCCTCGCGGTGGTTGCAGTGGATATGAGCTCGCGATTAGGACAGAGTGAGAGTGAGAGTGAGACTGAGATTTGAGAGTCAGAGTGAGAGTTGAGAGTGAGAGTGAGCGTGAAATAGAAGAACAGAGACGTACAGAGCGAAGTGCAGAAGGCGCGCGGGTGTAAACGTTATAATCAAAAATCCAAAATAAAACAACATTTTACGTCAGTTGTTTGTAGCAACTGACGTTAAAGGTAATCTATTTAACGTCAGTTGTCTTAAGAAACTGACGTTAAAAGTCATTGTTTACGTTATAATCAAAAATCAAAAATAAAACAACATTTTACGTCATTTATATTAAACAACTGACGTTAAAAATAAATATTTTTTATTTAAAAACACTTTTACCGTCAGTTGATGAAGACAACTGACGTTAAAAGTGTATAAGTTTCTGCAAAAACATTAATTACTTTAACTATTGTGCTACTTACCCATGAGCATTAAGTTTATAGATCAGTTTTCAAGAAAATCAGCTAGTCTCTCTTCTCTATATAAAGTATCATTCTTTCAGATCGATCATGTCTGACCTCTTCTTTTCCTCTATATTTCGTGCGTTTTCTATTCTTCACAAAATGGCTCTGAGACTTTTGTTATTTATTCTTATACCTAGACTTAAAGGTCTCTGTCTTAATGTTCAAAAAACTTCTGAGGTTGAGTAAATCACGTAACATGGATGGTAAGGTTGTGTAAATCACGTAATGTGATTTACTCACTTTATTTCATCCCAGCCATCCTTTTCACTCTGCTTTGGCCCCAAGTGACTGTGGATTCAAGACGATGCATCAAGGAATTCCAGTGAAGGAGGTGATGCAAAGATCCCTTTCACTTTGCTTTATTTGCTAGTGATTTGTGGATTCACGATGCATCATGGAATTCAAGTGAGGGAGGAGATGCATCGATCCATCCATTGGAGTTTCTGAGGACAGGACTGAGAAGAAAATGATGTTGAAGCTGAAACTTTGCATCCATTGGAATTTCTGAGGACAGGACTGAGAAGAAAATGATGTTGAAGCAGAAACTTTTTTATATTTTAGGGCTATGTTGCAGAAATTTTTTATCTTTTAATCATGTAATTGTAACTTATGAATCGCTTCAATGAGATACGATTTGATTATACATATATAACTTGTTTTATGTTAAGTGTTTATTTATTTTAATTTGCACAAGAATTTGTTTACTAATTCAAGCTAATTAATTAAGATTAAAAATAAACTTGTTTAAAAAAAGGTTTAGAAATAAACTGCACTATATATATGGATTGACCTGTGTTAAGAGTGACAACAGGGCATTTCAGATAGTGATATATGATTATTTACGTCAGCTATTTATTTAACTGAAGTAAAAATCACACTTTTAACGTCAGTTGTATAAAAAACTGACGTTAAAAATAAATATTTTTTATTTTAAAAATACTTTTAACGTCAGTTGTATTAAACAACTGACGTTAAAAGTGTATAAGTTTCTGCAAAAACATTCATTCCTTTGACTACTTTGCTACTTACCCATGACTGCTGTGCTACTTACCCATGCACATTGTAACCTATAATCCTCTTAATGAGCATTAAGTTTATAGATCAGTTTTCTAGAAAATCCGCTAGTCTCTCTTCTCTATATAAAGTATCATTCTTCTCAGATCGATCATGTCTGACCTCTTCTTTTCCTCTATATTTCGTGTGTTTTCTATTCCTTCACAAAATGGCTCTGAGACTTTTGTTATTTCTTCCTATACCTAGACTTAAAGGTCTTTGTCTTAATGGTCAAAAAACTTCTGAGGTTGAGTAAATCACGTAACATGGATGGTAAGGTTGGGTGAATCACGTAATGTGATTCCCTCACCTTATTTCATCCCATCCCTTCACTCTGCTTTGGCTCCAAAGTGACAGTGGATTCAGATGGAGTATCATGGAATTCAAGTAAGGGAGGAGATGCATCCATTGGAGTTTCTGATCGAGGACAGGACTGAGAAGAAAATGATGTTGAAGCAGAAACTTTTTTATATTTTAGTGCTATGTTGCAGAAATTTTTTATCTTTTAATCATGTAATTGTAACTTATGAATCGCTTCAGTGAGATACGATTTGATTATACATATATAACTTGTTTTATGTTAAGTGTTTATTTATTTTAATTTGCATAAGAATTTGTTTACTAATTCAAGCTAATTAATTAACATTAAAAATAAACTTGTTTAAAAAAAAGGTTTAGAAATAAACTGCACTATATGGAGTGATCTGCGTTAAGAGTGACAACAGGGAGATGACAACGAAAGAAATGAGTTTCATAATTATTTACGTCAGTTATTTATTTAACAGCCGTAAAAATCACACATTTAACATCAGTTGTATAAACAACTGATGTTAAAAGTGTTAAATCATTCTGTATGTTTATAATATATGCCCGCCAACTCCCAATGCCCCTTGGAACCTAATGCTCTTAATGATCAACTTAATTTTTTAGCAACTTACGATGCCTAGTAACTTCATCCCCTGCTCCTATAAATAGCTTCCTTCCTTCCTTTTATTTTTCTGCTTCACAATATGGCTCTGCCATGGAGATTAACTTCATCACTCTTTCTTCCTATTCCTAGACTCAAAGATCTTTGTCTTAATGGTCAAACAACTTCTGGGGTTGTGTAAATCACATAACATGGGTGATAAGGTTGTGTAAATCACATATGTGAGTTGCTCACCTTATCATCCTTCGGGAGAATCGGCAGCTACAGTTCCAAAACCTCAGCTTTGGAAGCAAGTGACTGTTCCAAGACCATTGCTGAAACAGATTGAGTGCACCCTTGCTCAGCCGCTCTGGAAAACTTAGTCGCTCGACTCTCCTCTCTTGCTCACCCGTGAAGGGAACGAAGCCTCAACAAATGTTTAGGATTTTAAACCCTTTCAATGTAACTTTTTATAGGATTTTAAAATTTTGAATGTATCTTGTAATTGTATTATTGATACACTTCATGAATGAGATCCGGTTTGGGTTATTGATTCAACTTATAGCATTTTTACTTCGCACATATATTTTAGTTTTCAAAACAGAAACACAAAACATAAAAGCAAGTGAAACTGAAACTTTAAGGAAGGGAATGCGGAAGGGTACGTATACTAGCTAAAAAAATTATTAAAATAACCTTTAACGCCTGTTGATGAAAGAACAGATGTTAAAAGTTAAGTGACTCCTTTTAACGTCCATTCAATAAACAACTGACGTTAAAAGGTTCACTTTTAACGTCAGTTGTTTATTGAACTGACGTTAAAAGTGAGTCACTTAACTTTTAATGTCAGCCCTTACAACAACTGGCTTTAAAATTGAATTAATGAAGTCTGATATTTACAAAACTGTCACCGCCTCCTTTTTAACGTCTAGCTTTTGGTTAACTAACGTAAACCTTTCCCGTCTAATGTATATTTTCCGCTAGTGTTCCATTCTGGGATACTTAAAGGTTGCAACTTTCCCCGATGACTTATGTTGTTCTATCTTAGCCTTTTGACATACTAAGCAAGCATACACAAACTCAGCTACATCTTTCTTCATCCTAGGCCACCAGAACATCCTCTTAAGATCCTGACACATCTTAGTGGCACCTGGGTGCACACTTAAGCCACTCCTATGTCCGTCCTCGAGGATTAACTTCCTAAGCTCGGGAACATCTGGTATGCAAACTCTATCTTTGAACCTCAAGACTCCATCACTTCCATCCTTAAAACTAAGGTCTCTACCTTGAGCGAGCAACTCTCTTTGGTCTAAAATAAACTTATCTAGCTTTTGACCCTCTCTAATCTGATCTATCCAACTGTTGGTAACCTTCAAGGTTCCAAGCCTAATGCTCTTAAGGGTAACTTCCCAAGCTAAACTAAGGTCTCTAAACTCCCCAATCAGATCCATCTCCATAACCATTAAAGCGGAGACGTACAAGGTTTTCCTACTCAAGGCATCTACTACCACATTGGCCTTTCCAGGGTGGTAGGTCAACTCAAACTCATAATCCTTAAAAACCTCCATCCACCTACACTGCCTCATATTCAAATCCTTCTGATCAAAGAGATACTTCAAACTTTTATGATCACTAAAGACCTCAAACTTAGCTCCACAAAGGTAATGCCTCCAGCTCTTTAAGGCAAATAGCACAGCTCCTAACTCTAGGTCATGGGTAGGGTAGTTCTTCTCATGGGTTTTCAACTGCCTAGAAGCATAACCTACTACCTTACCATCTTGCACCAGCACCCCACCTAAACCTTGCTTCAATGCATCACAATACACTACACTACGAAAGGTTTACTATGATCGGGCAAAACAAAAGACGTTAACCTATCCTTAAGGGTTTGGAAACTTTCCTCACACTTAGAGTCCCACACAAACAACTGTCTCTTTTTGGTGAGACGGGTCAAGGGTAAAGCTAACTTAGAAAAGCCTTATATGAACCTCCTATAGTAACAAAGGCTAAACCCAAGAAACTCCTAATCTCGGTCACTGACTTTGGCGCTTCTCACTGGAGCACCGTCTCTACCTTCGCCGGATCCACGACTATGCTACCCTTAGAGATGACATGTCCCAAGAAGCTCACTTCCTCTAACCAAAACTCACACTTAGACAACTTAGCATACAACTGCTTTTCCTTAAGGGTCTGCAAGACAACCCTCAAGTGTTCTTCATGTTCCTCATTGATCTTGGAGTACACTAAGATGTCATCTATGAAAACCACCACAAACTTATCCAAGTAAGGGTGAAAAGTCTTGTTCATGTAGTCCATGAACACAGCAGAAGCATTAGTCACACCGAAGGGCATGACCATGTACTATTAGTGATCATAGCACGTCCTAAACGTTGTCTTCGGGATGTCCTCAGGCTTAACCCGAATCTGATGGTACCTTGACCTCAAATCTATCTTAGAAAAGATGCAAGCGCCTATCAACTGGTCCATGAGGCCATCAATCCTAGGGGGGAATACCGATTCTTAATGGTCACCTTGTTGAGCTGTCGATAGTCGACACACAACCTCATACTACCATCCTTCTTCTTCACCAACAACACTAGCGCTCCCCATGGGGATATGCTAGGCGTAATGAACTACTTCTACATCAGATCCTCTATCTGTTTCTTCAACTCTGCTAGCTCTAGAGGAGACATTCTATAGGGTGCTATGGATATAGGCCTGATGCCAGGCACTAAGTCTTTGGTAAACTCAACATCTCTCTCTAGGGGTAAGTTATAAACATCCCCCGAGAATACTTCAGGAAATTCTTGCACAACATGCACACTTCCAACATCAGGAGGGCTCTCTAATTCCAGGGAAGCTAGCATCATGTACACTTGGGTTTCGTCTCTTATTGAAGCTTTCACTTGGTTGGCAAAAAGGAAGTTCGGATCCTTAGACTCCACTGGAGTTTCAAAAACTATGGTCTTATCGAAACAATTTAAAAGGACGTGGTTGAAAGATAACCAGTCCATGCCAAGAATAACATCGAGGCCCTTTAAGGGTAAGCATACAGGATCAACAACAAAATTTCTACCATCAATGGTAATATGACAGTTCTTGCATACGTGAGAAGTAAGAACGGGTTTGTTTGTGGGTGTGGCAACAACCAAATCATGATCAAGGAAAGTCACAAGCAATTTAAGATTTTTAACACACTCATGAGATACGAAGGAATGAGTCGCACCCGAATCAAACAATACAGGCAAAAGAGTTCCATCAATGAGGCATATACCTTGGATCAAATCTTCAGATTCAGAGGCTTTGGCTCCATTGAGAGTAAAGACTCTCCCTGTGGTCTTCAGTATGTTGGATTGAGGATTCTGACCCTTGCCATCACTCTGTGGCTCTGACTTGGCTCCTCCGCAATCCCGGCTGATGTGGCCATACTTGCCACACTTGAAACAGATGATGTCCTTCTCCTTGCATTGATTGGTGTAGTGACTCTATCCACACTTGCCGCACCGAAGGGGTTTAGGTGTAGAAGAACCCCACTCTCTGGACCTGTCTGAAGAAGGCTGGGGCTTCTTGCAATCACGCTTGAATTTCTGGCCAGCTGGGGCGAGACACGACTTCCACTTGTTCCCCTTATCACTCTTCCTGTTACCGTAGTGTCCGATACCTTGGAGGCTGATCCTCTAGACTTGCAAGCTTCCTCATAGATTCTGCATTTTCTTCACGAGAACTAGAAACACTCTGACCTCCTGGTAGCTAATAGCCTGCTTGATCTCAGGGTGCAGACCATCCTCAGACTTGACACACTTGGAGCGGTCTTCCGTCATGTACTGATACATAGTATAGTAACGGGCGAGCTACTCGAACTTAGCATCATAATCTCCCACCGACATGTTACCCTGCTTCAGCACCAAAAACTCCATCTCTTTCCTGTCGCGGATGCTGGCTAGAAAGTACTTCTCTAGAAATCCATCTTGGAAGACGTCCCATATAACCACAGTACCTACAGCCTGCAAGCGCTGGCGGTAGTTCTCCCACCAGCGCTCCGCCTCCTTTTTCAGTATAAAAGTTCCAAAGATGACCTTCTGCTGGTCATTGCATCCCATCACTCTGAAAATCTTCTCCGTCTCTCTCAACCACAACAGGGCACCATCAGGATCATAAGCTCCTCTAAAGGACGACGGATTGTTCTGCTGGAACTTGTCGAGACCCTGGAACTCAACTGGTCCCTCGTTGTTGTTGGCATTCTGGATGTGACTTATTGCGTTGGTAAGAAGTGCGAAAGCATCAGCGATATCCTGGTCGTTCCTGCCTCCTCTTCCTGCCATAAGTTCCTGTGAACGCCCAAGACAACTTGTTAAACACAGGGAACTTAAAGTAGGAAAAGGTACGGCTTCTAACACATAGCATCATTGTCTATAACAAGTGTAGACAATTCAAACAAGAGCAAACAACAGACTCACAACAGACTCATACCACGTCCGGACAGGACCGAACTGCTCTGATACCACTAAATGTGACACCCTCTACCCCGCACACATATAAAAGCATATAAAAGGTAAAGATAAACATTTATAAAAGATACTTCATTTAATAAAGGAATTAAAACGATGGGAAGAGGTTGCCGCATTGCAACATGTTCAAAATGCGGAAATAAAAACATATCATAAGGTTCAACAGGAACACAACATAAAAGCAAACCCAATCTCGATGCTACATACAGAGGTGGTATAACCACAATCCGGAATCACAGATCCTCGGATACAACCGAAACAACTAACTAGACAACTACTGAAAAACTGGAAATCCTAAACGAAAGTAGCGGCTCCTCGGAGTCACTCCTCAACGGGCTGATCGTCATCCTCTGCACATAGAGATATACATGTAACACAAAACATAGCAAAGAGGAGTAAGAAACATTAACATGAATATAATGCCAAGGAAGCAGTTAGCAAGACGAACATACATCAAACAGGCATAAATATCAGACAACAACATCATAACGGTCATCATCACATAATGTGTTTGCTATGCAACGCAGTTCTACTCCACTTCTCTACTACGCACTTGGATCCAATCTATCTCAGAATGTCAACTTCGGAGTTAAATCTCCACATTGGCCACTAGGCATCAACATCGGGGCAATCCAACTTACCTTGGTTGGACCCCTTGGATAGCCGATGCACCTTACTCTCGGATGCGCCACCGCGGGGGTATTGTGTCCCATGGACGGCCAGATCATCTTACTCATGGAAAACCTCCCCTATGTTGCACAATCCCTGTTACTATCTCCAATGCATGAATGCATGTCAAACAACACACCATCACAAACACCACCTCCACTTGGGCCCATAGGCTACCCAAGTTTTATCACCATCATCGCCTCAACCACTAGGCTATCGAGGATTATCGTTAACGTTCATCGTTAAGTCTTTTTTCACTCTGGCTGTTCTGCACCAGAGATTATCACCTCGACCACTCGGCTATCGAGGCCCCCCTGGCCACTAGGCTACCAAGGTGCATCATTACCAACACTCTAGCCATTATGTACTAGAGATTACCACCTTGACCATCATGCATCAAGGTCCAATTGGCCACTAGCTAGGCTACCATGGTACAACATCTTTTCACTTGTCTTTTGGTCTTCATGTTCCGTTGGTGTCTTATTAAGTCTTTTAAGTGTTTGGTATAACAACCCCTATCTTAAAAAGCTGTTTTTCATTGCGGGCAAGGGAGCACGAGCGTCCTCCTTATCCATCATGGTCGTGCTGGTCCTTGAATCAAGCATGATCGTGCTGATTGTTAAGCATGGTCGTGCTCGAAAAGCATGACCTTTTTTGGGTTCTGTGATGGAGCACGGGCGTGCTCCTTATTAAGCACGGCCGTGCTCAAGCGCAGGCTGCACTATTTCTGGGCAGCAAGTGTTGTAAACCCTTGTCAAATCCTTTGGGGAAAAACTTAGATTAAACATATTGGCATTACTAAATCCATTAACTTTGATCTTATCACTTAGGCTTAATCTTTGTGGCTTATAGCTTTTTGGGGAATTATTCCTTTAATTGGCCTCTCTTAAACTCTCACAAATCATTCCCTAAGGTCTTTCTAAACCTTTAGGCAAAAGTCCTCGCATTATCCTTAACGTTCATGTCTTATTAACTAAAGGGGAAAAACCTCCCTTTTTATCATTAACCTTTCATTATAGGTTAAACGTCATATACCACTAATGTTCACAACGAACAATCAACAACTAATTCATGGCAATTCATTCAATCATGCAATCAACACATAACAAATTATAATTATAATAAAAGCATCATCATCAATGCTCCAAATAAACATATCATAACACATAAGTCATATTATTATGCCAGGGCATCAATTCTAAACATATTATCATCAAACATATACATCTAGTCATGTTATCAAACATAAAGGGTCATGGGAACCCTTCGTCTTATGCTACCCCCAAGCCTACATACTCATATTGTCCCTTCTACCATACCTGGTATGAATATTCCTACCTGAACAACGTCGTTCTAACCGGTTCCCTCATTTGGCTCGATGAATCGTCTCAAGCCTTACGATAATTGGCACTTAGCGCGTGAAAGACTCTCCCAAGGAGTAAGAATGCCAAGAACAATTGGGTTCTAAGAAAAGGGAAAAAATGACTACCGTCACACTTAGGGTTACCGAAAGTGCCAATTTGAGGGTTGTAACTCGTAACCCTCAAAAACTGATGTCTATATATAGACTCGGGCCCGAGCACGGCCGTGATTATTGTGGAGCACGGGCGTGCTCAGCTTAGCATTAGCGAGACGTGTTTGACTGCTAAGCTCGATCGTGCTCCCTATTGAGCACGATCGTACTCACATCAGCGTTAGCAAGATGCTTGCAGCCTAAGCACGGGCGTGCTGGTCAATGAGCACGGGCGTGCTCATGTACCAGAAAATGGATTTTAAGGCTAAAACCCTCAGTTAGCCCTTAACCAACAACTCTAGACTAAGTCCTAAAGACTTAACAACCATACAAGCATACAACTAAGCTCTTAATAAAAAACGGGGTGTTACAATCCTTGCTTTCTTGTATGATCCTTTGCATCCACTTCCTTGCTCTATTGATATCTTATAAAAACACTTAAACTTGGCAAGTAGTTAGTGAATCAAAGTCATAATCAATTAAGTTTGGTCATTAATCAAAACACAATAGGGTCATTTATCCATACCCCCGATGTCGAACATCAGTGTCCACTTGTTCAGTCCCCAATAGCCCAAAACTTCAACGCATTAATTCCAACAAAAAAAAAGATTAAACCTGTGGTTTTGATTTGGAAGAAGAAGAGTGGGGAAGGATGTTGTTGCAGCGGTCGAGTTTGAGAACGACCTTGAGTGATGAACGGTGGAGTGGTGATCTTGAAGAAGGAAACATCGAGGAGAATGTTCGGTTGTTGTGGCGTTTGGATTGGGGCGGAGCAGCTGAGAAACAGAAGACACCTTGTGATGGTGCTTGATGTCGAAGGAGCCTTGTCGATGCAATGCTTGATTATTTTTCTTGGTTACATTGTGTTATTGAACAAAATAGACAAGTATATGGATTACCTGTTTATTCGGTTCCAAGTGAATAATCATAGTCGTTCGTTTTTTTATTATAAAATCAAGGGCCCTCATTTATGGAGGACCAATCCTCAACTCTTAGGAGTGAGGATTGAAGACAGAGCCCATATTAGAATCCATTATGACCCCTTGAAACTCAGTCCCAAACATACACTAACTCTTCTATGAAATTACTACTACAGACTCAATTATAAGAAAAAAAAATACCTATATTTTGTGGACTCAAATATAAGCAAAATCGAATCAACTCAACTTTATTTAATACCAGTGTTCCAAAAATCAAGACAATTGACCAATCCAACCAATTCTCCTTTTATTTTTCCAAGAGTATTGCACACTCCCGAGACAACTAAAGGATAGTTTAGTAACTGTAACTCTTTTTTTTTACATAAATCAAGACAATTAAACTAAATTATATAACTTTCTTAATAAGTATAAAATTAGTTAATTTTACTTATAATTGAGTCCGGAGGGAGTACCTCTCTTCCATCAGTTTTTGAAAGTTACGAAAGGACCAAAACAACTTAAGCCATGTCACAACTGGCTCGTTCTAGGGTGAGCCACTACTACATGTCGCTCACCATGCATCATTATTATCCACCGTTGGATGAGTACTTCCACCAGATTTTACAGTGCACCCTCCACACCATATTTTTTCTTATTTTGTCCCTTCTCTCTCCAAGCGTTTTCTTCCTCTGGCCCGTAACTTCTCTTCCCAACCCTCTCATCTTCAACCCACTCGCCACCCCTTTCTCCGCCACCCCTCTCATCTTCAAGTTAAAAGCTAAATTGAATGTGACAAGTAAGATCAAAGATGTAATCATTGCCAAGAAATTCAAAGAAATTAAAAAAGATCCAATCTTTAAGATTGAACTGTTAATGCGATGAGTATTGTCAAAGGAACAAACGAGATTAATCATTGGCCCAGAACCATTTTTGTTGCTCCATAAAGATGCAAAAACTGCAAGATCAACAAAGAAGGTGCAAATCAACGATAATGCAAGAAATAACAATAAAAAAACACATACCCAGAATTAAAAGTAACAACCACATCTCAAGACCATCATCGACAATATGGCAGCCACCGCATTCAACCATAAAAACCACGATCTATGGCAGCGATGGGTAATGTTGTTGGGCGAAGGGTCACGAGATGGCGGAACTTGCGGTGGTCATTCAGTGGTGGGGTGCCGATGGATGAGGCTGTGACGGCGCCGGTGGATGACACTTGGGGAGGGACCGTTCTGTATGGATCGAAGGCTTCAACCGATTCAGATAGGTATGCAGGGTGGTGGGTCTGATTCGGATCTACTATGGCGGAGGTCATCGACGACAGTAGAAGAGAGGGGGTAGGGGTGATGGAATGGGAGGAGGGAGGGCAAGGGAGTGGGGCTGCGGTGCGGCGATGGCCGCCATGACAGAGACTGATCGGGGGAGAGGAGGCAATGGAGTTGAGGGATGATATGATGCAGATGGTATAGGGTAAGGATGTGGACATGAGATGAATCTAACGATGATACGAGATATCTCACCGTGAGAGACTTAAAGTGCACGCTCACGCTAGCCATCACATGTCACAACTTCTTACACGTGTATGTATGCACCTCTTCCTTATGATATGACCTTATCTACATTGCAAATACCAAGAATGTCCGGGCCCACGACATTTGATTGTGTTTACGGCCTGCATTTTTTTAGTATCACACAAGGGTCCAATCCTCAAATACACTTCGATATTTTTTTTTAGCTAAAAAAAAAAAAAATTAGTGGAATTGAACATGATCGAGTTGGAGAACGTCTTCATCAACCTAAACCAATTTTCCTCAATCATAATCAAAACAGTTTAGGTTTTAAGGGGGGTCTCGAGTTGATATTTTTTTATGATATAAATTATATTTATTAAAACAATATCTGTTAAGATTTTAAAAATTAAAAAATAAGATAATTGAGATGATTCATCTACAAAGGTTGAAAAAAAGTAGAATTTAATATACAAACCGACAAAGGTTGGTTCAATTCAAATTAAACCAAAATCAACTATCCTATCTATTCAAATCATATTTTATGGGTTGGTTTGGAATAGGTTGATTTAGCCATCAAATCAAACTATACCCATAATGTTTGGATAAATGAAGTGGAGTGGTTAGTAGTAGAATAAAGTGATATAAATATACTAACTTATTGTTTGAGAGATCCTTAAGTAATAAAGTGAAATGAATAATAATAATAATAGTCCAAACCAGTTCATCCTACTGAAATATACTCTTTTCAAGGAGGGTTTGTTGTATTTGGTGTAAATATATGGTGTGTGCATAAAGCTAGGCAGCATTAAATAATTAAATAAATTTTGTATTACCAATATATTTTATATTTCAAAATGATAATATACAGTAGTTTATATTCTTGCTCGAGTATCTCACACCATTTGAGTGGAAATTAATCTCATTCGGGGTAGTGTAACTTCCTTTATTAGTGCACTGATAATGTGATTTTACATCATGTTTTCTATATACTTTTGCATGCATTTTGCATATAGATTAGGCATTCTTTATTTGATTTTAGTTAGATTTTCCTTGGAACGGGTGAAGCGGTTTCTTGGTGTTGTTTTGCAGGAATTCAATGTAAAAATGATCAAAATCAGCCTTGGTGGAGCTTGGATGAAAAAGAGCTTGAAAAGTGAAGAATTTGAGCCAAACAGAGCCCATCACGGCCAGGACGTGATGACCATCACGGCCGTGATCAAGCTGAGCAGAAGGCAAAAGTCAGAGACTGTCACGGCCTGCCCGTGATATGCATCACGGCCGTGACCTACCAGAAATTCAGGATTCGCGTCGCGAACAAAGGGCTCGCCTCGCGAGAACCCATTTTGTGCTAATTCGCCCACTCCAGAAGCCGTCACGGCCTGGCCGTGATGGTTATCACGGCCATGACGCGCGACTGATCTATAAATAAGGCTGCGCTGAACAGAAAAGGGAACTGACTTCTAACCTAAAAAAGGGTCTAGAGGGAGGCACTTGGAGGCTATGGCTGGGCTAGGGTTTCAACCCTAGAAGGGAGCCAAGAGAGGTTGCTTTGAAGAAGAAGGAAAGCTCACATGGAGCCTCTTCTCTCCTCTTCTCCTATTTCTCTGGTTTGGTTTTCGTTGTATATGAGTAGTTAAATTCCCCTATTGTTGGGGTTAGATGTAGCTTTTCTGAACTTGTTTGTATTTGATTTGGTGTTTTAATGCAAGTCTCTATTTCTTTATGAGTATGTGATTCTGTGCTTAATGCTTTCCTTGGATTAGCTACCCATAGGAATGATATGTTGCTTTGATAGATGACTGAAAGGTTGGTGTTAAGGCATGCTCATGAATCATATGCCAAGTAGTTCAAGAATCTAGACATAGGTGTTGAATGCTTGCAATCTTATAAGTCTTGACTTAATGCAAAATCACAGATTAATCCACCTAAGACATTAGGGTTTGATTTGGGGTTTTAGGCTCAATGCACCTAAGACATTAGGCTTGAGTATTTTAGAAAAGGCTTGATTGTCATAATTGAAGTAGTGCTTGTGTTGATAATCATTTCATTGCAATTAAGGGAGGATTAGTGTAGTCTAACCCTAACAATCTTAGCCACATCTCTGTTTGCATACCAAGTGTTTGACAAAATTCCCAAAAGACCAAAAATATTGTATTGCTTTGTTTTCTGTTTTGATATCTCATACCATAGTTTAGTCTAGATAGTTGTTGAGTTTGTGAATTGGTAATTGACTTCCGATCCCTGTGGATACGATAACCGGTCTCACCACCGTATTACTTGATTGCGACGATGTGCACTTGCCTTTATATTCTAAAAATCACGCAACATGCACCAAATAGTATACACAAAGTGCATAGAACAATCTTTCTAGAAAAAGTCAACTAGCATCAGATATTCAAAAGTATGCTATTATTTTTTTCTTCCAATTTTTCTTCTGCTGGGGAAATGATCTGTTTAGTCAATGGGTTTAGTGAAGAGATCTTGCTCCAAATCAACTCCTGAGATTGTGCTAGGAAACTACGTCGTTTCTGTTGTTGAGGAGCATGCCTAGTCAATTGACAATTATACACTATTGAGATTTGGGTGGGGTTTCCTCCTTCATGCATTGATGTGGTAATTAATGAAGCGCAGTTGTAGTCTTGTAGAGATCATTGGATAGTGAATGATTTTTTTTAATTTTTTTTTTCCATACGGTTTGCATGACTTATCAAGTCAACGAAGTTCAAATTCGGCGAGTTCAATCCGGTTTTTGTCCAGATTATTGCATTTTGGATTTGATAAATGGTTCGACCGGCTAGAATACCGGTTCAATGGCATGATCCTAGCTGAGTTTTATACCAATGGTATAAACTCGTTGTTTTGTTTTTCAATTCATCAACCTTTCTCTCACCAATTTTCATATATCTAATCATCATCATCATCATCATCTCATTCACCACCATGTGCTAGTGGAGTACTTTTTAGGCATATATGATTAATCATGTCCACGTAAGAGAATCTCCGAGCGGGAACTTATTATACCAACTTGCATATATATATATATATATATATATATATATATATATCATGTGAGGTAGGTGGCTAGCAAGTCAAATTATGTAGCAACTAGAATATAAAAACATTAAGAGCTTGTTTGGGAATATGGTTTTCTCCGAGTTTCAGCTGTTTTGTGGGCAAAAAGCTGTTTTATGATAAGCAAGTTGTGTTTGGGTCAATTGATGAAAATTCAAAAAAAGCTTTTTAACCCCAAAAACGCTGTTTTATGACAAGCACCAACATAGGACTGTTTTTCTAAGAAGCTTTTTTTTTCCTTCCTGCGTTCTTGTCCTCCTGACACATTCCTTATCTCTCCAACCAAAAGTAACATGCTTTTTTTCTTCCTGCATCAAAAGTAACGTGCTTTAGGCTCATATATATTTTTTTAATATAAAAGTGATTATTTTTACATCACCCAAACAAAATAGATTATCTTAAAATAGCTTTTCAGTAAACATACCCAAACGAAAATAGATTATGATTATAATCGATTATCATAATAATCGATTATTTGAAAACAGATTATCAGCATAATCTTTTTTTTCCAGCTTTCCCAAACACACTCTAAGTGCCTAAAAATGAGCACTCTTTTAACAACCAACTTGACCGAGGCGGCTGGCGAACAATAATATATAAATATGCAATGGGAATACAAAAATTTTAACTAAAAAAAAAATATTTATTTGTTCAAATTGAAAAAACACATAAAAAATAACACAAATTAAATATCACTAAAAATGGGAAAGGATAAGTCTGTGAACAAACTCACATCATCCAAGTTAATAGCATAACACGACAAAATGCCTAAAAATATGACAAAATCAAAGTGACCGGAATACCCATGCATCCGGATGTGTAACGTTGATGCCAAAGTCTTGATCAAATCTATAATGGATCGAAGATGATCTGCCAATCTGAACCAAACGAACACCACAACAAGACGGGAAACCAAATGACACCGTAACAAGCCAAAAACACCGTCACACGCAGATGACGAAAACACGAAAAAACACAAAAGAAAAACGAGATTTATTTGAAAACACTACTTATTTAGATAAAAGAAGAAAAGAAAACTAAGTAGAGGAGTGATTCCAGATAAAAAATGATCCAAAACCACAATCTTTCAGTGGACGAGGAAGAAGGAAAATAGAAATAAAGTGAAGGTTGAGAAAGAGAGACCATTATAGGTTTTGTGGTTTTTGACAGGAAAGATTACGAATTGAAAACATTAGATGATTGGGATTCACCGATTCCTTAATATTATCGACATATCGTCTGCAAGAGAAACTGACGTAACATAAGCTTTATTCAAAAATTTGCCATGATTATATATCCCCTTATAAAAAAAAAGTTAGAGGTAATGTATATTTTACATTTATGTGTGTGACATAATCAAAAATAAAAATAAAAATAAATAAATATAACCAAATGATAAAATTATAAAAGCATAAAATGAAATGAGTAAAAATATGTGTACGCAATTTCTTAGCATTTTCAAATGATGAATACCCAAAAAGAAATAAAGCAAAGAATCGATATATAGGCTTTTTGACATTTTTGGACAAATTTTGAAGGCATGTGACTGCATTATGGAGGGGGATAGAGGGGCCATCTTTTGGAATCGTGTCGTCAATAATTGCTCGGACACTTGAGTCAAAAATAAATAAATTATTAAAAAAAAAGCTATACATGAAAAGTTTCACTTGCACAAATTAAAAAATATTTTAAAAAGTGGTGTTATTAGAGTAAATTATTTTGAAGAAAAAAAAACAGCACATTGGATTACAGAAGTCAAGCCAACGTTATTAGATTGTTATTTTGCCTATCTAGTTGCATTTGTATAAATATTGTAGACTAGACTTTGCCTTTTGCCTTTTTTTTTTGGGTAACTTGCCTTGTTGAAAATCTTCATCAGCCAAACAAACTTCATCATCCATTTCAATTTCCAAGTGTTCCCTATAAGTAATATCTAACACCAATCTCAAATATCCACAGTTGAGTTTAAACTTTAAGGTTTCGACCTAAAAATCTTAACATCATATACACACACGAATGATAGCTACAGTTGCTTTCAAATTCACTTCTAATAAACCATGTTGTCTGCTTCATCTAGTCTCCACTTCCTCAATATCATTCATTGCTTCAAAGTTTTTCTTCTTTTCCTCAACCTTTCCCTTCCAATAGTTCAATCATTATCCTTCAACATAACCAATTTCGATGATGCTGAGAGTGCAAGCAACATGGCATATGAAGGTGATGGCAAACCAACAAACGGATCCATAGAGCTCAACAAAGTCAGCTACTACTTTCGTGTTGGAAGAGCAATCTATGGCCAACCCCTTCACCTTTGGGACTCATCCACAAATGTTGTAACAGACTTCACCACCCATTTCACATTCACTATCGATAGAGTTAACGACACCACATATGGTGATGGCTTTGCCTTCTACATGGCTCCACTTGGTTACCAAATTCCGCCAAACTCAGGTGGTGGCACTTTTGGACTATTCAATGCTACCACAAACAGCAACCTGCCTCAAAACCATGTTTTTGCTGTCGAGTTTGACACCTTTGTTGGCTCAACTGATCCGCCAATGCAGCATGTTGGCATCGATGACAACTCGCTCACATCGGTCGCTTATGGGAAGTTTGATATCGACAAGAACACTGGGAACCCATGTCATACTATCATAACTTATGATGCTTCTACCAAGACCCTCACCGTGTCTTGGTCCTTCAATGGAAGCAGAAGCAACAGTAATGGTAATTCTATGCCCAATTCTTCTTCTCTGTCTTATAATATTGACTTGATGAAAATTCTACCAGAGTGGGTGAATGTTGGGTTTTCAGCTTCAACTGGGTTGTCCACTGAACGAAATGTTATTCACTCTTGGGATTTTAGTTCAACTTTAAATTCCAATGATACAGAGTTAAACAGAAAAGGGAAAAAATCAAACATGGGTGTTATACTAGCTGTTGCAGTAACATGTCCAATTATTTTGGTGCTAGTGGTAGTTACTGCTGGTTGGTTAATCATCAGGAAGAGAAGAAGAAGAAGAGCCAATTTTGATGGTAATGAAAACCTTGGAGACAACTCAGTGGAATTTGATCTTGATAAAGCAACATTTCCTAGAAGATTTGATTACAGCGAATTGGTTGGTGCCACGAATGGTTTCGCGGATGATAGGAGGCTTGGAAGAGGAGGGTCTGGACAAGTTTACAAAGGGGTTTTGAGTTCTATGGGGAGAGTGGTTGCTGTGAAAAGGATTTTCGCGGACTTCGAAAATTCGGAGAGAATCTTCATCAACGAAGTGAGGATCATAAGCCGTCTAATTCATCGAAACTTGGTGCAATTCATAGGATGGTGCCAGGAGCAAGAAGAATTGCTACTAGTATTTGAGTATATGCCTAATGGAAGCCTTGACACTCATCTCTTTGGTAACAAAAGAACTCTGGCATGGGATGTGAGGTACAAGGTAGCATTAGGCGTGGTCACCGCGCTTCGCTATCTTCACGAAGATGCAGAGCAGTGTGTCCTTCATAGAGATATCAAGTCAGCAAATGTTTTGCTGGACACAGATTTCAGCACCAAGCTTGGTGATTTCGGGATGGCGAAATTGGTGGATCCTAGATTGAGGACTCAGAGGACAGGGGTGGTAGGGACATATGGATACTTGGCGCCGGAGTATATCAGTGGAGGGAGGGCTAGCAAAGAATCAGACATTTATAGTTTTGGGGTTGTGGCTTTAGAAATTGCAAGTGGGAGAAGGACTTATCAGGATGGAGAATTTCATGTGCCTCTGATAAATTGGGTGTGGCAACTCTATGTGGAAGGGAATATTTTGAATGCTGCTGATGAGAGATTGAGCAAGGATTTTAATGTAGATGCAATGATAAGCTTGCTCACATTGGGATTATGGTGTACGCACCCAAATGACAAGGAAAGGCCAAAAGCAGCACAGGTGATTAAGGTTCTTCAGCTAGAAGCACCATTACCAGTGCTTCCACATGATATCCATGAGTTACGTCCTCGTCTTCCAACACCTGCCCATTATTCCTTTCAAACACCACCCATTACTACCAGCCTTGTTCATGTTGGACGTTAATTTGCTGAGGGAGGCAATGTCTTTCATGTGGAATTGATTTTGTTTTTCTGGTGTAATTAGTTAGGTTCAAATTCAAACAAGGGAATGATTTTTATTGGTACATATACCTTCTGTTTCTACTTATTATATTCCATGCACTTATTATTTGTTAACTTGAAAAATAATTGGGGCAGGTAATCTATTTTTTCTTGTGAGATTCTATCCAAAGTTGCAGAACACCTTTATAAATTATTTTCCTAGATTGCTATTGCTATGTCAGTGTCATAGTTTCAAGAATCTCACTTCTTTTTTATTCTTCCAGGTAATCGCCCAGCCACCACCTACTAGTCAAGGATCTATCCATTAGAATATCTTGGGATTACTACACGTATATACCTAGCACTAAAAAATGAGGCAAACAATTTAGGATTTACACTAAACAATAGGGTATATAGAACCATGGGACAGGCGCACATATAACTATACAAGTAATACAATACATACCATACATATGCAATTAAGACTACTACTTTGTCGGGATTACATAACTACATGGGTTACCTGATACGCATCACCTACTAAATGCAGTAATCCACCACATCATCCAAATATCCATACATGTATAACAGATTTCAATGAAAGACTATATAAGTTCTGGGCCACTGGCTGTATATATAAAGTGAAAGAAATATATTGAATCACTTCAATGTTGACCAAGAATTTCAGTTACAGGGATGTTTACAAAGCCATACAATTAGAGATGTTATTCTTATATATTTTCCAATGCGTATCAACCCTCGATGAGATGGTTCAATGGTTGGTCCTTGCAAGTGCTACACATATACAAGTGTTTTGCAAATGTACAATTTCTAACCACGTGTATATATATATACAAGTGGTGTAAGGATCCGTGCAACGCACGGATGAAACAGAGGTAGCAGCATTAACGGACCAACTTCAAAATAGTAGTTGACTTCGTCTCAGAATGTGTGTATTATTTATGAATAGGAAACTTAACTATAACCAAACTTGAATATGTTTTTGGGCAAATTCTACCATGCACAAGTGTAATAGGTACTCTCATGGTGCACAAGCAAATTAAACTATTAGATTAAACAAGTTCATGGATCCTATTTTACTTCTCCCACACTAGATCAAACCCTTGGACCGGTAATCTTCCTCCACCCCAGGTCCCCCTTCTTCCTCAATCCCCCTTCTCCCTCTGATCCCACTTCTCTCTCATCCTCCCTTCCCCATCCTCCTCCAACCCAACCCTCTTATTCTTTAAGATAATAGATCAACTGCATCACTTGGTATGATGCATTAGAGGCATCCTTTTTGTACGCCTTCTTTACTGCTAATTTGTGGAAGGCTTAGCTGCATCGAAGCACCACTAGTGGAAAATATACATTAGACGGTAAAGGTTTACGTCAGTTAACCAAAAGCTAGACGTTAAAAAGGAAGCGGTGGCAGTCTTGTAAATATCAGAGTTCATTAATTCAATTTTAATGTCAGTTGTTTTAATGACTGACGTTAAAAGTGAAGTGACTCACTTTTAACGTCAGTTCAATAAAAAACTGACGTTAACAGTGAACATTTTAACGTCAGTTCTATAAAGAACTGACGTTAAAAGTAAGTCACTTCACTTTTAACGTCGATCCCTTACATCAACGAGCGTTAAAGGTTATTTTAATAATATTTTTTATCTAGTATACGATCCCTTCCGCATTGCCTTCCTCAAAGTTTCAGTTTCACATGAATTGCTTTGATGTTTTGTGTTTCTGTTTTTGAAAACTATAAGTTGAATCAATAACCCAAACCGGATCTCATTCATGAAGTCTCTGAATACTGATCGTCTGAGAAGATTGAAAGGGTTTTAAATCCTATAAAAAGTTACATTGAAAGGGTTTAAAATCCTAAACATTAAAGCTACATCCCATCAGAGAGTTTTATGAAATATACCAAAGGGAAAACTATACTCCGAAGACCTCAGAAAACTGGGGGGCATGAGAGAGCTCAAGAGAGAGGCAAAAACAGGTGCACTAGATTTGTTTCAAGCAAAGGCAGTGGTTCCAGAGACTTCCAAGACGGTCACTTGCTGCCAAAGCTGAGGTTTTGGAACTGTGACCCCGAGCACTCGATTAGCCCTCCAAAGGTGATTCTCGGAAGGTGATAAGGTGAGCAACTCACATAATGTAATTTACTCAAACTTATCACCCATGTAATGTAATTTACTCAAACTCGAAGTTGTTTGACCATTAAGACAAAGACCTTTGAGTCTAGGAATAGGAAGAAAGAGTGATGAAGTTAATCTCCACTACAGAGCCATATTGTGAAGCGAGAAAATTAAAAGGATGGAAGGAAGCTATTTATAGGAGCAGGGGATGAAGTTACTAAGCTATTCTCGATTTTGTTGAAAATTTACCTATAAACTTAATGCTCATTAAGAGGATTGAGTTACAAGGTGTATGGGTAAGTAGCACAAGATGAGTCAAAGGAATGAATGTTTTTGCAGATATCTATACACTTTTAACGTCGATTTTAAAAAACCGGCGTTAAAAGTGTTTTTCAAATAAAAAATATTAATTGTTAACGTCGACTTTTTATACAACCGACGTTAAAAGTTTGATTTTTACTTGATTAAATAAATAGCTGGCGTAAATAATCCTATATATTATAAACGTGCGAGAATGAATATTGGAAATAATGTAATTAATATACGGGAACTTGGCGCAGTCATCAATTAAGTTGACGTTAAAAATGAGGTGGTGGGTCAACTATTTGCGTCGATTCTATAAATAATCGACGTAAATAATTATGAAACTCATTTCATTGGTTGTCATGTCCCTGTTGTCCCTCTTAACGCAGATCACTCCATATAGATGCTGCAGTTTATTTCTAAACCTTTTTTATACAAGTTTATTTTTAATTTTTATTAATTAATTAGCTTGAATTAGTAAACAAATTATTGTGCAAATTAAAATAAATAAACACTTAACATAAAACAAGTTATATGTATAATCAAATCGTATGACATTGAAGCGATTCATAAGTTAAAATTACATGATTAAAAGATAAAAAATTTCTGCAACATAGCCCTAAAATATAAAAAAGTTTCTGCATCAACATCATTTTCTTCTCGGTCCTGTCATCGAAACTCCAATGGATGCATCACCTCCTCCACTTGAATTCCAAGATGCAAAGTAAATCCTCGATCACTAGCAACAAAGCAAAGTGAAATGGATCTTTGCATCTTTCTTCTTGATGGAGTTCCTTGATGCATCATCTTGAATCCACAATCACTTGCTTCCAAAGCAAAGTGAAAGGGTTGATGGGGATGAAATAAAGTGAGAGAATCACATTACGTGATTCACCCAACCTTAATATCCATGTAATGTAATTTACTCAAACTCAGAAGTTGTTTGACCATTAAGACAAAGACCTTTGAGTCTAGGAATAGGAAGAAAGAGTGATGAAGTTAATCTCACACAGAGCCATATTGTGAAGCAGAAAATTAATTAAAAGGATGGAAGGAAGCTATTTATAGGAGCAGTGGATGAAGTTACTAAGTTATTCTGATTTTCTTGAAAACTTATCTATAAACTTAATGCTCATTAAGAGGATTAGGTACAAAGGTGAATGGGTAAGTAGCACAGTAGTCAAGGGAATGAATGTTTTTACAGAAACTAATAAACCTTTAACGTCCGTTGTGTAATACAACTGACGTAAGAAGTTGTGAGTGTTTTTAACGTCAGTTTCTTAATACAATTTACGTTAAATATATGACATTTAACGCCGTTATTACTAACAACCGACGTAATAAGTGTGAGAGTTTTTAACGTCCGTTTATTAAGACAAGCGACGTTAAATATATGATCTTCAACGTCGAGTTTTACCAAAAGCGACGTAAAATGTTGTTTTATTTTAATTATAATTTACCCCCGCGCGCCTTCTCCACTTCTCTGTACGTCTTTTCTCTTTTCATCACGCTCAACCCTCACTCTCGCTCTCACTCTGCCCTAATCGCGAGCTCATCTCCACCGCAACCACCGCGAGGGCTTCTTCTCCACCACCGTGAGGTACACTCTTAACCCCTAACTCTGTCTTTCCCGCTCATTCTTTGCAATAATTTGACATCTCTCTTTCCCCTGGTCTTCCCGCGCACTAACTCTCCTTGTCCCTCTGCTCTCAATAACCACATCGAACGTTGGCCACCACTCGAGCTTCCCCCCCAACCACCACGCGAGCGCCTATTTCTGGTGAGTCTTTAATTAGGGCACATTTTTTTATTCACGGTTTTGAGTGCATGCATGTTGCTCTGCTGGTTTGAAACTGTAGTCTCAGTAGTTGAAACTTGAAACTGTGAGTTTGAGTTGTTTGGAATGTCTCTATTTTTGGTTTTGAGTGTATGTTGAAACTGTAGTCTCAGTAGTTGTAACTTTAAACCGTGAGTTTAAGTTGTTTGGAATGTCTCTATTTTTGGTTTTGAGTGCATATTGCTCTGCTGGTTGATCTGTCACGGCCGTGATGCTCATCATGGCTAGGCCGTGATCAGTTCTGCCTATGAGGGTCTGGTTCAGTTGGCACGTTACGGCCGTGACCAATGCTTGGCAATGTTCAAAAACTATAGTTTTCAATCTCCCGTATTGTCCTTATATTGGATATATAGATGTTTTGTATATCTACATGACCTATCTAGTTATTTTTATTTATACTTCTGTATTTATTTTGAGTTATAACCTATGTTAATACATATATATTGTTTCTGAATAGGCATACATATGGATCAGTCGGATAGCCCACATGCACGGGAGGACACTGTGGGGGTTTCGCAGGACCCGATCACGCCTACGCCTGATTCTAGTGTAAGTTTACATGTTATATACTATCTTTAGTCCTTCTTGTTAATGTAAGTTTATAATGTTACAACCCTCTATTTTATCATTTTTTTTGTCCATACAGTCATCACAGGCTCATAGGAAACGGGGTAGAGGAGCCACCTCGTTGAAGAAACTAGAGAAGGACGGGCAGAGCGGACAGAAGCTTGAGGTGTCCTTCGATGCTAATCTAAATTCCCAGGGACCCCGTGCTAAAGAATTTAATAAGTGGGTGTTTCTACAAGCGAAGCAAAGACGTAAGCATCAACTACAACCATCGGAATGACGTTCCACGTAAGCGTTAAGGATCAGATTTGGGAGGCTATCACGGTATTTTACCTTTACATTCGTTTGATTTACATTATTAGATAATTATCCGAGTTATAATCCATCCAGTTGTTATATATGTATCTAATGTGTAGGTAGCTTGGACTGTGCCAAATGACGAGGATCATCGTCATAAATGTATGAAAATGGCATCAAAGCGTTGGAATGGGTTCAAGCATGATCTTACCAGGTACTATGTATCCGGGAAGAAGCGGCTTGATAAAATGTTCTCGGATTATCCCTGGATTGATCAGGATACTTGGTATATGTTTGCCAGGAGTCGAGAGGATGAAGAATTTCAGGTTGGTTGATTAAGTTAATTTTGTATGCTTATTATAGATCATTTAACTGTATTTAATTATGTGTTTTTGTTTGAATAGGCTAAGGCAAATAAGGGTCGGCAGAATCAGGCGAAGAACGTCCACCGCCACACCATGTCTCAGGGTGGGTACCATACTCGGATCCAGCAGATGATGGCGGATAGGATGAGGGCGAAGCAGGAAGAGCACTCTGCTAGGATTGAAAGAGGAGAGGTGCCTGAGGGCACACCATCAAGTCCTCCGTCGGACATCGACCGCGAGGATGTCTGGTTAGCCGACCGCATGACAAAGGCGGGATCTTTTAAAGTTGATGCCACTCGCGAAGTGGCAGATAAGATTGTAAGTAAATAATTAACTTGATTTCAATTGATATTTGTATAGATATTTGCAACACTTTTCACTTGCACGTTTTTTTCATTTTTTTCATTGTAAATGGATCTTAAAGCAAAATCCTCCCGGGCGCATTCGTCCCTTCCCGGACGGCAGGACGTCTTGATGACTGCTCTAGGCAAGAAAGACCATCCTGGTCGGGTTCTCGGTGTTCCTGGGAACGTGACCATCAAACAATATTATGGCAAGTCTGCTTCACGAAAGCGGGTGGTCAATGAAGCATCAATTTTGGCTGACATTACTCAGCACCTCATGTCCAACCCAGATATTACAACACATCTGATGCAAGGCTTAATAGCCAACCCAGAATTCAAGCAGGCGCTTGCCAGAGAGCTTTCCTCCGTCGGTACATCCCAGGACACCGCAAGGCTTGCCAACGCTTCACATGTGAGCACAAAAGATAGTTTTAGTATGGCACATGTGGAGGACGATGAGTTGGCAGCTAGGGAGCGGGAGTTGGAAGTCCAGCGCCATGAGCATGAGTTGGAAATGAAAAGGCGTGAGCTTGAGTTGGACTCCAAACGATGTGAGCTCGAAATGTTAGCAAATGTATTTATTCATTATTAATGTCCAAATTAGTCAAATAATTACTTGTGTTTTTTTTAATTATCAAAAACTTATATATTTTATTTTTCCTAAACTGAAGGCCAAGTCGACGTCGGTGTCGCTGTCACCTATCACTCGTTTGTTCTCACTTGGTGAGGATTATGCGTTTGAGATTTTTGAATGTCCATTGGATCACGATGGATGGGTGGCACGCCCAGATCAACAGAGGATATTTTCCTTCGTTGGTGACGATCTCGGGAACGCCTGCAGAAATAACATCTGGATGAACAGCAATGTCATGAGTCTCTGGTGCACGTAAGTTAATTTTAATTTTATAACTTATTTATTTTTGGTATTTTTCCATTTAATAATTTATTTTAATTTCAATATATATATTATGTAATTAACATCCACACCTTTTCATATCTTAGGTATCTCCATCGTCTACAGCTTGATAAGGGCGTTGCATCAGTTTACGGTTTCTTAGATCCGTCAATCCTTCTGCCCGAGTTCTTTCTTTGGCGATGCATTGAGTAAATACTTAGGGAACTTGTTGGGAGACAATCCGAAAGAATTATATCTGGCTCCCCTACTGTATGGATCGCCATTGGCAGTTGTTCGTACTTCACCCGTCTAGGCATACTTGTCATATTCTTCACCGCTCTCTCCACCATGATCCTCCACCGAAGGTGGTGGAAGCTGTAAATATGTAAGTAACTAATCTTAAATTTAATTTAAGTTTTAATATCTGTTGTTTTTAGTTTATTACACACATGATATATGAGTTTGTTAATTGATCGACATGATTATTTGTTTATGATAGCGCGCTGAAGGCGAGTAGCATAAGTTGCGCCAACGGGAGAAGTAGGACTTCTAAAGCTAAAGTAAATCCTGTATGGAACATCCTCAAGGTTTGGTAGTTTATTTATCAAATAATTAATATTATAATTACTAATTTATGTGTATATTCAACTGACGTTGAAATTAATTTTGTTGGTAGTCTCGATTTCAAACTTACAGTTGGTCGTGCGACTATTATGTGATGCTTCATATGCTGAACATAGTCTCCGTATCTATTACGGATGGATGGAAGAAGGCAATATTTAAACAACTTGTTAAATTATATATTATAGTTTTGAAGATGACTTGCATTGATGTTATTGTTATTATTTGAATGTGTCTAGGCATTTATCGACCAATCGCCTATTGAAGAAGAAGAGTTAAGAGACTTGAGGATGCGCTTCGCTGAATTCTTCTTCAAGTATGCGGCTGAAAAAGGAATTGCCAACATACCTCCGCACTACTTAGATAAATAGTTTTTTTGTTAGACTTTAGAAACCAATTAATAACATGTATATATATATCCTTAGATAGTTTTGTTTTTTAGACATTGGAACTAAAATTTATTTATATATATACATGGGTTTTGGTTTTAAGTCCCCCCATTGTTCAATTTTCCTTTGCAATTCTGTAATGTGTGTGATATTCTGTGTTACTAGGACTGAATCCAGGGATAAGTCGAGGGAGTGATATTTTAAAACTGAATTTAAAAAAAAAAAACCTATTAACGTCGGTTGTATCAAACAAGCGCGTTAATAGTATTTTTATAAAATATACAAGACACTATTAACGTCGGTTGTTTATTACAATCGACGTTAAAATTAAAACTTTAACGCCGTTCTTTATAACAAGCGGCGTTAGTTTTAACAAAATCAACGTCCGTTGTATTAAAGAACTGACGTTAATAGTTTTAGTTTAACGTCAGTTGTTTAAAAAACCGACGTTAATTTTTACAAAATTAACGTCGGTTTTGATAAGGAACTGACGTTAATAGTGTTATATTTAACGTCAGTTCTCAACTGACGTTAAAATATTAACTATTAACGTCAGCTGTATTTACGTCAGTCAGTATTCTGACGTAAAAAATCAATTTTAACTGACGTAAAAAGCACTTATTGCACTAGTGCACCCCTGTTTTGCAAGGTCATATGCACCACTCTGTTTAATCTGCAAGCCATGAGGTACTGAATATCCTCAATGGTTCCATTGTAAGTAAACCAGGAGAATTGAATATCCTCAATATTTTCATAATGTTTAAAAAATTAATACTTGACAAACTTGAATCCGGTGTGTTGTGGTATGCTCCACCTTGAGCAATTAGGTGGAGAAGGATTTTTTTTTATTACTAAAGTATAAGGTTTATCCACCAAAAAAAGGATATTTTTTTTATTCACCAAAAATTTAGAAAGTTTATCATCGGTGACCATTGTCAAAGATAACGCGAAATGGGAAAAAGTGCAAGTCATGCTTAATTACTTTTTTTATTACGAGCAGGATGAACACCCGCCGTCACCATCTGCTAACCCACGATGGACATAAAGGCAATTCCCACATTTTTGCTGCTGAAAGAGGAGAAAGAGTAGGGGGATCAGAGAAGAAGAAGGGGGCTGGGGTGGAGGAGGATAAGTGGGTTTATGGGGTTTAATCTGGTGTGGGAGGAATACAATAAGATCTATCAACTTTTTAAATCCAATGGTTTAATTTACTTGTGCATGGTGGTACTACCCAACACACTTGTCCACCGTATAAGATAATAAATGATAATGGTTAATGATGTTTAAAATTGTGCTACTTGAATATAAAACTGAATATTTCACTATATCATAATAAAAAGGACTACAAGATATATATAGACTTGACTATGCACTTGATTCCTAGAATATTAGAAATCTATGCTAAGTCCTAGAAGAAATATACAATGAATATAAGAATACAATGGATGGGACTCCACCGTCCACATATATTAATTGTATTTTTAACACTCCCCCTCAAGCCGGAGCATATATGTCTTGTGCAACCAGCTTGCCACATATGTATGCTATTCTAGGACCCCGTAAAGACTTAGTCATCATATCTACAAGTTGATCTCTAGTACCCACAAAGGAAGTCTTAATGATGCCCGAGAGGATCTTTTCCTGGATGAAATGACAATCAACTTCTATATGCTTGATCCTCTCGTGGAAGATAGGATTTGAAGAAAGATACAACGCTGATTGGTTATAACAAGCAAGTTCTATAGGACCTATATCATAAAACTTCAACTCTTGGAGAAAATATTTTAGCCATAGGAGTTCACAAGTAGTATTAGCCATAGCACAATACTCTACTTCTGTGCTTGATCTTGCAACAACAGTCTGCTTCTTACTTTTCCATGAAATCAGATTACCTCCAATAAGCACACAGTAGCCTGAAGTAGACCTCCTATCACTAGCATCACCGGCCCAATCTGCATCTGTATACGATGATATTAGTGTGACCCCTGTCCATATAAACAATCCCTTTACCAGGTGATCCCTTGATATATCTTAGGATCCGGACAACTGCATTCCAATGACTGTCACATGGTGAGTTGAGAAACTGACTTACAACACTGACCGGAAAAGCAAGGTCTGGTCGAGTCATGGTGAGATAATTTAACTTCCCAACTAATCTTCTATATCTGCATGGGTCAGTATAGGGATCCCCTCATTAGGTAGAAGCTTTACATTTGGGTCCATAGGAGTATCAACAGGTTTACAATCTAGCATCCCTGTTTCTTCAAGAATGTCAAGGGCATATTTCCTCTGAGAAATGGCAACACCTGTTCTTGATCGAGCTACTTCAATCTCAAGAAAGTACCGCAATTGTCCAAGATCTTTGGTTTGAAAATTTTTAAACAAGTGTTGCTTCAATTCCTTAATGCCTTCTTGATCGTCATCTGTAATAACAATATCATCCACATACACCACGAGATAAATACGTTTATTCAAGGATGAGCATTTAAAGAATACAGAATGATCTGCCTCGCAACCAACCATGCCAAACTGCTAGATGACTTTACTGAACTTCCCAAACCAAGTGTGAGGTGATTGTTTTAAGCCATACAAGGACTTCTGTAACCCGACTCTTATAAAATTTACCATATAGATGCAATGGACGGTCATCCTGTGGTGATGGATCATCACAAAGGAATAGGCAGGATTTGAGATGGAGTGGAGTCGGATGTAGCTGATGTGACAAAATAGGGGGTATCTGTTGTTTTGGCTTCAAAGACTCAAGGGGGGGGGGGGGGGGGGTGAATTGAGTTTTCAGAAATTCTTCCTTTTCAAAAACTTTACTTTTCAAATCAAAGTTGCCTCAGGATCTTTTACAAAAATAGTGAAGGGCTTTTTATGAAATCTTGAATAGAAGGTGATGAGGATATGAAAGATTAATTCAGAAAGATAAATCAGTTCATCTGTCACTTTAGTGGACGAGCGCTTCTATCACTTGTGTAGACGAGCGCTTCTGTCACTTTAGTGGACGAGCGCTTCTGTCACTTGTGTTGGACGAGCGCTTCTATCACTTTTTTTGGACGAGCGCTTCTATCACTTTAGTGATTGAATCAAATAGATGTATTGAATCAAACAGAAATAAGTTCAGTTTCAAAACTCAGTAATAACAAAATGCGGAAACTGATTAAACCTTTAAAGATTAAGAACAAGTTATGCAAGTTTCAGATACAAGCATTAACAATCAAGAACAAACTTGCAGGTTTCAGTTTCAGTTATCAAGAACGCTTTTAATCAACTCAGTTTTGAACAATTAATAACTCAAGATTGATTGCAGTAATACTTTGGTTTTAATTCAAATTAAACAGATCAAGAACTGATATCAATTGAAAACATAGAACATCAAGATCACAGTTATATGCGCAAGATAGAAATTAAAGAGTTTGAGTTTAGAGATACTACACAACCAGATTTATCTTGGTTCAATCACCACCACTGTGACCTACATCCAATCCCTACTCCACCTGTGGGTTTTCACACACTAACACAACAAGCTTTAGCAAGGTAGCTTGAAAAACCTTTACACCACAGAGCCCTCCTTCACCTCGAGATACCACACTCTTGAGAAGAGCCTCAATGTTCTTCCTTAGGGATACCTCACCCTAATCACACAGAGAGACTCCATCTCTCTTTACAATCAAATAGAACGAAAAGATTGATTTCTAAACTCTCAATAGTCAGATATGCAAATTGAAGCACTTATGAGAAATGAAACACTCTTTTTCACAATAAAGCTCAAGAAAGATGATGAATGATTTTCAAAAATGATCTCTCAAATTGATTTTGTAAACTTTCTGATCTATTGTTGTTGTTGTTGAAAGTGTTCCTTTGATCCCTCTATATATAGGAAACAAGTTATAGTCATTGGGATCAATTAAAACAGATTTGGGTCTGATAACAAAATCTGTTTTCTTTATTTTGGTTCTTGAACGGGGGTTGAGTATATGGCTGTATTAACCAATTTCATACTGGTAGTCTTGAACTTGGTTAATCCATCAGTACATTCATTCAATACATCTATGTATTGAATCAAGAACCTTAAATTCATTTGTCAGTTACAGTAGCAGACATACATCCATTGATTACATGGATGTTCCTGACAAATAATTTTCTTATTTCCAAAAATCATTTTCATAAAAAAAAACTTATTCCTTTTAATGCAGGTTATGAAAATTGATTTTCTTCATGCATCTTTTTAGTTGAGCTATTTTGTAACTAAGAGATTTCTTTCTCTTACAAATCATCTAAGACTTAAATCTAAATTCTCCTTTAAGCTTGGTCTTGATGATCCTTTGATTTTTGACTTTGCTCTTTTGATTTCTACATGCAGCTCCTTGATTCCTTCAAGTTCTTCCTTGAAAATTTTCCTAGAATTTGCTTAATGAACTTGTTGACCACTGCTAGATACTTGTCTTTGCAATTTGACACTAAAACACTTGCACACACATTAAATTGTATTTGTCATATATCAAAATCTCTAAGTCATTGAGTCTTACAAACTCCCCCTTTTTGATTATGAAAAATCTTCTAACAAATTATAAGATCAGATTATAAGTGTAGCAGAAGCTTATAAGTGTTTTTGACAGATTTATATCATGGTATCAGAGCAGAAGTATATCAGAGCAAAAAAATATTATCATAGCAGAATTTGATTTACTCCCCATTAATCATGTAAGCTTATAAGCTCCCTCTCAACATATGCATGTATAATTTATTATTATCCCCTTTCTCTATATCATACTTTTTCCTCCCCCTTTTGGCATTATCAAAAAGGTAAAGAAAAGAAACATTCAAAGCAATAGAGAAGGCAAGCATTTAAACATTCAAACATAGCATATAAAATTTGTCATGATAGAGGGATGGTTTAGGTACTAGAAGGATTAAGGTTAGCACTGCTAGGGTTGCGGAATTAGGTGAGGAAAGAGTGGGTTTCAGAAGATTTGAAGTTTTGAAATAAGATTCTACATCGGCATCGTCTTCAATCCTCAGGGCTCGTAACCTAGTAGACGAGCTCCATATGCCACGTCATTGGACGGAGCTTCTTATTAAGGACTTAGCAAGTCCAAAGAACGTAACCTAGTAGACGAGCTCCATATGCCACGTCATTGGACGAAGCTTCTCATTAAGGACTTAGCAAGTCCAAAGAGTTGTGTGGATGAGCAGAATTAGAATCCTGTGTATTCTGAGTTTATCAGACTAAAAACACAGGGGGTCCATTCCTAATCAAATCTATTTCTTCTGAAACTCTCTTCTAATCATTCATAGATATTCCAAATCAAATCATACAAGAATCGGAGCATATTTACACAAAGATACAGTCATATAAACAGTTTCTTTAGAGATTAGATATAGGATTGATCAATTATGCCCAATTCTCTTCTAATGAAAAGGAAGATTTCCTTGTTCAAGGGCTTGGTAAAAATATCAGTAAGTTGTTTAGTTGTATCAACATATTCAATCTCAATTTCTCTACTTTGAATAAAAGTTATAATAGAGATCATGTTCAAAGTTAATTGTTGCATAGTAAGCAAAACAAATCATTCAAGGCTTCATCAATTTTCTTAGATTCAATTTGTGAAACAAAAGCCATATGATTATTCCAAGATTGATCAAATAACTTTAATACAACAATGTAGACATATTATACAATGATATATAAGTCAACACAGAAAGATTCACAATCACACATTAATAATGATAATTAGAAAACATATTCAATCAGTATTCTTTCTTTATTGTTACCCATTTTGTGTTTGGAGAAGGCTCTATATCATGATTCCAATTTTTGCTCTTCACCTTCCACCACACCTACAAAACAAAATTTCATGTTTGTGCAATAAGTACCCAACTTTTCTTGGGTCCTTCATGGTTAGAGTATGATAAAGTTCCTTTTGGAACCCATATTTGCCTTAACTGCAATGAATAATCATTTCTCAAATTGCAGAAAGCACCTTTTCTATTGCAATAATGACATCTAGCATATTGTGATGCATTAGCATAATGAGAAACATGAAATTTTCTAAAGGTTTTTGCCTTTCTCTCACTTTTGTACACTAAATCAACTTGGTTTTTCATTTTTTTTTTTTTGTTGTCCAAGTAATGCATTCAAGTTGTCTTTATCATTAGTAATTCTAGATAGATCACCATTCAAATGATTTATATGTTTCTCCAACTTAGGACAATTATCACATATAGGTGGTTCCAAAACAGTAGCCAATCTTTCTTTTAAGCACAATATTCTGTTTTTAATTCATCTAGCTCTTTGTTTAAAACAGAATTTTTCTCTTCTAGGCATGTGATGGTTTTCTTAAACTTAATTAGCAATCTAGCAAGTCTAATGGATTCTTTATGAAGTTCTTCAAAAGCATTTTGTAATTCATCAAAAGTAGGTTGTGAATCAGAATTACCTCACTCTCTGAATCACTCTTATTGCTGGCCATCAAGCACAAGTTTGCCTCCTCAGATTCAGATTCTTTAGTGGAATCTACATCATTATCATCCCAAGCAATGTAGGCCTTTCTTGGCTTTCTCCACTTCTTGTCATTTGAGTCAAACTTTTCTATTTTGTCGTTCTTTTGCAGTTTTGGACAGTCAAGCTTCATGTGGCCAATCTTTCCACATTCATAGCATGTGATGTTGTTGGAAGAGTTGTCACATTTGATGAAATTTTTCCTTTGAAAAGTGTATGGCTTTCTTTTGAAGTTGCATTTCTTCTTTAGGAACTTCTTGAATTTTCTAACTAGCATTCCCATCTCTTCTTCAGATTCTGCCTCTTGTGCTGAATCATTATCATCATTGTCTTCTACTTCTCTGACCTGTGATTTCAGAGCCAATCCCTTTTTCTTTTTGTCAGTTTCTTCATTCTCATTCAGTCTGTTCAACTCCAATTCATGCTCTTGCAGTTTTCCAAACAATGTGGCAATGGTCATTGATGAGATGTCTCTAGATTCTGAGATTGCAGTGACTTTGGGCTGTCATTCCCTGCTCAAGCATCTCATTACTTTGTTAATTTGATCCTCATTTGATATAGCTTTTCCAAGACCAGCAAGTTGGTT
Source organism: Sophora flavescens (assembly GCA_030762895.1). Classification (NCBI taxonomy): domain Eukaryota; kingdom Viridiplantae; phylum Streptophyta; class Magnoliopsida; order Fabales; family Fabaceae; genus Sophora; species Sophora flavescens. Next base: position 65,865,855 of record CM061066.1, on the reverse strand, counting down.
GACAATGTGAGTGAATCTCTTTTGCATTTCAGTTATAGGTTCTCCTTGCTTCATTCTGAACAGCTCATACTCATGTGTGAGGGTGTTCATTCTTGCTCTTTTGACATTTGTGGTTCCTTCATGTGTTGCTTGCAATGTATCCCACATCTCTTTTGCTGATTTGCAATTTGAAACCCTGAAAAACTCATCACGTCTTAAAGCAGATGTTACAATATTCTTAGCACGTGCATTATATTGAACTCTTTTCTTATCATTCTCATTCCATTCAGTTTTAGGCTTATTTCTTAGAGCACCATTAGCATCTACAGTGGAGGGGACAAATGGTCCATTCTCTACTGCATCCCATATGTCAACACCTGCTGCCTCAAGAAAGATTACCATTATTTCCTTCCAATAGATATACTCAGATCCATTGAAGGCAGGAGGGCGTGCAAGAGAAGCCCCTTCATTCAAACAGTCATTGGAAGCCATACTCTTATAGTTGTTAAGCCAAACTTAAGAGTTTAGCTCTGATGCCAATTGTTGTTTTGGCTTCAAAGACTCAAGAGGGGGGTGAATTGAGTTTTCAGAAATTCTTCCTTTTCAAAAACTTTACTTTTCAAATCAGAGTTGTCTCAGGATCTTTTACAAAAACAGTGAAGGGCTTTTTAGGAAATCTTGAATAGAAGGTGATGAGGATATGAAAGATTAATTCAGAAAGATAAATCAGTTCGTCTGTCACTTTAGTGGACGAGCGCTTCTGTCACTTGTGTGGACGAGCGCTTCTGTCACTTTAGTGGATGAGCACTTCTGTCACTTGTGTTGGACGAGCGCTTCTATCACTTGTGTTGGACGAGCGCTTCTATCACTTTTGTTGGACGAGCGCTTCTATCACTTTAGTGATTGAATCAAATAGATGTATTGAATCAAACAGAAAGAAGTTCAATTTCAAAACTCAGTAATAACAAAATGTGGAAACTGATTAAACCTTTAAAGATTAAGAAAAAGTTATGCAAGTTTCAGATACAAACATTAACAATCAAGAACAAACTTGCAGGTTTCAGTTTCAGTTATCAAGAACGGTTTTAATCAACTCAGTTTTGAACAATTAATAACTCAAGATTGATTGCAGTAATACTTTGGTTTTAATTCAAATTAAACAGATCAAGAACTGATATCAATTGAAAACTTAGAACATCAAGATCACAGTTATATGCGCAAGACAAATTAAATAGTTTGAGTTTAGAGATACCGCACAACCAGATTTATCTTGGTTCAGTCACCACCACTGTGACCTACATCCAGTCCCCACTCCACCTATAGGTTTTCACACACTAACACAACAAGCTTTAGCCAGGTAGCTTGAAAAACCTTTACACCACAAAGCACTCCTTCACCTCGAGATACCACACTCTTGTGAATAGCTTCAATGTTCTTCCTTAGGGATACCTCACCCTAATCACACAGAGAGACTCCCTCTCTATTTACAATCAAATAGAATGAAAAGATTGATTCCTAAACTCTCAATAGTCAGATATACAAATTGAAGCACTTATGAGAGTTGAAACACTCTTTTTCACAATGAAGCTCAAGAAAGATGATGAATGATTTTCACAATTGATCTCTCAAATTGATTTTGTAAACTTTCTGATCTGTTGTTGTTGTTGAAAGTGATCCTTTGATCCCTCTATATATAGGAAACAAGTTATAGTCGTTGAGATCAATTAAAACAGATTTGGGTCTGATAACAGAATCTGTTTTCTTGATTATGGTTCTTGAACAGGGGTTGAGCATATGGCTGTATTAACCAATTTCATACTGATAGTCTTGAACTTGGTTAATCCATCCGTACATCCATTCAATACATCTATGTATTGAATCAAGAACCTTAAATTCATTTGTCAGTTACAGTAGCAGACATACATCCATTGATTACATGGTTGTACCTGATAAATAATTTTCTTATTTCCAAAAATCATTTTCATAAAAAAAAAACTTATTCCTTTTAATGCAGGTTATGAAAATTGATTTTCTACATGCATCTTTTTAGTTGAGCTATTTTGTGACTAAGAGATTTCTTTCTCTTACCAATCATCTAAGACTTAAATCTAAAATTCTCCTTTAAGCTTGGTCTTGATGATCCTTTGATCTTTGACTTTGCTCTTTTGATTTCTACATGCAGCTCCTTGATTCCTTCAAGTTCTTCCTTGAATATTTTCCTTGATTTTGCTTAATGAACTTGTTGATCACTACTAGATACCTGTCTTTGTAATTTGACACTAAAACACTTGCACACACATTAGATTGTATTTGTCATATATCAAAATCTCCAAGTCATTGAGTCTTACTCTTAAATTGGGCTTTTTGGGCCTAACTCAACCCCACAAAACCGGCTTGTAAGGTGAGGATTGCCCAAGTCTTATAAGCACTACTTAGGCCATATCTCTAGTCGATGTGGGACTCTCAACACACCCCCTCACACTCAGGACTGGACATCTGAAGCGTGGACTAATGCGGGTGGAATAACATAGATCTCAACACACCCCATCACGGCACACCCATGCCTGGACATCTGGAGCGTGAACAAATGCGGGTGGAATAATAGAGATCTTGGCCTAATAACAGATCTAGGATAGGCTCTGATACCCTCTTAAATTCGGGCGTTGGGCCTAACTCAACCCCACAAAATCGGCTTGTAAGGTAAGGACTGCCCAAGTCTTATAAGCACTACTTAGGCCATATCTCTAGTCGATGTGGGACTCTCAACATCTTAAAATTTGGGCTTGGGCCTAACTCGACCCCAAAAGCCGGCTTGAAAGGTGAGGACTACTCAAGCCTTATAAGCACTACTTAGACCATATCTCTAGTCGATGTGGGACTCTCAACACACCCCCTCACGCTCAGGACTGGACATCTGAAGCGTGGACTAATACGGGTGGAATAACATGGCCCAATAACAGATCTAGGATAGGCTCTGATACCATCTTAAAATTTGGGCCTGGGCCTAACTCAACCCCAAAAACCGGCTTGTAAGGTGAGGACTACCCAAGCCTTATAAGCACTACTTATGTCATATCTCTAGTCGATGTGGGACTCTCAACACACCCCCTCACGCTCGGGACTGGACATCTGAAGCGTGGACTAATGTGGGTGGAATCACATGGTCCAATAACAGATCTAGGATAGACCCTGATACCATCTTAAAATTTGGGCTTGGGCCTAACTCAACCCCAAAAGCCGGCTTGTAAGGTGAGGACTACCCAAGCCTTATAAGCACTACTTAGGCCATATCTCTTCAAAAAATGTAACATCTGCAAATACATAAAAACGATGTGTAGAGGGACAATAACATCGATATCCCTTTTGCACAATAAAGTACCCAAGAAAGACACATTTAATAGCTAGTGCAGACAATTTATCACGACTAGGAGAGATTTCATGGACAAAACAGGTGGAACCAAACACACAAGGGGGAACAATATAAAGAGAATCTTAGGAAATAAAATAGAGTGAGGGATTTTATTACCCAAAACAGAGGATGGCATTCGATTTATCAGATAACAAGCTATAAGAACAGCATCACCCCAAAACTTCAAGGGTGCATTGGCATTTTTTAAAAGAGTTCGAGCTGTATCAACAAGATGACGATGTTTGTGTTCAGCAACACCATTTTGTTGTGGTGTGTGAGGACAACTAGACTGATGTATGATGCCATGAGAACTCAAAGGATATAAATGATGCAGAAAAATATTCTTTTGCATTATCACTGCAAAATATGAATTGTTTTTCTAAACTGATTCTTTATATGTGAACTAAAGGTTTGAAAGACATCAAATAACTCGAAACGATTTTTCATTAAAAATAACCAAGTGCATATTGAGAAATCATCAATGAAAGTAAAATAATACCAATAACCTTGAATGGAGGAATACGACTAGGACCCCAAACATCAGAGTGGATAATATCAAAAGTAGACATAGATCGACTACTGACACAACTAGGAAAAGATACTCTAACATGTTTTCCAAGTTGACACGACTCACAGTTGAAGGTCTTCAAATGTGAAAGATGAGGGGTCATCCGCTTTAACTTGTCTAGACAAGGATGACCCAGATGATGATGTAGGAGATCGACAGACTCTGAAACAGCACATACGGTGGATGAGGAGGATTGAAGGTAGTAGAGACCCCGTGATTCAGATCCAGATCCAATCGTTTGTCCCGTACTCCGGTCCTGTATAACAAACGAATCAGAATTAAAGGTTATGGAACAATTTAGAGTGTGAGTAATTTGGCTAATTGAAATTAAATTAAAGGGACAATCCGGTACAAACAAGACTGAATTTAAAGGTAAGAATGGAAGAGGTGAAGCTTGACCAATACCGACGGCTTGTGCCTTAGACCCATCGACAAGAGTAATACTGTGAGATGTTTTAGGGAATGACAACAGAGAGAAAAGAGAAGGATTACAAGCTAGGTGATCAGAAGCACCAGAGTCTAAAATCCAAGATCCAACAGATGCAAATTGAGAGAGACAAACTTTAGAATTACCAGTATGAGCAATGGTGGGTGACCCAGAAATCAAACAGGGGCTCAAGTTGTTCTTTTCTGCCATTGAAGAAGAGCAACAGAATACAGTATACAAACAGTAAGAAGATTCAAAGAAGGGGCAGCACAACGACAGACCCACAAACCAAACAGTGGCAAAACAGAACCGGAAGGAGATAGCGAACACGGAGGAGCTAGAAATCGGTGGCAGAAAAGACGACCGGGAAGGAGGCGCATGGATCACAAGCGCCGGAGAATGGAAATTTTGGCGGGGGCGTGTGAGGGTGCGTGGCAGCGAATCAGGCGGCAGCGGTTGGTGGAACGTCTGGTCGGCGACGTCTGAGGTGGTTGCAGGTGTTATTCCGATCACCGGAGAACTAAAAAACGACGGGTCAACGCTGGCAGCAGCTGAAACCCAAACAACAACACCAAGAAGAACCAAATAGGCTTTAGATACCAACTTGAATATAAAACTGAATATTTCACTATATCATAATGAAAAGGACTACTGTAACACCCTTCGTTACATTACTAACCCAAAACAAAATCAACGAAAATCCTTTAAAGGATTTAAAGTTAAAAACATACATGTCATAAAAATTTCGCAACTTAATCGGGTCTGAAAATACCTCATATTAATTAAAATAGTGATAAAGTATCCAAAGTGATAAAATAATAATAAATCTATACATCCAAATAAAATCAAAAGCCTCAAAACCGGGCGATCACTAATAAACCCAACGATAAATAAATAAACATATCTAGCCACATACGACTCCTTATTTAAGAAAATACTAACCAACTAGAAATAATAACTAATAGAATCCACTTAGTCTTCACGCCTCTTCAATCTCAGTGACGTCGTACTCGTGCTCTGAAAACAACACTTTTAATGAGATATAATCCCAGTGAATAAAAATCATTTAATGAAAAGGTTCGCAAATAGTGTTGTTCTCAGCCAGCGCGGTAACCGAAAAAACATACATGATACCCGTTAATTTTCAAAATAATAAATATAATAAATCTCCAAAATAATAATGTGTAAATTAATCAATGTCAAATGTTTAAGTCACAAGCTCTTAAAACCAACCACGGTTACATCTCATTATATTTAATCACATTCACCATGCAAACTCTATGCAATATAACTCCATGAACATGACTCGGTGATTCCCAGAATCACTTGACTTAACTCTTTGGTCCCCAGAACCGATGTGAATCCCAGATCCACTAAAGTCTATGAGCTCATATTCATGCAATGGCATCCCACTGTCTTCTCCATCCTAGATGGAGGTATCTAATCCATCCCATATGTGAATATTTTAAAAATATGATATCTCATCCCAGATGGTGATATCTCCATCCTATTCCCGGAATAGAATGTACACCGTCATCCCTTCCCGGAAGGTGATGACCAACTAATGCATAATGCATTATGTCATCCCAGATGACTATCAAGGTTTTCAAACTCTATGCGTCAATAACAATATTATACCATGCTAAGGCAATTTTATAACATCATCTAACATGCCAATCAATCACAAATAATTGTTCAAAATCATATTTTGGGCATATATCATTTCCTCAGGACATGACATATGATCTCATGCATCAATCTCAATGCTATATTATCATGACAAGACAACACCATAACATCATAAATCATAAATAATATAAAAGAGCATGCCACGATAATACTATTCATACCAAATAAACATATTTCTTAACAACAATTAAAGTGAGACTTGACTTATAACATACCTAAATAATAATGGATTAAATTCCTAATTACAAAAAAATTAACGCAAGTTGGTGAAACAATTGCGTCAGAGGGATGAAGTTTTGAGTCCAATTCAATAAGATTTGAGATAGTAAAAATGAAACTGACGCGGCAAGAGTTCTTATTTTTTTGTCATATATGAATTGGATCATATAAAAGAAATAGCAAGTTAGAAACATGATTTTCAATTCAGAGAGTTGTTCATGCAAAACAAGAAGCAACATAAAAGTATTTTAAGAATTTTCTTAAGAATGGATGGAATCCCAAAATTAATTGTATCATGGAAGAGTGAGCAAAGTTATTTTTACTCACCTTTAGTAGACCTCCAAAAGCTCCAAATATTATTTATAACAAATCCTAACGTTGTACCAACAATTCTTCTTCTTTCTACTGATGTTTTTGGATCTGTGCCAAATAGAATTGCTGCTCTGCTGTCTATTTTTTTGGTTTGGCGGCTAAAACTTCCCTTTCTCTCTATTCCCCATTTTTTTTGTTAAAATTCCACCCTTATTCTTTTTAATACATGCTAGAGTGTTATCATGGGCTAATAGCCTTAAAGCCCGGCCCAGTAGCGTGGCCAACTCACTTGCTTGCTATTGTTATATATTTTTATTAAAAAAATCAACATTATGTCTTTTATAACAATCATTAAACAATTCTAGTAAAATCTTATACTAACAATTTTCTACACTAATCCCCATAACATCTTAATATTTTTATTAAAAAAAATTATATTGGAATTTTAGGATGTTACATTTTCTCCCCTCCTTAAAGAATTTCGTCCCCGAAATTATCACATCCTACTTAAACAACACAAGGTTAAAAGTAATGCAACACTAAGTCATGTACCTGTACGAAAAAGATCTGGATGATGTTGTTTCCTCTGGAGTCAACCCTTGCCAAATCACTTTCACCAATGGGATCATCTTATTCCTCAGAGTTTTTGTGCTCTTTTCAATGATCTGAATAGGTCTGGACTTAAAGATTAAATTATCCTTCAATTGTATTGACTCGGGAGCTATCACGTGTGAAACATGTGGTACGTACTTCCGGAGTTGAGACACATGGAAGACGTCATGGAGATTCGACAACTGTGGTGGAAGAGCCAATTGGTAAGCAACATGCTCGACTCTTCTTAGGATTTGAAACAGACCCATGAAACGAGGGTTGAGCTTTTTGATTTTCATTGACCTCTCAACCCCAGTCTTAGGAGTGACTCTCAAGAATACATGTTCCTCTTTCTGAAATTCTAAAGACTTCCTTCTCTTGTCGGCATAACTCTTTTGCCTACTCTGTGCAGTGCGCATCCTTTCCCTAATGACTTTAATCCTCTCTGTGGTCTCCTGGACTAACTCTGGTCCTAGCAGGGTCTTCTCACCCACTTCACACCAACATAAAGGGGACCTACACTTCCTCCCATAAAGAGTTTCATAGGGTGTCATGCCTATGCTAGCGTGATAACTGTTGTTATAAGCAAACTCTATAAGAGGTAACAATTTATCCCAACCCCCACCTTCATCTAAAACACATGCTCTAAGCATGTCCTCAAGGGTCTGAATGGTCCTCTCCGACTGACCATCCGTTTGGGGATGATAGGCTGTGCTAAAATTCAACTTAGAACCAAAAGTCTGTTGGAAAACTCTCCAAAATCTAGAGGTAAACCGTAGGTCCCTATCTGACACTATAGAGGTAGGTATGCCATGAAGCTTCACTATCTCCTTAATGTATAAGTCTGCTAACTTATTCAAACTATAGGTTGCCTTAATTGGCAAGAAGTGGGCAAATTTGGTTAACCTATCCACAATTACCCATATGGCATCTAAACCCAAACGAGCCCTAGGTAAACCCATCACAAAATCCATAGAAATCTCTCTCATTTCCATTGAGGAATTTCTAAAGACTGCAACAAACCCGAAGGTCTCTGATCTTCTATCTTAACCTTTTGACATACTAAACACTTAGCTACAAAACTAGCCACATCCCATTTCATTCCTGGCCACCAATACATCTTCTTTAGATCTTGATACATCTTGGTTATCCCTGGATGTATGGTGAACTTTCCCTTATGCGCTTCCTCTAAAACTTTCTCTCTAAGGCTCCCCTCCTTAGGAACAACGATCTTATTCTTAAACAACACTAGACCATCAGTAGACAACACATAATTCTCTTGATCTAAAAGAGATTGTAACTCCTGGTCTAAAAGTTGCTCTCGCCTAATCATTTCTCTAAGGTCACTGCAAATTTCCAGCCTATTCAACTTCAAGCTTAGAGCACTAAGAGATACATTTAGACTCATGTCTCTGAACTCCTCTAACATATTCATCTCTTGGACCATCAAACTAGACACATGCAAGGTTTTCCTACTGAGTGCATCAGCCATCACATTGGCTTTCCCTGGATGGTACTTCAACTCAAAATCATAGTCCTTAAGGAATTTCATCCACCTTCTTTGCCTCATATTCAATTCTTTTTGGTCAAACAAATACTTAAGGCTCTTATGATCACTAAAAACCTCAAACTTTGCACCATACAAATAGTGCCTCCAAATCTTAAGAGCAAAGACTACTGCTGCTAACTCAAGGTCATGAGTAGGATAATTCACATCATGTGTCATAAGCTGCCTAGATGCATAAGCCACTACCATGCCTTCCTGCATCAACACACAACCTAAACCATTCTTAGAAGCGTCACAATATACCACAAAACTCACTGAAGGATCTGGAATGGTTAAGACCGATGATGACACCAATCTTCTCTTAAGCTCCTCAAAATTCTCTTCGCATTGCTTATCCCACTCAGAAGATTTTCCTTTCCTAGTCAACTTGGTAAGAGGTAAAGCTAGTCTAGAGAACCCCTCTATGAACTTCCTATAGTAACCTGCCAGTCCTAGGAAACTCCTCACTTCCGTCACTGACTTAGGTTGCTCCCATCCAAGCACTGCATCAACCTTACTAGAGTCAACCGCTACACCACTCCTAGATATGGTATGTCCTAAAAACTTCACCTCATCAAGCCAAAATTCACACTTTTCTAGCTTTGCATACAGTTGTTCTTCCCCTAGAATCTGCAACACTGACCTCAAATGCTCCTCATGATCCTCTGGTGTCCTAGAGTATATCAAAATATCATCTATGAACACCACCACAAAGCTATCCAAGAATGGCCTAAAGATCCGATTCATGTAGTCCATAAAAACGGCTGGGGCAATGGTCACACCAAAGGGCATCACTACATACTCATAGTGCCCATACCTTGTCCTAAAGGCTGTCTTAGGAATGTCCTCATTCTTGACTCTAATTTGATGGTATCCCGATCTTAGATCTATTTTGGAAAACACTGATACTCCCCTCAACTGGTCTAAGAGGTTATCTATCCTAGGCAAAGGGTATTTATTCTTGATGGTCACTTTGTTCAACTGCCTATAGTCAACACAGAGCATCATGCTCCCATCCTTCTTTTTCACCAATAGGACAGGTGCTCCCCAAGGTGACACACTAGGCCTAATAAACCCCTTCCCTAGCATCTCCTCTAACTGTTTCTTAAGCTCGCTCAACTCTAAAGGTGCCATTCTATAAGGCGCTACCGATACTGGTCCACTCCCTGGCACTAGATCTATGTTAAACTCAACTTCCCTATTCGGAGGCAAGCTGGAGACATCCTTAGGGTAAAAAATCCTGGAGCTCACACACCACAGGTATAGCCGTCACATCACTGTCAGCCTCTATCTTACCAGAGAATAAGAGTATATATCCTTGAGCTCCCTCAACTAAGCACTTATGACAAGCAACAGCAGAAACAATAGAACTGGGTACTGGAAAATCATTAGACATTGGTTGTATAGGAATGGAGATAGTTTTATCAGAGCAATTTATGACAGCATGATTTGCAAACAACCAATCCATACCAAGAATGACATCTAACCCAGACATGGGCAAGCATATAAGATCAACAAAATAAGATACACCTTGGTACACTAAGGGACAGCTCAAGCAAGCAATAGAGGTAACAAATTTATCATTTGCAGGAGTAGCAACACTCAAATCATATGGCAACTTAAAAGCAGACAAAGATAGATTTTTCACACAATCTAAAGATATAAATGAATGAGTTGCTCCTGAATCAAACAATAAATTGATTTTTCTTTCTTTAATTAAACCCATACCTTGTATCAGGCCATCTGACTCCTTCACCTTTTCCCCTTGGAGCGTAAAGACTCTCCCTTGGCTCGGTGGTCTAGGTTGGACTGGTCCTCCACTCTTGCAGTTTTTGGCATAGTGTCCACTTTACCACACTTGTAGCAAGTGCTCTGTGCCTCTGGACATGTGCGATCTCCATGATTCAACCCACACCTATGACACCCGGTGCCCTTGTCAGTCTGGGCTCCATGCACTTGCTTCCCTTTGTTGATGGAGGAGACTGGTCGCAAATGCTTTTGAAATTTCCCATCCTTGCCCTGAAATCTCTTGCCATCGCTAAGAATTTTCTCCTTTTGCCTCTCGGCCAGCACAACTTGCATATTATGCTCTGCCACCCTACACTTGTTCACAAGAGTGGTGTAGTCCCGAATTTCTAGGAGCCCGATAAGGCTCTACAGCTCTGGCCTCAAACCCTGCTCGAACTTAATTGCTTTCCATTGACCGTGAGGATTATCTCTCACCTGAGTAGAGAACCTTGCAAGGCTCTCAAACTTGGCCACATATTCAGCCACCGTCATACTCCCCTGACGAAACTGTAGAAACTCCATCTCCTTTTGTATCCAGATGCTATGCGGAAAGTATTTCTCCAGAAAAACCTCCTTGAATCGATCCCATGTGATAGGGGCGCCCGAAGCAAGCAACCCGCCCCTAGCACAGTTCCACCAGTGCTCTGCATCCGACTCTAGCATATAGGTGGCAAAATCCACCTTCTAAGCATCAGAGCACCTCATGGCCCGAAAGATCTTCTCTAATTTCATCAACCATTCCTCTGCCTCAATAGGATCGGTGGTACCTCGAAAAAGTGGCGGATTATTGTTCCTGAATTATGACAGACCCCTGTACTATGGATCTGGAGCTGCAACCGGCACCATGTTAAGTACGTCCCCATTATCCCTCATTTGATGGAGAGTCTCCATCTGCTCCTGCATAACTCTGGTCATTCGAGCCAAAGTCGCTGCAAGTGTATTATTTCTCCCTCGCCTGTTTGCTGCCATAATCTGCATACCACAAATCAAACAGTGGGTTGATCAAGTCCAATATCCAAAAGAATAGAATGCAGAATTATAACTCTAACAAGCATCCTACGCGCCCAAGTTTTGTTTTAGAAAAAGCCCCAATACCACAGTCCGATATAGGATTAAATTGCTCTGATACCATAAATGTAACACCCTTCGTTACATTAGTAACCCAAAACAAAATCAACGAAAATCCTTTAAAGGATTTAAAGTTAAAAACATACATGTCATAAAAATTTCGCAACTTAATCGGGTCTGAAAATACCTCATATTAATTAAAATAGTGATAAAGTATCCAAAGTGATAATATAATAATAAATCCATACATCCAAATAAAACCAAAAGCCTCAAAACCGGGCGTTCACTAAGAAACCCAACGATAAATAAATAAACATGTCTAGCCACATACGGCTCCTTATTTAAGAAAATAATAACCAACTAGAAATAATAACTAATAGAATCCACTTAGTCTTCACGCATCTTCAGTCTCGGTGACGTTGTACTCGTGCTCTGAAAACAACACTTTTAATGAGATATAATCCCAGTGAATAAAAATCATTTAATGAAAAGGTTCGCAAATAGTGTTGTTCTCAGCCAGCGCGGTAACCGAAAAAACATTCATGATACCCGCTAATTTTCAAAATAATAAATATAATAAATCTCCAAAATAATAATGTGTAAATTAATCAATGTCAAATGTTTATGTCACAAGCTCTTAAAACCAACCACGGTTATATCTCATTATATTTAATCACATTCACCATGCAAACTCTATGCAATATAACTCCATGAACATGACTCGGTGATTCCCAGAATCACTTGACTTGACTCTTTGGTCCCCAGAACCGATGTGAATCCCAGATCCACTAAAGTCTATGAGTTCATATTCATGCAATGGCATCCCACTGTCTTCTCCATCCTAGATGGAGGTATCTAATCCATCCCATATGTGAATATTTTAAAAATATGATATCTCATCCCAGATGGTGATATCTCCATCCTATTCCCGGAATAGAATGTACACCGTCATCCCTTCCCGGAAGGTGATGACCAACTCATGCATGATGCATTATGTCATCCCAGATGACTTTCAAGGTTTTCAAACTCTATGCGTCAATAACAATATTATACCATGCTAAGGCAATTTTATAACATCATCTAACATGCCAATCAATCACAAATAATTGTTCAAAATCATATTTTGGGCATATATCATTTCCTCAGGACATGACATATGATCTCATGCATCAATCTCAATGCTATATTATCATGACAAGACAACACCATAACATCATAAATCATAAATAATATAAAAGAGCATGCCACGATAATACTATTCATACCAAATAAACATATTTCTTAACAACAATTAAAGTGAGACTTGACTTATAACATACCTAAATAATAATGGATTAAATTCCTAATTACAAAAAAATTAACACAAGTTGGTGAAACAATTGCGTCAGAGGGATGAAGTTTTGAGTACAATTCAATAAGATTTGAGATAGTAAAAATGAAACTGACGCGGCAAGAGTTCTTATTTTTTTGTCATATATGAATTGGATCATATAAAAGAAATAGCAAGTTAGAAACATGATTTTCAATTCACAAAGCTGTTCATGCAAAACAAGAGCAACATAAAAGTATTTTAAGAATTTTCTTAAGAATGGATGGAATCCCAAAATTAATTGTATCATGAAAGAGTGAGCAAAGTTATTTTTACTCACCTTTAATAGACCTCCAAAAACTCCAAATATTATTTATAACAAATCCTAACGTTGTACCAACAATTCTTCTTCTTTCTACTGATGTTTTTGGATCTGTGCCAAATAGAATTGCTGCTCTACTGTCTATTTTTCTGGTTCGGCGGCTAAAACTTCCGTTTCTCTTTATTCCCCCTTTTTTTGTTAAAATTCCACCGTAATTCTTTTTAATAACTGCTAGAGTGTTATCAAGGGCTAAAAGCCTTAAAGCCCGGTCCAGCAACGTGGCCAACTCACTTGCTTGCTATTGTTATATATTTTTATTAAAAAAATCAATAATATGTCTTTTATAACAATCATTAAACAATTCTAATAAAATCTTATACTAACAATTTTCTACACTAATCCCCGTAACATCTTAATCTTTTTATTAAAAAAAATTATATTGAAATTTTAGGATGTTACAACTACAATATATATATAGACTTGACTATGCACTTGATTCCTAGAACATTAAAAGTCTATGCTAAGTCCTAGGAGAAATATACAATGACCATAAAAATACAATGGATGGGACTCCACCGTCTACACCGTCCGCATAAATCCATCGTCCACATATATTAATTATATTTAACAGTGCTCAATGGCATGGTTAATGGTTAATAACCAACATTTTGTACATCATTAAGCAATGCAAGTTGTTGGTTAACGAGTTATCCCATCTATTAAAGTATATCAATTAATCAAGATCAACACATTATTAATCATGATTTTGAACATCATTAACCATTGTCCATTGTTGTCCGGTTTTTTATATTCAAATAACTTTTTTGTATGGGTTTAGGCTGCGTTTGCTTGACGAAATATTTTTTTGTAAGCATCTTTCATGAATGATCTAGAACTAGAATAGCAGTACTATACCAGGAGGCTGTCGATTAGCACTCTTTTTATCTCACCCCCACACTTCATTTATAATTACTGTTAGCTTTTATTTCCTTCATTACACATAAGTAGTTTCAAATTCTAACTTGTTTCAATTTATACTTTTTATACTAGTCTATTCAAATATTTTATTCTAATTTCTTCTCTAATTTTTTTTTTTGACACATAATTTCTTCTGTAATTGAAGTTTTTAAAATAAGACAAACACATATTTTTAAAAATATTCATATAGGAAAATATCATTTTTCATAAAATCTCAAATAAAATTTCTATTCAAATCAATTTTTAATAATTATATAATTAATTATTTCAAATATTGTAATATTTGTTAAAAAAATTAGACATGCCCGTATCTAAAAAAAAAAATATTCACATACGATAATATCATTTTTCAAAAAATCACAAATAAATTTTATTCTTAAATCAGTTTTTAATAATTATTTAATTGAATTATTTCAAATATTGTAAAAATTGTTTTTAGGAAATAAATATAACGTATCATTATTATATAAAATTTTCGAACAAATATTAACATGCTTAATCAAAATAAACTGATAAGTTGTTAGCTTGTTACGATAGTACGGGATGATCAGATTCGAACCTCGCATCTTATACCACCCAATAGGGCCGGTCATGAGTCTGAGTTAAAACATATAGAGGCCGAAAAGTATGAGTTAGGTATTGAGTTTTAGATTTTCAAACCCAGTGAACTCAACCCAACCTAGACATACAATACACTAGGTTTATTCTTCACTTTTTCATTGTAATATTTTAGACTTTTAGTTTATGATTGTTGATGATTTCAGTATAATGTTTTACTTGGATTCAGTTGGAGAACATGTTTATTTGTCCTGTCAGACATGAGGACTTGATCCGACCCAAATGTGACTTTTCACGTGTTTCATATCAAACCCCAGTACCCAACCCAAAGGCGACTTTTCACGTGTTTCCTTCCACCACATGATCCTTTACTACAAAAGCTCAAAATTAGGTTCTATGCGCTTAGAGCAATGGTTTTGTGTGCTTAGAGTGATGTTTCCTCTATGATGACCATTGAAAAATTAACAGAAGGATCAAATTTACAACATTGAAAAAACAGATGACCAAATGTGCAGGAAAAAAACTTTAGAGACCAAAATCGCACGTGACCAATAGTATGGGGACTAAAACTGCAATTAAGCTTTTTTTTTTTTTTTTCCTTTCTATTAGTGCGCAAGAAATATGCCATGAACACATCACCTCTTAACGGAAAGCCAAAATTAATAAAACAGCTAAAACAATAGCACATATAACATAATAGAATTATCAAACAAATAACTATCCTGCCAATAGCAATGTACCTTTCCAGGTTTGTGAAACAGAATCCGAACATTACTCATGTATACAGCAAGAGCTACTCCAGCATGTATCTCGCAAGCCCAAAACATTTGTCTCGATGGTTCCTGCAACAAGGGCATGGAAATTAATAATGGAGATCAACATAAGTAACCTGCAATTTCACTGCCTATGAGAAGTTCCAGAAAGCAAATTTAGATTTAAAACAAATTGAACTTACAGGACTGTGACATACATTTTATACAGCTCACTGATTTAACTAGCTATTATAGTACTAAAGCTCCATATTCAGACATAGCTGTCAGACTAGTTTATACAATACGCATCTACATCACCAAAAAAAGAAAAGGCAGATAAATATGAAGAACTATTATTATTCATGTTATATCCGACAGCTCTACCCATAGGCTTTGCAGCCAAAGCTGAATGGACAACTAAACCCACAAAATTTGTGAAATAAAATATTGGATATATAGCTAAAATGCTAAACCAGACATAAAAATTAGGTCAACATATATTGGATAAAAGCTAAAGCAGGCACAAAAATTGCATAAACATAGTAAGACTATCCTTTAAACATCCCAAGGGGATAAGGGAACATGGACACTTGAACATGAGCATGAATAAGGCCTAAAGCAACCACTTTTTAGAAGATAGAAGAGAATTTTTAGCTTATTTTATACTTACAAGTCTAAAGATGGACAAAATTCACAATTATCTTTTGAGCAAGACAAGAGTACAATAATTTGAGCAAAGAACAAGTCACAGGAGATAATTCAATTACAATATGAAGAAGCCACAGCATACTCACCATCAATGAAAGAAACTTAGTAAGTATGCTGCGTTCATAAATTGGAAACACCATTATTAAGCTATATAATCTGCATCTACTGTTTCTATCAGATACCAATTACTTGTGCAAAAGCATGTAACCACATTACAATGAAAATCCAAGCAGAAGTTACTCGGAAAGTAATAAAACTATAATAGTGTACAAACTTTGATTGAATGTAATAAAAACTAATCCAGAAAAAGGGTTGTAGGCTTATAGCCTGTCAACCTGCATTTGAATGCTTTATGAAGATGCCTAAGTAGCAGAGATGATGCTTTACGCATGCTTTACTCAGATTTCTTGTGTATAGCAGCAGCTCTACGACTTTTAGTGGACACTAAAGATTTCCCTATTTTGTCAATTCTTTGCTGTACTGGTTTTGGGTTGTGTTTGGATATACAGTATAATTAAACATTTATTCGATAAATTTTGTATTTTTTTTCAATTGAGTTAAATACAGCTTGTTTTCAGTGACCGTCATCGTCGATTCCTGCAAGCATATCATTATTATGTTACTCATTCCAAGAAGTATTTCAAAGTTTCACCTTCGGGTGATTCTTTAATCCTCACTCCAATGAGTTGAGTTTGCATCCTCCACTAAATTTTGATCGGTGCAAGAGGTAGCCAGTATTTTGCAAACCATTTTAGAAATTCTTTTGTCAAGCAGTCGGTTGTCTCTTGTCATAGTACGTTGACACCCCGTCATAGTACATCATTATGTTGGCAGGGAAAAAATGACTAATTTTATTTATATCATTTTTTTCATTTGTTCTTTCTTTTTAAAAAAATTATAAAATACTTATTTTAACAATCTGTCAAAAAAACATATATTTTAACAACTTAATATTTATCTTTATATATACAAAGTAGTATTTGCTATGACATTTTTCCTCAAAAAAACAGTTCATTTTGATCATTTCATTTCTTAAATTTTTTTTATAATTAAGTTAATGTCTCATCTTAAATAGCATCTTTCAACTTCCCAATTTTTTTCAAATTTCAAATTACATATATTAATTGGATATATATATATATATATATATATATATATATATATATATAGTAAAGTATACTCCCTCTTGTCCTTGTTATAAAAAAACAAAACCCTAAAACATAAAAATCGAGGAAATACATTGAAATAAACTAATTGTAATTAATATTCATATAAATTTACAAAAGTATCTCTTTAATCTTAATTAATGTTCCACTCGTATGGAAAGTTGATACTATCTTGTAAATATAAATCCTATAATAAATGAGGGTAAAATTGAAAATTAGCATTTAATATGTGTCAAAATTGATGAATGTTCATTATATTTTGGACCAAAAAAAAGTACTTATTTGTTTCTTATAATAAGGACCGGATGGAGTAGTAATTAGTTTGGTTCCAAAATTCTTGACCCGATATCTGAACCGATGGCCATTGGGTTTGGTACCTTTCCTAGCTAAAAATATTTAAAAACAAAAAAACTGTAAACTTTAAAAAAGTAATAATAAAATAATATAAAAAATATGAATCAATCAAAATTGGTTCGGTTCGGTTGGCAACTCCTTCTACTATTACAGGAATAGTAGAAGAAAAGTTGTCAATTGATAAGGTGATATAGATATTGAATATTAAAATATATATAAATATATTAAAATATATTAATTGGTTTGGTTCCAAAATAACTGAACTAATGACCATTGGGTTTGGTTCAATTCAGATCCGAATAAAAAAAACCAATTTAATTGGTTGGTTCAGATTTTCAAATTCATCGAATTATTGGTTCGAGTCTTACGACCCTAAACTTTTTTGAAGAACATGGTAGCTAAAACCAACAAAATATATGTTTAAAAAATTAATTAATTAATTAAAATAATCCAAAATAACCCACCGGTTGACAACTCCTTCTACTGCTACAGGAACAGTAGAATAAAAGTTGTCAGTTGATAAAGTGATATACATATTGAATATTAAAATATATCTAAGTATTAAAATATAGTAATTGGTTCAATTCCAAAATAACCGAACTAATGATCATTGAGTTTGGTTCAATTCGGAGGCAAACAAGAAAAAGAAAACAAACAAACTAATTTAATTGGTTGGTTCATATTTTCAAATTCATCGAATTATTGGTTCAAGTCTTACGACCCTAAACTTTTTCGAAGAACACGGTAGCTTTGCTACCTTTCATGGCTAAAAATATTTAAAAACAAAAAAAATGGGTTTGGTACCTTACCTGGCTAAAAACATTTAAAAATAAAAAATTGTAGCTTTAAAAAATTAACAATAAAATAATATAAAAAATCTGAATCAATCAAAATTGATTCTGTTCGATTGGCAACTCCTTCTACTGTTACAGGAACAATAAAAGAAAAGTTGACAATTGATCAAGTGATATAGATATTGAATATTAAAATTAAAATATATATAAATATACAAACTAATTTAATTGGATCGATTCATCGAATTATTTGTTCGGGTTTACGCTGCTAAACTTTCCTAAGAACACAGTAATTTGCTACCTTTCCTAGCTAAAAACATTTAAAAACAAAAAATTTGTACACTTTAAAAAATTAATAATAAAATAATATAAAAACTCTGAACCAATCAAAATTGGTTCGGTTGGGTTTGGTTTGGACCCGAAAATATTAAAAAATAAATATAATTAAAATATATATTAAAATATAAAATTATTAAATACAATAAATATTAATTATTAATATATATATATATATATATATATATATATATATATAAACACTAAAATGTTGTAATTAGTTCAGTTCCAAAATTCTTGAACCTGATAATAGAACCGATGATCATTGGGTTTGGTATATTTCTTCGCTAAAAACATTTAAAAACAAAATAAATTGTAAACTATAAAAAATTAATAATAAAATAATATAAAAAATCTGAACCAATCAAAATTGATTCGGTTCGGTTGGCAACTCCTTCTACTGTTACAGGAATAGTTGAAGAAAAGTTCTCAATCGATAAAGTGATATAGATAATGAATATTAAAATATATATAAATATTAAAATATATTAATTGGTTCGGTTCCAAAATAACCGAACTAATGATCATTGGATTTGGTTCAATTCGGAGCCGAACAAAAAAAACCAATTTAATTGGTTGGTTCGGATTTTCAAATTCATCGAATTATTGGTTCGAGTCTTACGGCCCTAAAGTTTTTCGAAGAACACGGTAGCTAAAACCAACAAAATATATGTTTGAAAAAATAACTAAGTAAATTAAAATAATCCAAAATAGTCGACCATTTGACAACTCCTTCTACTGTTATAGGAACAGTAGAAGAAAAGTTGCCAATTGATAAAGTGATATGCATATTGAATATTAGGATATATATAAATATTAAAATACAGTAATTGGTCCGGTTCCAAAATAACTGAACTAATGACCATTGTGTTTGGTTCAATTCGCAGCCGAACACAAAAAAGAAAAAAAAAATGAATCAATTTAATTTGTTGGTTCGAATTTTCAAATTCATCGAGTTATTGGTTCAAGTCGAAAAATATTATAAAATATATATATAATAATTGTTTTCAAGGTATGAAAAATGCCAGACATTGGTCCCCATGAACATGACCATTTCAGCAGGTGCCCAGTCATATGTGAAGCTTGCCCAACCGGTTGCTACCTCTGGAATCACCTGTTATCCGCACCGTCCAAATAAATAAAATATTATATCAACGGTTATTCCTTTTGGAGTATCGCTCCTTCGAATTCTATAGGGAGCATTGAAGACAACGCCTTCACAACACCCTTCCGATAAGGTGTTCGATAGGATGTCTAACTTTAGTTGTACAAAAATCAATATTGTTTGTTTTGTCATGCTTTGTCATCTACATCTCGGCTTTTTTTTTTTTACCTAAAGCAGCACAATTTGATTGCACAATTACCTGAATTATGTACTTTTTAAAAAATTTAAGCAAGTAGAGTAAGTCGCATCCGAGAGAAACAACTTCAGATATAAAAATTGTATGCCTAGGGATGACAATTTTGACCTGTAAATGGGGATCATGCGAGAACTGCCCTATTTGGGACCCCGCTTGTGGGGACTTTTTTTTCCGTAGGAATGGGATAGGGGAGAAAATCTCCTCGAAGGTAATATGGGGATAGGGATGAGGATCATACTTACTTCCCGTCTCATGGGGTCTCCATCACCGAGAATCATATAAAAATATCATTATATATATATATATATATATATATATATATATATATATATATATATAATTTTATTAAATTAATAAAAGAAACTTAAAATATATCTAGTTTAAATATCAAACCTTTAACTTTATTAAATTAAATTCATTTACAGATTTTTTAGTAAGTTCTTGAAAGCAAAAGTGGTTTGAGGGTTTTGGGATCTAAAAGCAAGTGTAGAAAGAAGAATCGAATGTCATCCACGACGCTTACAAGAATAAGGTAGCGTTGAGTGGATTTAATCCAGTCAAAAGAGAGATTAAGGTGAAGGAAAGATAGATATTGCGAATGAGGAACTGCTGGTTTGAATTTGGACCCGTTACACTTTCGAGATCCTCGTGAGGACCCGTGGGAGGCGGAGAATATGGGGATGGGAAAAAAACTCCCATGGTGGGGATTGGGGATGGGGAGGAAAATAGGGGATGGGGAGCAGGAGGGTACTCCCCGCCCCATTGACATCCATACGTATGCCCCATTCACGAATCATTTGTATATTCTTAAAATAAAAAAATAAGGGAGTCGTATACCTTACATACAACTTATATTTTTTTAAATTTTTTCTTAGGCTTAATTATATTTTTAATCCCAAAATTTTAACACGTATGATTTTAGTCCCACACTTTTTTTTTTGGAAGACATTTGATCTTCTAATTTTGAAAAAGTTGCAAATTTGGTCCCATCATGAATAATCTAATGAAATATTCCTACATGGCATATCTAGCGTTTATTATATTAAAATAAAATAAAAAATTAATGACGCTCTCCTTCTTCGCTAGGTGCTTCCGCCCCTCCCCACCCACCACCAAGGACCGTCGCCGCATGTGCTAGTCCTGAGCTTTGCTCCTCTTAAAAAGTTTAATGGCCCTATCGAGACTGATAATATCATTGTCCATGAATTATTTGAGTTGACAGTTGACACAACTGAAGGATGTATCCATTACACCACCTAAGCTCCTTGGTCCATACATATAAGCATTTGAGTTTCTGGGTAAGATTGTGATCTTCAGAGCAAAACAATTGTTGCAGTGTGAGTTTGTAGGACTCATTCTCTTTTTCCTGTAAGACAAGAAGATAACCACTAAAATTTTTCAATGCCTCATCAAATCTATAACCGTTATGAAAATCAGGAAGTATAAGTAAATAAGTAATACAACAACTATATTAAACTTAAAAAAAATGGGCGTGAAGCAATTGAAGCCCTGGACATGAAGCAAGACCCAACACCCACCGGCACCAATCTCAAGCAAGGAAGATGCTTGCAACAAGCTTGTATAAAGTTATACGGTTGCTTTATTTCTTACCGAAACAGCAATGGTGGTATCGCAGGTGGTGGAGGAAAATAGGTGCGGCGATCTAGTGGTGGAAGGGCGAAAGCACCTAGGGAAGGATAAGAGGGTCATTTACTTATTTATTTATATTATTTATTTTTAATATAATAAATGCCAGCTGGGTATTATTATTTAATTATTCTATCTATACATCTATACAAGGATAAGAGGGTCATTTACTTATTTATATTATTTATTTTTAATAATATAATAAACGCCAGCTTGGTATTATTATTTAATTATTCTATCTATACATCTCTACATAATAATAAATAAGAAAACTTAACCTTACGAGACACATGTCACTCTCATAAAAAATTGCCCTCCAAAACCACACCATCTTTCTATTCGCTTTCCAACTCACACTAACACCACGTCATCTTTCTCTTTTCTTTCCATCACACACACAATACACTCATGTATCAAGGTTTTATTTTTTAAAATATTTTAATATATTTTTTATTTAATAAGTTTTTTATTAACTTGAATTTATCAAAACCCAGAGTAAAAAAAAAAAAAATCAAAACCCATTATAAAAGAAGATGGATACAATAATATTAATATTAATCAATTTTTTTTGCTATCACCCTTCAATCACTTTTTGGGTCGACTACCTTTTCTCTTTTGTCCTTCTCATCATTTTATAATAATGCCAAAATTTTCCTTTTCCAGCCCCTTCATCCATTTTTTATTATTATTTCTCATTGGTTTTATTTTATGCTATTATAATTACTATAATAAAAATTGATACAATAATTTTAATTTGAAAATATTATAATATTATAATTATAACCATTTTCCTTATTAAATAGGCTTAATTGAAATTTTGGTTCCCTTATTATTGATTATATGCGATTTTGGTGCCTAAATATTATGATAATATGATATTATTAATATAATAATTTTAAGAGTTTAATTTCTATGCACTGCCAGCTTAAAAATCTTTACACTGACAACCAATCAGAAAACATGAAATTGATGACTTTTAAGGTGGTTAGATCAGAATCAAAGATTTGTAATGACGTGTCAATTTCTGATTGGTTGACGGTGTAAAAAAGAACTTTACACTTTCAATGTATACTAATTAATCCTAATTTTAATTTCCAAATATTATGATATTATAATTATAACTATAATCATTTTCCTTATTAAAATTACTATTTTCCTTATTAGTCATTTTTCTAATTGCACTTTTGATCTTCATACTATTGGTCGTGTGTTGCACAAAAAAAAAATTACTATTGGTCATGTGCGATTTTGGCCCCTAAATTTTTTTTCGTGCATATTTGGTTCCCATATTTTTTTTATCTTGCAAATTCGATCCTTATGCTTAATGCAAATTATGGGTCGACTATTTTTTCTCTTTTTTCCTTCTTATTATTTTATAATAACACAGAGTTTTTCCTTTTCCAGTCCCTTCATCCAAACCTTTTTTTTATTTCTCATTGATTTTATTTTATGATATTATAATTCCTATAATAATAATTAATACAATAATTTTAATTTGAAAATATTATGATATTATAATTACAATCATTTTACTTATTAAATAGGCTTAAAAGTACTTTTGGTTCCCCTATTATTGATTATGTGCGATTTTGGTCCCTAAATATTATGATAATATGATATTATTAATATAATAATTTTTAGAGTTTAATTTCTATGCACTGTCAGCATAAAAATCTTCACACTGACAACCATTTAGAAATTATGAAATTGATGACTTTTAAGGTGGTTAGGATAAGAATAAAAAATTCGTAATGACGTGCCAATTTCTGATTGGTTAGCAGTGTGAAAAAACTTTACACTATCATTGTATACTAATTATATCCTAATTTTAATTTCCAAATATTATGATATTATAATTATAATCATTTTCCTTACTAAAATTACTATTTTCCTTATTAATCATTTTCCTAATTGCACTTTTGGTCTTCATACTATTGGTTGGTCATGTGTTGCACTAGAAAAAAACTATTGGTTATGTGCGATTTTGGTCGCTAAAGTGTTTTCAGTGCATATTTGGACCCCATATTTTTTCTATGTTGCAACCTGGGTCCTTATGTTTAATGCTTACCAATATTTTCAATGATCAACATAGACAAATAACTCATCTAAGCGCACAAAACCTCCGGTTGAGGTTCTGTCTCCTTAGTTTCTTCGATTCAATATGATTCTACAGTTCCTATCTGCTTTTTATGGGTTTTGTCCCTCCATTTCGGGATCTTTGTGTTAAACTCAATGACCTAGAAATTTTGATATAAGACAAATACAACTTAATGTGTATGCAAGTGTTTTTAGTGTCAAATTGAAAAGACAAGTATCAAACAATGTTCAACAACTTCAGTGAGCAATCAAAGGAGAATATTCAAGGAAGAACTTGATGGAATCAAAGAGTAAGGACGAAGATAAAGGAATCATCAAGACAAGAGCTTAACGAAGAAATTAGTGTTAAGTCTTAGATGATTTGTAAGAGATGAAATCTCTTATTCACAAATAAGCTCAATTTGAAAAGATGCATGAAAGAAAATCATTTTTCATAACCTGCATTAAAATGAATAAGTTTTCGTAAATGAAAATGATTTTTGAAACAAGATTTCAAAGCGCTCGTCCAACACTGGGAATAGTAAAAACTGGCGTCCAAGAAAGTGATACAAGCGCACGTCCACTAAGGTGATACAAGCGCACGTCCACTAAAGTGATACAAGCGCACGTCGACTAAAGTGACACAAACGCACGTCCACTGAAATGATAAAAGTGCTCGTCCACACAAGTCTTTGGACTTGCTAAGTTCTTAATGAGAAGCTCCGTCCACCGATATGGCATATGGAGCTCGTCTACTAGTGGGAACACATCCAATTACTTTGTGTTAGTACTCCCGTCTGCTGACGTGGCAACTGGAAGCGACTATTTTCTTCAAATGGACTCGGCAATTTTTTAAAGATGGACGCGGTTATTTTTTAAGATGGACGCGGCTATTTTTCCAAATGGACTCGGTTATTTTATGGACGCGAATTCTACAAGAACAATCAGAATCTTATTTCAAGAACGATAATCAAGAAAACAGATTCTGTTAATCAGATCCAAATCTGTTTTGATTGATCCCAACAACTACAATTTGTTTTCTATATAAAGAGGTATCAAAGGAACACTTAAATAACATATACGAATATCATAACATATCACAGTTTTATGAAATCGTTTTGAGAAATCAATTGTGAAAATCATTCATCATCTTTATTGAGCTTACTGAGAAAAGAGTGTTTCAATACTCAAAGTGTTTCAATTTGTTTATCTGACTACTGAGAGTTAGGAATCAACTTTTGTTTTTACTCTTGATTGTAAAGACAGAGGGAGTCTCTTTGAGTGATTAGGGTGAGGTATCCCTAAGGTTGAACATTGAGGCTCTTCACAAGAGTGTGGTATCTCGAGGTGAAGAAGTGCTCTTTGGTGTGAAGGTTTTTCAAGCTACCTGGTAAAGCTTGTGTGTTAGTGTGTGAAATCCCACAGGTGGAGTCGGGACTGGATATAGGTCACAGTGGAGGTGACTAAACCAGGATAAATCTGGTTGTGTGGTATCCGTAAACTCAAACTCCTTTACTTTCTGCTTATGTTCAAGAACCTGCAACTTTGATGTTTAAAGTTCAATATAATTTCTGTTCTTGATCTGTATAAACTGTATTTTGTTATTACTGAGTTATTAAACCCGAACCTATTCTGAATCTTTCTGAATTAATCTTTCTTATCCTCATCACATTCTATTCAACATTTTGTAAAAACCCTTCATCGATTTTGTAAAAGATCCTGAGAACACTAATTCGCAACTCTGATTTATAAAGCTTTGTGAAAAAGTTTTAAGAGGGAAATATTTTTTGAAAACTCAATTCACCCCCCCCCCCCCCCTCTTGAGTCGTTGAAGCCAAAACAACAATTAGTATCGGAGTAAACTCTGAAGTTTGGCTTAACAGCTATAAGAGTATGGCTTCCAATGACTGTCTGAATGGAGGGGCTTCCCTTGCACGCTCGCCTGCCTTCAATGGATCTGAGTATATCTATTGGAAGGAAAGAATGGTAATCTTTCTTGAGGCAGCAGGTGTTGACATATGGGATGCAGTAGATAATGGACCATTTGTCCCCTCCATTATAGATGCTAATGGTGCTCCAAGAAATAAGACTAAAACTGAATGGAATGAGGATGATAAGAAAAGAATTCAATATAGTGCACGTGCTAAGAATATTATAACATCTTCTTTAAGCGTGATGAGTTTTTCAAGGTTTCAAATTGCAAATCAGGAAAGTAGATGTGGGATACATTGCAAGTAACATATGAAGGAACCTCGGATGTCAAAAGAGCAAGAATGAACACCCTCACACATGATTATGAGTTGTTCAGAATGAATCGAGGAGAACTTATGAATGAAATGCAAAAGAGATTCACACACATCGTAAATCAATTGGCTGGTCTTGGAAAAGCAATATCAAATGAGGATCAAGTTAACAAAGTAACGAGATGCTTGAGCAGAGAATGGCAACCTAAAGTCACTGCAATCTCAGAATCCAGAGATCTCTCATCAATGACGATTGCCACACTGTTTGGAAAATTGCAAGAACATGAATTGGAGTTGATCAGACTAAATGAGAGTGAAGAAACTGATAAAAGAAAGAAGGGATTGGCTCTGAAATCACAAGTCAGAGAAGCAGAAGACAGTGATGATGATGATTCATCACAAGAAGCACAATCCGAAGAAGAGATGGGATTGCTAGTTAGAAAGTTCAAGAACTTCCTAAAGAAGAAAGGCAACTTCAAAAGAAAGCCATCCACCTTTTCAAAAAGAAACTTCAGCAAAGGTGACAACTCTTCCAACAACATCACATGCTTTGAATGTGGAAAGATTGACAACATGAAGCTTGACTGTCCAAAGCTGCAAAAGAAGGACAAAACTGAAAAATTTGACTCAAAGGACAAGAAGTGGAGAAAGCCAAGAAAGGCCTACATTGCTTGGGATGATAATGATCTAGATTCCACTGAAGAATCTGAATCTGAGGAGGCAAACTTGTGCTTGATGGCCAGAAATGACAGTGATTCAGAAAGTTAAGTAAGTTATGATTATCAACCTTCTTATGATGAATTGCAAAATGCTTTTGAAGAACTTCATAAAGAATCCATTAGACTTGCTAGATTGCTAAATAAGTCTAAGAAAACCATCACATGCTTAGAGGAGAAAACTTCTGTTTTAAACAAAGTGGTAGATCAATTAAAAACAAAATTGTGCTTTAAAAGAAAAACTAGCTACTGTTTTAGATGCACCTATATGTGATAAATGTCCTAAGTTGGACAAACATATAAATCATTTGAATGGTGATCTATCTAGAATTACTAGAAATAAAGAAATCTGGAATGCATCTAGCTGTACATTGACTAAAGAAGTTGAAAAACTGAAAAATGACTTAGCCAAGTTCACAAATGGTAGAGATAATTTGGATGTATTGTTAGGACATCAAAAATGTGTTTATGATAAGGCTGGAATAGGTTATAAACCTAAGATACATGAGAAATCTTTCAAGAAATTTTTTGCTGCACCTATGACATCAAACACACCATTTGTTAAATGCTATTTATGTGCTAGAATAGGTCACACAGCTTCTACATGCCAATAGAGAAAATCAGCATACAATAAATCTAAATATATATGGGTTCCTAAAGGAACTATTGCTGCAACTAACTCAAAAGGACCCAAACAAATTTGGGTACCTAAAGCAAAAACGTGATTCTGTTTTGTAGGTGTGTTGGAAAGCCAAGAATGTGAAATGGTATCTTGACAGTGGCTGTTCCAAGCACATGATTGGAGACAAAAGCAAGTTCATTTCCTTTACCCCTAAGTCTAGTGGTAGTGTTACCTATGGAGACAATAATAAAGGGAAAATACTTGGCATTGGCAACATTGAAAGTGACTCAACAACAATCATTGAGGATGTACTATATGTTAAGGGATTGAAACATAACCTGTTAAGTATCACCAACCATGTGACAAAGGCTTCAAGATTCAATTGAGAAAACTCTCCTAGAAGAGAAACAGGACAATAAAGAAGATGAAAGCTTAAAGAATGAATCGCTGCAGCAGGAGCAAACAGAACAACAGCCTGACCTACCAAAGGAATGGAGGACTGTCAGAAATCATCCAATTGATAACATCGTTAGTGAAATTACAAAGGAGTAACTACTAGACAATCTCTTAGAAATGTTTGTAATCATATGACATTTGTGTCTCAAGTAGAACCTAAGAACATAGATGATGCTATAATTGATGAACATTGGATGATGGCTATGCAAGATGAGTTAAACCAGTTTGAAAGAAACCAAGTCTGGAAACTAGTGCCTAAACCCAAGAACTGTCAAGTAATAGGTACAAAATGGGTTTTTAGGAATAAACTAGATGAAAATGGTATAATTGTAAGAAACAAGGCTAGATTGGTAGCCAAAGGGTATAACCAAGAAGAAGGCATATATTATGATGAAACATATGCACCAGTAGCAAGATTAGAAGCTATAAGAATGCTACTTGTTTATGCTTTCATAATGGGATTTAAATTGTATCAAATGGATGTTAAGAGTGCTTTCTTAAATGGATTTATACGTACAAGAGGAAGTGTATGTTGGTCAACCACCTGGTTTTGAGAATAATGAATTGCCTAACCATGTTTATAAACTGTCTAAAGAACTATATGGCTTAAAGCAAGCTCTTAGAGCTTGGTATGAAAGGTTAAGTAATTTTCTCATTGAAAAAGGATTTAAAAGAGGTAAAGTTGACACAACTTTGTTCACTAAGAAAAAGGCACACAACACTTTACTTGTACAAATATATGTGGATGATATAATTTTTGGTGCTACTAATGAGCAGTTGTGCAATGAGTTTGCAAGTCTTATGCAGAGTGAGTTTGAAATGACAATGATGGGTGAGCTGAACTTTTTCCTTGGACTGCAAATAAAACAAACTGAAAATGGAATCTTTGTTAGCCAAACCAAGTACTGCAATGAGTTAATCAAGAAGTTTGGCATGAAAAAATCTAAGGAGATGGCTACTCCAATGAGTACCTCATGTTATCTGGACAAGGATGAGCAAGGTAAACCTGTTGATGTTTCTAAATTCAGAGGTATGATAGGCTCACTACTTTATCTTAATGCTAGTAGGTCAGATATCATGTTTAGTGTATGCATGTGTGCTAGGTATCAAGCAAATACAAAAGAATCACACTTAACAGCAGTTAAAATGATAATTAAGTATCTGTTAGGAACAAAAGACATGGGATTATGGTATCCCAAAGGAGCTACATGTACTTTAATTAGCTATTTAGACTCTGATTTTTCTGGTTGTAAACTAGACAGAAAGAGTACTAGTGGAACTTGCCATTTACTAGGAAACTCATTAGTATCATGGTTCAAAAAGAAACAATCTAGTGTGGCTTTATCCACTGCAGAGGCTGAATACGTAGCAGCTGGTAGCTGTTGTGCACATGTTTTATGGATGAAACAACAATTAGTTGATTATGGTGTGCAACTAAACCAAGTTCATATTAGATGTGACAATACGAGTGCAATTAACCTAACTAAGAATCCCATAATGCACTCTAGAACTAAACACATAGAAATCGGACATCATTTCATTAGAAACCATATTCAAAGTAGAGAAATTGAGATTGAATATGTTGATACAACTAAACAACTTGCCGATATCTTTACCAAGCCCTTGAACAAGGAAAGCTTCTTTTTCATTTGAAGAGAATTGGGGATAATCGATCAATCCTATATCTAATATCTAAAGAAACTGATTATATGACTGTATCTTTGTGTAAATATGCTCCGATTATTGTATGATTTGATTTGGAATATCTATGAATGATCAGAAGAGAGCTTTGGAACATCTACGCGAGTTGGATGCATCTTTTTGATTTTCCCCTGCACCTATCCGTCTATCATGAACAATTTTATATGCTAAGTTTGAATGTTTAAATGCTTACCTTCTCTATCGCTTTAAATGTTTCTTTTCTTTATCTTTTTGATGATGTCAAAAGGGGGAGACAAAGTATGATATAGAGACAGAGGATAATAACAAATTATACATGAAGAAAAAGTATGATATAGAGAAAACGAATTGTACATGCATATGTTGAGGGGGAACTTAAGAGCTTACATGATTAATGGGGAGTAAATCTCTGCTCTAATAATATTTTTTTTTGCTCTGATATACTTCTGCTCTGACTGCTTTGATACCATGATATAAATGTGTCAAAAACACTTAGCGTCTGCTACACTTATACTCTGATCTTATAATTTGTCAAAAGGTTTTTCATAATCAAAAAGGGGGAGATTGTTAAACTCAATGACTTAGAAATTTTGATATATGACAAATACAACTTAATGTGTATGCAAGTGTTTTTAGTGTCAAATTGTAAAGACAGGTATCAAGCAATATTCAACAAGTTCAGTGAGCAATCAAAGGAGAATATTCAAGAATGTACACAATTTGAAAAGATGAAATCTCTTATTCACAAATAAGCTCAATTTGAAAAGATGCATGAAAGAAAATCATTTTTCATAACCTGCATTAAAAGGAATAGATTTTCGTAAATGAAAATGATTTTTGAAATAAGACTTCTAAGCGCTCGTCCAACATTGAGAATAGTAAAAACTGGCGTCCAAGAAAGTGATACAAGCGCACGTCCACTAAAGTGATACAAGCGCACGTCCACTAAAGTGACACAAGCGCACGTCCACTAAAGTGATAAAAGTGCTCGTCCACACAAGTCTTTGGACTTGCTAAGTTCTTAATGAGAAGCTCCGCCCATTGACGTGGCATATGGAGCTCGTCTACTAGTTGGAGTACGTCCAATTACTTTGTGTTAGCACTCCCTTCTGCTGACGTGGTAAATGGACGCGACTATTTTCTTCAAATGGACTCGGCAATTTTTTAAATATGGACGCGGTTATTTTTTAAGATGAACATGGCTATTTTTCCAAATGGACTCAGTTATTTTATGGACGCGAATTCTACAAGAACAATCAGAATCTTATTTCAAGAACGAGAATCAAGAAAACATATTCTGTTAATCAGATCCAAATCTGTTTTGGTTGATCCCAACGACTATAACTTGTTTTCTATATAAAGAGGGATCAAAGGAACACTTAAATAACATATACGAATATCATAACATATCACAGTTTTATGAAATCGTTTTGAGAAATCAATTGTGAAAATCATTCATCATCTTTATTGAGCTTACTGAGAAAAGAGTGTTTCAATACTCAAAGTGCTTCAATTTGTTTATCTAACTACTGAGAGTTAGGAATCAACTTTTATTTTTACTTTTGATTGTAAAGACAGAGGGAGTCTCTCTGAGTGATTAGGGTGAGGTATCCCTAAGGATGAACATTGAGGCTCTTCACAAGAGTGTGGTATCTCGAGGTGAAGGAGTGCTCTTTGGTGTGAAGGTTTTTCAAGCTACCTGGTAAAGCTTGTGTGTTAGTGTGTGAAATCCCACAGGTGGAGTGGGACTGGATGTAGGTCACAATGGAGGTGACTGAGCCAGGATAAATCTGGTTGTGTGGTATCCCTAAACTCAAACTCCTTTACTTTCTGTTTATGTTCAAGAACCTGCAACTTTGATGTTTAAAGTTCAATATAATTTCTGTTCTTGATCTGTATAAACTGTATTTTGTTATTACTGAGTTATTAAACCCGAACCTATTCTGAATCTTTCTGAATTAATCTTTCTTATCCTCATCACCTTCTACTCAAGATTTTGTAAAAACCCTTCATCGATTTTGTAAAAGATCCTGAGAACACTAATCCGCAACTCTGATTTAAGAGGGAAATATTTTTTGAAAACTCAATTCACCCCCCCCTTCTTGAGTCGTTGAAGCCAAAACAACATGTTTTTGTTCCAACACATGGTTATTTACCACTAAAGCTTACATAATTTTAATTATCTTAGAGATTCTATGTCAATCATTAAAAATTTGATGAACAGTGTACGGAACGATTGAATTTACAACGTTGAAAAAACAGGGCACCAAATGTGAATAAAAAAAACTTTATGAACCAAAATCACATATGACAAATAGTACCAAGACAAAAGGTGTAATTAAGCCTATTAAATATTATAAGATAATTTTTCATACTAAAACTATATTTATATAAAACAAAAAAGTAATTTTAAATGTTTCTCTCATCTACAATTGATAATAATGCTTTTCATTTATCTTTCATTTACTATAGCAACTATGTTTTTTTTTCCTTTTTCCCCATTGTCGAGCTTTTTTTTTTCTTTCACATTATTTTTATTTTGTGATATTATAATTAACATAATCGTTTTATTTTAAAATATCACGATCTTATAATTAAGATTATTTTATTTATTATGCTTTCATAATAAAGTCTTTTTTAAGCATAATTTGTAATTAATCCTTTAATGTTTTGTTTAATTATAAACTTACTATTTCATAAATCATAATATTACTCTTTTTCTCCCACCCTCATTGATTTTTTTTAATCATCGATTTTATTTTTGATGTTATAATTAAAGTAATTATAGTTAATGTCATTATAATAATTTACAATATTATGATATTATAATTATAATCATTTTTCTTATTGAATTACTATTTTGAATTTTTTTTATAAATACAGTTTCACTATGAGAAAGTTATCTTATAATGTTTAATAGGCCCAATTGCACTTTTGGTATTCATACTATTGGTCGTGCATGATTTTGGTGCATAAATTTTTTTTCGTGTACATTTGGTTCCTATATTTTTCTATGTTACAAATTTGGTCCTTATGTCTAATGCCTACAAATTTTTTCAATGATTAACATAGAGGAACAACTCATCTAAGCGCATAAAGCCACTGGTTGATGTTCTACCTCCTTTGCCTTTCCGATTCAACATGATTCTATAGTTCCTCTATGCTATTTATGGGTTTTTTTCGCTCTTTTCTGGGACTTTTTTTTGTTCCACCACATGGTCATTTACCACTGAACCTCATACAAAGATTCTATGTGCTTAGAGATTCTCTGTCAATCATTTAAAAATTCACGGGCATTGACTGATTTTACAATGTTGAAAAAATAGGAGATCAAATATGCACATAAAAAAATTTACGGAGCAAAATCGCATATGATCAATAGTATGAAGACCAAAATTTCAATTAAACCTACTAAATATTATAAGATAACTTTCACATACTAAAACTGCATTTATAAAAAAAAATAGTAATTTTAAATTTTTCTCTCGTCTACAATTAATAATAAAGCTTTTCATTTCTCTTTCATTTATAATAGCACGGGTCATTATTTATTTGAAAATCATTATTTATTTTTCCTTAAAACAGGATTTGGTGGTCTTTTTATCCACATTTGACTGGAAAAACAAATAAATATCATATGATGTATCTGGTATATGAAAACTTATTACTATGTTAATATATTTAAAAGTCATTTTGATACATGCGTAGATACAAATGTAACCTGTGGTAAAGCACGGGTCAACTTGCTAGTTATTTTAATAAAATGAATACCAACTGGACATGTCATCTAGGAATATTTCATTAGATTATTGATGAAGGGATCATATTTACAACTTTTTAAAAATTGAGGACTAAATGTCCCAAAAAAAAAAAGTGAAGAACTAAAATCACGCGTGTTAAAATTGAGGGAATAAAAGTGGAATTAAGCTTTTTTCTTAAGAGTCGTACGTAAAGAATACAACTTCAATCTTATACAATTTTTTATTATTATTTATTATGTTGGATACGACTTCTAAAAAAAGGCCAAAATATTGTATCAAAACATTTGATGCATCAAAACAGACCTTCCAAGTGAGACTTAAAATGGCCATTGTTCCATTTCATTAGTAATTACGTTCATTGAAAATTCTTTTACTCGAAGCAAAGGACTGGAAAAAACATCTTAAAATTTATAGTAACACTCTTCGTTTAGAATTAGACAATGAGAAAATTTTCTATCGGTTTACGTCAAGCAACCATCTTTCTTCACCGAACAAGTAGCTTTTAAAAAAAAAAACATTGAAGTCGTATCTCTTGGATACAATTTGTAATAAATAGTAAAAAGAAAAGATTGAAGTCGTATTATTTTAAGGAAGAATTAATAAAAAATATAAGCTGTACGTGAGATATACGACTCCTTTATTCTTTTTTTTATGAATATAAAAATAAATTGTGAATGCGAGATATCACTTTTATATTCGATGTTGTTTCCGCCTGATACAACTTATTCTACTTGTGTAAGTATTTTAAAATATACACCATTCAAGTAATTATGCAACCAAATTGTACTACTTTGATAAAAAAAAAGCCGGAATGACATCTATTCTGTAAGATAAATTTTTTATCTGTGTTTTATAATTATAATATTATAAATTAAAATAATTTATGATAAATTATTAAAATGCAATTTCCTTTTTTTTATACAAAAATGCAATTTCTTTACACCTGAAGCTTGCTGGCAATTGCATTATTAGCATGTTCGTGGAGTTGAGAAAGAAAGTGCTTCGGATTTCCATTATCTCAGTGGGTGGCGCTCTGATATCATGCACCAGATGTGAGTCACGTTAGAGATGTGGGTTTAGTGGAAATAGTACACACTAGAAAAGTGTGTAAGGTGAGATGGACCTTTCTCAAGCATTAAAAATGTACGAAAATGAAGAATAAAAAAAGGAAAATGCCTCCTGCCTTTCTTCTATACGAACACTTCACAAAACCTGCCCTAAAATTTCATTCTCCTTCTCTATGTAAAAAGCCCTAACCCTCCGTTCTCCTCCTGTCTTTATACTTTCGTTCACTCCTCACGCTCACAGACAGATGGGGGTCGACGACTCTCTCCTCAATCACAGCGGCGACCTGTTCCTCAATCGTCCTTAGGAGAGTCACAACCACACTCTCCCTGATTGGACCATAAACACTTGAAAAAGCTATCTGAGGCAGCTCAACCCAATAAGGCGACTTTACAAATAAAAGACTAGAAAGCCTCAGGCAACCACGACCATCTATATATCATCTTCACTCTGACACATCACTACTTCAATTAAAAGACTCTGCAATTCCACCAACAGCTCCTCCTCCCACTGAAAAAGCTCATGTCTCCACTCCCAAATCCACCTCTAACCACCTTCAAACCTATCCACCAAATATGATACTTTTGCACTTTTATTGGTGCAAGCCTAAACAACCTACTGAATCTAAGAATTAACACACCCCCATGCACCGACAAATCCTTCCAAAGAGATGTATTTTCCCCATTACCCACACATTTTTTGGTTGAGTTTTTAAACCAATCAGAATAAGAGCTAGGTTCCCCCAGCTCCAAAGAATTAACATCTTTCCACCATTTTGATGCCTTCCTCCCCCAAACCTAAACCACCCTCTACCTCCCCATATTTATCAAATAGAACTTTCACCCAAAGCGCTCGAAAAACTGACTTCATACGCCACAACCACTTTCCTGAAAGTGCAAAATATCCATACATGTATAACAACTTTCAATGCTGAAAGACTATACAAGTTCGGGCCCACTGAATGTGTGTATTTGTTGGAAATCTATAAGTGTAATTACTGTTCTTTTGGCTTCAACGACTCAAGAGGGGGTGGATTGAGTTTTCTTAAAATATTTCCCTCTTAAAAACTTTTCATAAAACTTTTCAAATCAGAGTTGCGGATCGATTTGTGGCCTCAGGATCTTTTACAAAATCAATGAAGGGTTTATATGAAATCTTGAATCGGAAGATGATGAAGATAAGAAAGATTAATTCAGAATAGGTTCAGGTTCAAAACTCAATAATAACAAAATACAGAAACTGATTAAGCTTTTAAAGATTAATAACCAGTTATGCAAGTTTCAGATACAAGTATCAACAATCAAGAACGAACTTGCAGGTTTTGGCCAAGAATTAGTTCGATTTCAAAGCAATCAAGAATGGTTTTGATCAATTCAGTTTTGAACGCAGATAACACCGACTTGATTACAATCAGACTCGGGTTTCAATACAGTTTATACAGATCAAGAACAGAAATTATATTGAACTTTAAACATCAAAATCACAGGTTCTTGATCATAAACAGAAAGTAAGGAGTTTGAGTTTAGAGATATCACACAACCAGATTTATCCTGGTTCAATCACCACCACCGTGACCTATATCCAGTCCTCACTCCACCTGTGGGATTTCACACACTAACACAACAAGCTTTAACCAGGTAGTTTGAAAAACTTTTACACCACATAACACTCCTTCACCTCGAGATACCACATTCTTGTGAAGAGCCTCAATTTTCTTCCTTAGGGATACCTCACCCTAATCACTCAGAGAGACTCCCTCTCTTTACAATCGAAAAGTAAAACAAAAATTGATTCCTAACTCTCAATAGTCAGATAAACAAATTGAAACACTTATGAGAACGAAACACTCTTTTTCACAATAAGCTCAAGAAAGATGATGAATTATATGTGTATTGTATTCGATATGTTATTCATGGTTTTTGTAAAAAGTGTTCCTTTGATCCCTCTTTATATAGAAAACAAGTTATAACCGTTGGGATCAATCAAAACAGATTTGGATCTGATTAATAAAATCTGTTTTCTTGATTCTGGTTCTTGAAATAAGATTCTGATAGTTCTTATAGAATTCGCGTCCATCTTGAAAATAACCGCGTCCATCTAGCCATTAATATTTTTCATTCGGACGGGCTAGTAGACGAGCTCCATATGCCACGTCATTGGACGGATACTCTCATTAAGGTTTAGCAAGTCCAACGACTTGTGTGGACGAGCGCTTGTATCACTTTTAGTGGACGAGCGCTTGTATCACTTTAGTGGACGAGCACTTATGTTACTTTAGTGGACGAACGCTTCAATCACTTGTGTTGGACGTGCGCTTCTATCACTTGTGTTGGACGTGCGCTTCTATTACTTGTGTTGGACGTGCGCTTCTATCACTTCAGTGTTGGACGAGCGCTTCTATCACTTATGAAATCTTATTTTCAAAAATCATTTTCATTAACGAAAACTTATTCCTTTTAATGCAGGTTATGAAAATTGATTTTCTTTCATACATCTTTTCAAATGAGCTATTTATGAATAAAAGATTTCATCTCTTACAAATCATCTAAGACTTAAATCTAATTTCTCCTTTAAGCTCTTGTCTTGATGATTCTTTGATCTTTGTCTTTGCTCTTCGATGCCTCCATTTATCTCTTTTGATTTCTTCAAGTTCTTCTTTGAATATTTTCCTTTAATTGCTCACTGAACTTGTTGATTACTGGTTGATACCTGTCTTTACAATTTGATATTAAAACACTTGCATACACGTTAAGTTGTATTTGTCATATATCAAAATCTCTAAGTCATTGAGTCTAACAATTACCTCTAGGTTGGCATTGGTCTCTTGAAATGATTATCGCCGAATAAAACTTTGATCCATACGGCAACAACAATTGAAACGAAGAATGCTATCAGCATCAATATTAAGCTCTTCATTAGAGGCATCTTTCTCTCCCGGATCTACATGTCCAGGATCACATATTGGATAATGTCATCCACGAATTTCTGCACAGTGGATCAGTAATGGAGCTGAGGATTTGTGGTTTCAATTGTATAAGCTGCTGCACATCCAACTCTGGAATATTTTCCTCAACCAATGTTACTACTCCTGATTCTCCTAAAATGTATCCTGAAATAAAAAGCAATTGAAATTTAAACAAATACACAATACAAATCGATCAATCATAAGAGCTTAAATTATTAGCATACATGCACAACCTGATTTTGTAGGATCTCTGTAGCTGATGCAATGAATCTATTTCATAGCATGCTCTGTTGGAAGATAGAAAACTTGCAAATAAGAAATAGATAAAAAGAGCAAAAACAGTAGGGTGGAGGGATTGTGAACCTTCATCTATTTCACCCCCGAATCTTCCACTGGAATTGGCAGGACGAGGTTCTTTTCCATTGGAATTGGCGAGAATCGTCGTCGATGTTTTCTTTCCTTTGTAATTGTTACCCTTTGATTGGCGATTGGCGGGAATTGGTTATGTTCTTTCTTTAAATTTGTAACTTATATATTTAGGGTTGGCTATGGTGCACTATCCACATTTTCCACCACCCACTACATCACTCATGTAGCAAATTTTGGGTCAATCAAATTGCCACATAGGTTAGTCAAAATTTTAAACTTTCTAGTTGTATTATACTGTAGTCAAACTATATGAATACAATATATTGTAGTATAATATATGTGTTTTTTGTATTTGCAAATTTAACTCATATTAAAATAATGTTTTTTAATTAAAAAACTGATTATATTACAAAATATTATTGACAACGAATATTATTTTAATTCGTATTAAAATATTATTTTATAATATAATCAGTTTTTTTAATCAAAAAAATTATTTTAATATAGGTTAAATTTGTAAATACAAAGAGTACATATACTATACTATAATATACTGTATTCATATAGTTTGATAATCCAACTAGAAAGTTTGAAATTTTGACCAAACCCATGTGGCAATTTGATTGGTCCAAAATTTACCACATATGGATGGTGTAGTGGGTGGTACAAAATATGAGTGGTGAACCTTAACCCAACCCTATATATATAATAGTCTAAGTCGCTATAACTTTAACTAATTATACAATTAATTATTTCAAATATTGTTACTTTTCTTTTAAATAAGATATGACCATACTTTTTAAAAAATAATCACATATTCATAAAATCACAAATAAATTTTATTCTTATATCAGTTTTAAATAATTTTATAGTTGAATTATTTAAAATATTGTTTTTAGAAAATAAATATTATGCAGCATTATTCAATAAAATTTACTCTCCACATATTAACATGCTTAATTGATAAAATAAAGGATTTAATTGATATATACTGACAGTGTAAATTTTTTTAACACTGTCAACCAATCAGAAATTGACACACTATTACAAATCTTTGATTCTTATCGTAATCACTTAAAAGTCATCAATTTCGTGATTTCTGATTGCATGTCAGCGTAAAAATATTTATACACTGACACTGCATAGAAATTAAACTCTAAAAAAATTGATATTAAGTTAACTATTCAATAGTTTTTTATTTAATGAACATTTTATAACTTAAATATTAAATTTAAGTTTAATGAACATTTTCGTCCCTGTAAAGTATGAGTGTTTTTAATTTCGTCCCTGAAAACTATTTTGTTCGATTTTGAGGTTCGTGTTTCCAAAATATTTGCTTTTGGTCCATGCCGTTATGACCCCCCATTAACAGTTAATGAGGCTGATGATGCGCCATGTCAACACTGACACTTGGATGAATCTTACCATCGTGCCAGCCACGTGTGCAGCCTCTTTAATAAATGTTTTTATATTAATTTTTTATAAATTATATTAGTATCAAATATTTAATAAAATATCATTTGTTAATAGTTTTTAATAAAAGAATATTATTTTAAGGGCGAATGTAATTTCTACAAGTGGATGATATCAGATGAAGCAACAACTCACGTAGAAGATCAAGGATCGAAATCATGAAGCTACCATGGCTGATAAACTTCGAAGAAAGATAGGGAAGCTACAGTCCAATTTATCCATTGAAGGAGAGAAGAGTCAGTTATTGAGTAGGATATGGATTATGTGTTTTGGCATTGTTGTGTTGTGTACTCAAATGCCATGACAAGTGCTAGTTTTTTGTATTCAGATAAGGGCTGTTGTTTGTGTTTTTAAATTGTTGTTGGGGATGTCGTTTATATGTTTTGGAGTTATAATCGGAGCTTTTCATGGTGGGTTTGAATTTATTGTAATGAATTTGAATTGTCTTATCATATTGAACTTGATGAAGATTGAATGGAAAAAGAGTTGATCTTCTTTTGAATGCTTACTTTTAGTTGGCTGTTATTGAGTTTTATGTTCGTTTTAATGTGAATTATCAAGTAGAATCAATTAGTTTAATGGTCAAGTTTTATGCAATGCTTACTTGTTGACCTCAACGATATATCAACTTTTATGCTCAAGAATCAACAATAAAATTGATACAAAAACTCAAATATCATTGCCATAATAACATAGGTGTGTTTACATCCAATAATCCAAAATACATGTATAGGAGCAGTTGTGCACCACGCACATATCACTATATCCACCATTAGAGTTGCCATGTGTATTGCCTTGTGTCAGATTGACTTTTCAAAATTATATGTAGTTAAACATGTATAATAGTGATATTATGTCAAAAAATACATGTATATGAAAAGTATTCTTACAAGAAATACTGAAAATTAAAATAATAATAATTTATGTATGTTAAATCTGTTAATTTTGTATAATAATAATTCTATGTTAATCAAGGTTTGTTTCATGATCTGTTAATTACAAGGTTATCAAAACCGGACAGGACCGGTCGGTTCGACGGGTTGGACAAGGACCCGGCCTGGTGTCCGGTCTTGAATAGTCACAAAACCGTTTAGTTCTTGAATCGGACGAGAACCGCTAGAACCGGAACCGGTAAAACTGGTGAAAACCAACGGTTCAACCGGTTTGACCGGTTTATTTTTTCTTCACCTCTTTCGGTCAGAACTCAGAAGTAAAAACGAGATAAGAAAGCACTACAACAGAAATGAATTTAGATAGCGTTTCCGGATGCCTTTTAATAGCATTTTTAAGCGCTATCTATTCCATCGTTATTAAAAGTAGTTAGCAAAGATAGCATTTAAGAAGTGCTATTAAAAGATGACCTTAGATAACGTTTCCGGAAGCACTACTAGAAAAATGGATTTTTCGGACGGAATTTTCGGACGGAAATGGTTCCGTCCGAAATTTCCCGAAAATTTCGGACGAATTTCGGACGGATTTCGTTAATTCTTATATTTTCCATGATCCGTCCGGAATCCGTCCGAAATCCGTCCGAAATTTCGGACGGATTTCGGACGGATTCGTTAATTCTTATATTATTCTTGATCCGTCCCAAATCCGTCCGAAATTTCGGACGGATTCTGACGATTCATATATTTTCCTTGATCCGTCAAATCCGTCCGAAATTTTGGACGGATTTGACGGATTCCGTTAATTCATATATTTTCCTTGATCGTCCGAAATCCGTCCAAATTTTCGGACGGATTTGAACGGATTCCGTTAATTCTTATATTTTCCATTATCCGTCCGAAATCCGTCCGAAATTTTGGACGGATTTCTGACGGATTCCGTTAATTCATATATTTTCCTTGATCCGTCCAAATCCGTCCGAAATTTTGGACGGATTTTTGACGGATTCCGTTAATTCATATATTGTCCATTATCCGTCGAAATCCGTCGAAATTTTGGACGATTTTGACGGATTCCGTTAATTCATATATTTTCCTTGATCCGTCCGAAATCCGTCCGAAATTTTCGGACGGATTCCGTTAATTCTTATATTTTCCATTATCCGTCCGAAATCCGTCCGAAATTTTCGGACGGATTTCGGACGGATTCCGTTAATTCATATATTTTCCTTGATCCGTCCGAAATCCGTCCAAATTATTTTTCTTGATCCGTCGAAATCCGTCCAAATTTTCGGACGGATTTCGACGGATTCCGTTAATTCATATATTTTCCTTGATCCGTCGAAATCCGTCCGAAATTTTCGGACGGATTTCGGACGGATCCCGTTAATTCATATATTTTCCATTTTCCGTCCGAAATTTTCGGACGGATTTCGGACGGATTCCGTTAATTCATATATTTTCCTTGATCCGTCCGAAATCCGTCCGAAATTTTCGGACGGATTTTGACTTGATTCCGTTAATTCATATATTTTCCTTGATCAGTCGAAATCCGTCGAAATTTTCGGACGGATTGATTGACGGATTCCGTTAATTCATATATTGTCCATTATCTGTCAAAATCCGTCCGAAATTTTCGGACGGATTCCGTTAATTCTTATATTTTCCTTGAGCCCAATTCGACTTGTTAGGACCTAATTGGGCCAATTGCCCCGATCGGCCCAATTGAACTTCTATGGTCCTAATGAAGCCTAAATGGACTTGTTTGATCCTAATAGAGCCCAAATCGACTTTTTAGGTCATATACGACCTAACTGGGCCAATTTGTACTTCTTTGATCCTAATCGAGCCCAAATGGACTGGTTTGATCCTAATAGAGC
The DNA here is from genome assembly GCA_030762895.1 of Sophora flavescens. Taxonomy (NCBI): domain Eukaryota; kingdom Viridiplantae; phylum Streptophyta; class Magnoliopsida; order Fabales; family Fabaceae; genus Sophora; species Sophora flavescens. The sequence goes on along the minus strand of CM061066.1, from coordinate 65,823,781 downwards.
CCAATTCGACTCGTTAGGACCTAATTGGGCCAATTGCCCCGATCGGCCCAATTGAACTTCTATGGTCCTAATGAAGCCTAAATGGACTTGTTTGATCCTAATAGAGCCCAAATCGACTTTCTAGGTCATATACGACCTAACTGGGCCAATTTGTAGTTCTTTGATCCTAATGGAGCCCAAATGGACTGGTTTGATCCTAATAGAGCCCAATTCGACTTGTTAGGACCTAATTGGGCCAATTGCCCCGATCGGCCCAATTGAACTTCTATGGTCCTAATGACGCCTAAATGGACTTGTTTGATCCTAATAGAGCCCAAATCGACTTTTTAGGTCATATACGACCTAACTGGGCCAATTTGTACTTCTTTGATCCTAATGGAGCCCAAATGGACTGGTTTGATCCTAATAGAGCCCAATTCGACTTGTTAGGACCTAATTGGGCCAATTGCCCCGATCGACCCAATTGAACTTCTATGGTCCTAATGAAACCTAAATGGACTTGTTTGATCCTAATAGAGCCCAAATCGACTTTTTAGGTCATATACGACCTAACTGGGCCAATTTGTAGTTCTTTGATCCTAATGGAGCCCAAATGGACTGGTTTGATCCTAATAGAGCCCAATTCGACTTGTTAAGACCTAATTGGGCCAATTGCCCCGATCGGCCCAATTGAACTTCTATGGTCCTAATGAAGCCTAAATGGACTTGTTTGATCCTAATAGAGCCCAAATCGACTTTTTAGGTCATATACAACCTAACTGGGCCAATTTGTACTTCTTTGATCCTAATCGAGCCCAAATGGACTGGTTTGATCCTAATAGAGCCCAATTCGACTTGTTAGGACCTAATTGGGCCAATTGCCCCGATCGGCCCAATTGAACTTCTATGGTCCTAATGACGCCTAAATGGACTTGTTTGATCCTAATAGAGCCCAAATCGACTTTTTAGGTCATATACGACCTAATCGGGCCAATTTGTACTTCTTTGATCCTAATGGAGCCCAAATGGGTGGTTTGATCCTAATAGAGCCCAATTCGACTTGTTAGGACCTAATTGGGCCAATTGCCCCGATCGGTCCAATTGAACTTCTATGGTCCTAATGAAGCCTAAATGGACTTGTTTGATCCTAATAGAGCCCAAATCGACTTTCTAGGTCATATACGACCTAATCGGGCCAATTTGTACTTCTTTGATCCTAATGGAGCCCAAATGGGTGGTTTGATCCTAATAGAGCCCAATTCGACTTGTTAGGACCTAATTGGGCCAATTGCCCCGATCGGCCCAATTGAACTTCTATGGTCCTAATGAAGCCTAAATGGACTTGTTTGATCCTAATAGAGCCCAAATCGACTTTTTAGGGCACATACGACCTAACTGGGGCCAATTGTACTTCTTTGATCCTAATCGAGCCCAAATGGACTGGATTGATCCTAATAGAGCCCAATTCGACTCGTTAGGACCTAATTGGGCCAATTGCCCCGATCGGCCCAATTGAACTTCTATGGTCCTAATGATGCCTAAATGGACTTGTTTGATCCTAATAGAGCCCAAATCGACTTTTTAGGTCATATACGACCTAATCTGGGCCAATTTGTACTTCTTTGATCCTAATGGAGCCCAAATGGACTGGTTTGATCCTAATAGAGCCCAATTCGACTTGTTAGGACCTAATTGGGCCAATTGCCCCGATCGGTCCAATTGAACTTCTATGGTCCTAATGAAGCCTAAATGGACTTGTTTGATCCTAATAGAGCCCAAATCGACTTTCTAGGTCATATACGACCTAACCTGGGCCAATTTGTACTTCTTTGATCCTAATGGAGCCCAAATGGACTGGTTTGATCCTAATAGAGCCCAATTCGACTTGTTAGGACCTAATTGGGCCAATTGCCCCGATCGGCCCAATTGAACTTCTATGGTCCTAATGGAGCCTAAATGGACTTGTTTGATCCTAATAGAGCCCAAATCGACTTTTTAGGTCATATACGACCTAACTGGGCCAATTTGTACTTCTTTGATCCTAATCGAGCCCAAATGGGTGGTTTGATCCTAATAGAGCCCAATTCGACTCGTTAGGACCTAATTGGGCCAATTGCCCCGATCGGCCCAATTGAACTTCTATGGTGCTAATGAAGCCTAAATGGACTTGTTTGATCCTAATAGAGCCCAAATCGACTTTTTAGGTCATAAACGACCTAACTGGGTCAAATTGTACTTCTTTGATCCTAATGGAGCCCAAATGGACTGGTTTGATCCTAATAGAGCCCAATTTGACTTGTTAGGACCTAATTGGACCAATTGCCCCGATCGGCCCAATTGAACTTCTATGTTCCTTGTAACACCCTAGTTTTTACACATATGATTACATTATTGTCACTATTATTACCAAAGTCTGAGAAAAATATTTTAAATAATATGATTAAGAGAAAAGCATTTTCATATTTTCATTCTATTTAATTTTAGAGTTGAAAATAAATTGGTTTGACTTTAATCGGAGATTAAATTTTGGACCGAGTATTTTCTTAGTTGATCAGTTCAACTATTAATCTTTACTCTAATTTGAATTTCGAAATCATATATTTATCAATCTTTATTTTTAGATTCCAAAAAGTAAAAACATGTTTATTTTAGACCTAATATTTATCACTCATTTTGTACCCTTCACTAAGTAACTAGTTTAAAAACCCAAATTCTTACACTTTATCACTCATTTTGACACGACTATGCTTGCTTGATGGAGTAGATAATTACATTCTTGGAGCTAACGTGAGCATTAAGACGAGGATCCTTTACTTGGTTGTTTATTTTCAATTACATGTAACGAGTGTTGCAATTTACGTTATTGTCACTATAATTATCATCTGACAGAAAATTATTTTAAATAATATGTTTAAGAGAAAAACATTTTCATATTTTCATTATATTTAATTTTAGAGTTGAAAATAAAATGATTTGACATTTATTGGAGATTAAATTTTTGGTGAGTATTTTCTTAGTTGATCACCCAACTATTAGTCTTTGCTCTAATTTGAATTTGAAAACTTATAGTTATCAATCTTTAGTTTTAGAGTCCAAAAAATAAAAATATGTTTATTTTAGACTTAATATTTTATCACTCATTTTGTACCTATTACTAGATAATTAACTTAAAAAGCTAAGTTCTCTTTTTTTTCTGTCTCTCTCGACGCCTACTCTCTTTTCTTCTCTGCGCCCTTTCTCTTTTTCTTCTCTGTTCTTCTTCCTTCTTTCTTTTTCTTCTCTCTTCTTCTCCCTTCTTCTTCTTCCTCCAACCAGCCACCGCCCCACACCCTCCACCCATCGAACCGCCGGAAGCTGCCAGGAGGATCCGCGTCACAGCCGCGCGCTCTGGCCGAGCTCCGCCGCGAAGCCGCGCCATCCATCGTGGTAAACACCGCGAGCCGCCGGTTTTTGTGGTGGTTTCCACCATGTGAGTTCCTTCCAACCCCTTCTTCTTATTTCCTTTGGTCTTACTCTATCTCTCTCCCTTTTTGGTGTTCACAGAAAGCGAACCGCCGCCACGGCCACCGTCCGCCGCCGCGTCAACCACCGCAGCACCACCATAAGCTTGCCTTCTTCCTTGGGTAAGTGGTTTTCTCACTTCCTTTGTTCAGATTCAAGAGCCCCAATTTCTCCTCAAACCCTAACCATTCAAATCTTATTTTTCTTGCATCAATGATTTTACCTTTATGTGTTAAACACCTGAAAAATTAAGGATTTTTTCTCTATCTTTTTTTTTGGAGACACTGCAAGTCTATGTATATTTATTATTTTAAAAACACCGTTTTTCTTGTTGGGGTTATCTCTATTTTGCAGGTGAGTAGGTTGTTGGATTTGATTGTTCACAGTTTGTATAGCCACAAGGAAGTGTTCCTTCGAGAACTTGTGAGGTAATAACAGTTTACTATTCCATTTGATCCACAAACTGAGTTCCTCTTATTATTTGAACAGTGTTACTAGTTAGTTGCTTTTGATAGAATGATTTACTATTAGTACTTTAACTTTGTGGCATGTTATGTAGAACTTGATATGGAGGCTTACATGGGGATGGGGTAATAAATATTGCTTTAGTATATGCACTAGTTGTCCTTGCTTGTTATACTTGTTCCTTCATTGCTTGGAGATGCTGGAGAATTAGAGATACGCATCAAGTCTGATCCAGACAATGGGACTATTACTATAACGTATGCATATTATTTATTCTGAATATTTTGTTTTTTTTTTTTTTTATTAAATTGTTTCTGGGTATGTTAAGAGGATTATTGAACTGTTAGCTGTTGACCTTTTTTTTAGAGATACTGGTATTGGAATGACCAAAGAAGAGCTCATTGACTGTCTTGTAACTATTGCCTGGTGGTGTTGAATGAGGTTTTTGGATATTGATTTTGATACTTATAGGCTTCAGCTTTTTCCATTATAATTAATATCCTATGTTTATATATAACATGAATTAGTTTCAATTCTATTCAATGATACATATATGCCTTGTTAAATTTTTATTTACATGATACAGAATATGGAAATTCCGGAGCATCGAAAGTGGATGTATAATAGACTTCTTCCAAATCGGGGGGGATTAAGAAGGGAATTTGTAGAAGGTGTCCGAGATTTTGTTAACCAAGCAACTAACAGGTTTACATATGATTAACGTGCATATATTTCTTACAATGTCTTTTACACTAACAAGGTTTAATCCATCATCCCTTTGTTCGTTTCTTAAGCTGCTGCCATTAAGAGCAAGTTAGATTGGTTTTGTCCTACTTGGGGACATTCAACTACTGATATGCGAGATTTGTGGTTTAAAGAATTTAAGGTAAATATGATATTAGATAATATATGTCATTAATATATTGTATCAACGATGGTTTGCGTAATTTATGGTTGCTTACATATCATATCAATTTTATTTTCTTTTGTAGAAGAAGAAGCGTAGATGGGAACCAAAATATGATGAAAGGATTCGTCAAATTTTTGACATCAAGTGAGAAGCTCGATTTAGTAGTATTATGTATGAAGAGAGGAAAAAATATGAAAAAAGTCAAGAATACAAGCCAAAGTACATTCCTATACCAATATGGAATCAACTAATACATTATTGGGCATCGGATAAGAAGTTTAAGAATTTGTCTCGTTGCAAACACTGCAAATCGTGCTTCAAATGAAGGTAGCTCTGTGCATACTTGGTGGTTCTATATCTATGGGTGAGCATGCACGTAGAATGGTAAGACACTTGAAATTGTTTGCTTGAGTATTTAATTTTATGAACTATTGTGAATTTTCTCATTGAAGTTATGACAAAGTGTAGGAGGTAGCTACACACAGTTCAAACCTTCCATAGAAGAAGTGTTTGCTAAATGCCATTTGAAAAAGGACAACACTTGGGTTGATAATAGATCCGAGAATGCCATGGTATGTGGTGTTAACTTTAATTTTTCTATAACTTTTGTTGCATGCATGGTTCAAAATTGTTTGTTAGTGAAATGACTAACACAAGTCAAACTGTAATCTTTTGTAGGGAAAATTTAAAAAGAGAAAATCGAGCTTTCGATGATCGTCATTGTGTCAACGTGAGGATGGTGACGGGTTGTCTTGTGAAAGCCAAAATATGCCGGATGACTTGACTATTTGGAAAGAAGTAGTTCCTAAAGGCAAAAAGGGGACATTATATGGTTTAGGTTCTATAGGAACAAATATCTCTTCAAAGTATCTTGTCAATTCATCCTCAAGTGCATCTAAGGACACAAACACGGAACAAGAGCTAGCAAAGTGGCGGGAAAAGGTTAAAGAGCAAGAACTTATAAATCAAGAGCAAAAGCATAAGTTGGAGGAGCAAAAGCGTAAGTTGGAGGAGCAACAAAAGAGGATTGAATCAACTGAAAGTTTGGTTGTTGCTTTATTTGGGAAGTTAAATGTGCCACTACCTCCAAACTTTGTTTCTGCGACAACTATGCAAGATGGATCAAATGAGACAAGTGAGCCCTCTAATGGCGACAACGATGATAATTTTAATGTTGATTGATGGCTTTGATCTAGATTTGTGAGTCCTTAAATGTCTCTACTTTGTTTTGATTTAATATAGATTGATGACACCTTGATGACACTAGTTAGTTTTATGTTGTTTTAGATCGATAAACATATTACTCTAGTTTGTGTTACTTTGTTTGACTAATGAGTACTTTGATCATAGTGGTTTGTTTTATTGTGCTAGAACTAGAATGATGAAACACTTCTATGAATTTAGTTTATGTGATTGATCTTGACTGTTAGGTAAAAATGTTAACGTATACTTGATTGTTCTTCAGGTTAATGTCTTGTTTGGTGATTTGTTCAACTATGTCAATTTTCAATTCAGTTTTATCTCAATCTGTGTGAAATTAAAACTTGATTAATGATTTTGATATTTCATCTCGGTGTTGTTTCAAAAGTAAATTAAGTTAATTTATAAATTTGAGTCAATTTCCTTTATAAAAAAATAATTTTTATTAAATTTGTTCAAAATCCGCCTCAAAACGATAAACGTTTGAAACACGGATCCGTCCGAAATCCGTCGAAAAATCACAAGATCCGTCCCGAAATCCGTCAGAAAAATAACCAACAAAATCACGTAATCCGTCCGAAAATCCAGAAAATAAAAATAAATCCGTCAAATCCAAATCAAAAAATAACCAACAAAATCACAAAGATCCGTCCGAAATCCGTCCGAAAATAAAAATAAATCCGTCAAAATCCGTCAGAAAAATAACCAACAAAATCACGAGAATCCGTCCAAATCCGTCCAGAAAATAAAAATAAATCCGTCAGAAAAATAACCACAATGGATTTCCAAGTTGTCAAAAGAAATCGTCAAATCCGTCAGTAAATATTTTGGACGGAATTTGGGACGGATTTTCTAATTTCCCACGGGGCTTTTTCGGACGGATGCCATTCCGTCCGAAATCCGTCCGAAATGAATTATCCGTCCGAAATCCGTCCGAAATCCGTCCGAATTCCGTCCGAAATCCGTCCGAAAATCCGTCCGAAAAAGATGGATTTCTAGTAGTGAAGTAAACGCTATCTAAAGGAAGACTTTAGATAGCGTTTTCTCAGCAAACGCTATCTAATCCCTTATTTTTTTTTTTTAGTTTACCTATTTCTTAACTTTACCTCCATCCTGTATGTTTATAAAAAACAGGTGTACAAAGAAATGAAGCACAATACAAATTATGGGTAGCAAATAAAACCCAGACACCTAAGTTACTTGTACCAAACCATATGCATATAACAAGCTACTTTGATAGAAAGTATTCCACCAAAAAACTATGTAGCACCTTCAATATATTGAACCCGTAATAATAAAGGCATATAGCAAATATTCAAATCATCAAATGCTAAACTCAATATAGATGAAAGTGACCCAATTGCATACGCTTCAGCTACTAAGTCTGACCCAAGCCAAGAAGCTTCTCAATCATAAAATACTTCAAGAATTTTTGACAGCACATACGGCAAAATCCAACTTGGTAACACCCAAGATAGATTGTTCCCAATTAAGTCCTCAGTAAAAGTAGAGAGTACCATTTAAACCATCTTGAATCAAGAATTGCTTCATCCATATACAGTACAATACAAAGTTTAGACCATATATAACAAGCGTAATCAAATAAACTTTTCAACAATATAGCGACACCAATCTTCCTTGACTTCAGATAGTTGAGCAGTGGAGTATGTGGAGCATTTGAAGTCAGGGAAGTACTGCGACATAAAAATTAAATAAATTAAGTTACAATTGCTAAAACATTTGAACAGTCACAGTTAAAAACTAAGTAAACACTGGTGCAGAAAAGGGATTCCACATCGGTTATTTTTGGCTTTTCACATCGGTTTTCAAACTGATGTTGAAAAGACCGATATGGTTTATTGCCACTTTACACATCGGTTTTGAAACACACATCGGTTTTGAAACCGATGTGTAAAGTACATTTTTAACAGCGGTTTTTAAACAAACCGACGTGGAAAGTGAAATTTGTCAATTGGTAACCTATTGGAAATATCACTTTCCACATCGGTTTTCCTAAAACCGATGTGAAAATTTCACTTTACACATCGGTTTTTATGAAAACCGATGTGGAAAGTGAAATTTCCACATCGGTTTTTACAAAAACCGATGTGGAAAGTCTCATTTTTTTTTATTCTGTTATTTACATTTCTGTCATTCCTTTCCCCTGTTTCAGTAATACCAGAATAACATACTGTAAATATTCTAAACACAATCACTTTTGTACGACAAAAACACAAATAATATATACTGAATTTATTAAGAACAATACATATGTACGATCAATTACATTCAGTCAACAAAGATAATTAGAAACCAAAAAGCCACATGATATATTATAGATTTCATATCAAAATACATATGATCAGTCAAAAGTACACTATAGCTAGTACATGATAAGTTTTTAAACTAACTACATATATACAAACTATGGTTGGTACACTTCAAGAAAGAAAGTTGCCCAACGCCTCTTTATGTTGATGATGTTGGAATCAGATAATGGAGTTGGATTGTTGAATATCTGCAAGTTTAATTGGACAAAAGATTATATCTTTTAAGTAATAAACTAACATAAAACATATAAAGAATCTATAACTATTACTTCTAATTGTGTCAATTAACATTTACCTCGTGCCATCTTTCAGTGATCCTGGAGGAGATAATTTCCAACATCCACTGCATCACATAGTAGCCACATTCCCATGATCCACGTTGTATACGTGACTACGTACAAATGAAACCCAATTAGAATATGAGCAATTAAATAGAAATCAATAATTATACCCACTGCATTTGATGCATTTGAACTAATAAATATCTTATGCTAGGAATAATCCATCTGATAGCCCGAGTACGCCTTTCACCACGCAACATGTGGTTTGCAGTAATAGACCTATCATGACAAAAACATTAATTAAAGTATATCTAATAGATTTCAGATAATTAAAACAACTGCATTACTGATTATAAAGTATTTTAATGCTTACGTTTCGATGATCGTCTTCAGTGAATTCGCCGGCTTATTTCCCAATGAGCAGAAGAAGACCACGACGTTCATCTTAGGGTACAAGATCAACAGTTGCCAATGCTGGATGTATTTGCGGAACAGTTAGTGACTAAGTCATATATAGTTATACTTAAATAACCGGTACTTACTTATTGAGATAAGGCGCAAGGTAGATTTGATGATCGTCTCGGGCAAGTATATCACGTATGGTGGTGACCGGGTCTTCTGATGCTAGGAGAACATCACCCTGAATGAACATGGGGTCAATGAACCCATAAAGGGCGAGGTTACCCCGATCAACCAACATACGATGCAGATACCTAATATATTGGAAAAACATGTTAATTATCATAGTATGTAAAAATTAATTACTTAACTTATGAATAAAATGTACTTACGTGCACCATAACGATATGTGTGCAGAACTAGCCATTTCTTTATTGAGTGCCATCTCCATAAGTTCCTTCTTTGGGATATACAGTTCATCACCTGGACTGGTGGCCGAGCTGTCGCCACGCGCCAAAAAGAACGAGCGATTATTAAAATAATGTAGTATAGAGCGACAACTCGAGTATCGTCTCTCAAGGACTCTTTAGTGTTGTTATTATTAACAGAAAATCAAAAGTTAGTTTTGGGGGTTTTGGATTGAGTGCAAATAAAATAAAGGGAACAAAGCAATAAAAACAGGCAGTTTAAAAGACTAACAAATAAACTAAAGACGATTAACCTACTGTTCTTGGTTTCCCACTATCATTGGTTCAAATAAATCCAAGCCCTAAGCAGATTCTAATCCCCTTTCAGTTGTAGCAACAATTAACAAACGAAATCGCTACTACGGATACATGTTCCTATTCCCGAATTAAACAAACGGGGTTAAGCCCTCATGAACTAAACGAACATGAACGTACACACGCGAATTAAACAAACGCGATTAATTATAGGAACATAGCATCACTGAAATGAATCAACACTACACTACACACTCCTGAATTAAACAAACAGAAATGCATAATATAGTATTGAAAAGAGAAAAGCAATTAAAACAGGAAATACAGAACCTCAAGTGTAATTAAAACCAATCACAGTAGATTAATCTAGGAGACTAGTTCTCCATTACGTAAATTAACACAAAAGTAAAGAAATAAACTACGCAACTTACTACTATCTGTCTACCAAAGACTAGCCAAAAGCGGCTAACTCCGGCTAACCCTTGATTCGCCTAAGACTGTCTTATATACACGTTTCTGGAATCAGAGGACTCGCGAGGCGAAGCCTCTCTCGCGACGCGGAAACTGTGAACAGTCTGCGACTTTTGATCTTATCGCGGGGCGAGCATATCATTCGCGAGGCGAAACTCTTCAGATTCCAAACTGTAACGCCCGTGACCTTCAACATGCGCAAACCGTGATGGCTTCTGGTCTTCCAAGGCTCGCGAGGCGAATGGATGCTCGCGAGGCGAACGCTTCAACTTCAAAACTGCCACAGCCGTGATCTTCAACACTGGTAAACCGTGATCGTCTCTGACTTTTCAGGCTTGGTGACTCGCGGGGCGAGAGCTTCTTCGCGGGGCGAACCAGTTTTATTTCCTTTTTATTAACCTGAAAAACAGAAATAACATAAATACTTTATTTAACTCTAAATCAACTAAATTAACATAAAAACGCTTTACAGACTCAAAATACTACTTAAGGACAATCAAGTCTAATTTGGGTGAAAATGATATACAATAAGCACAAAGCCATGGTCTTTATTAGTTATAAAACCAGTCAAACAGAGGCTCATCAAAATACCCCAAACTTAAACTTTGCTTGTCCCCAAGCAAACTAAAACTCAAAAACTTAAAAAGACTCAAGACATGGCAAGCTTAGGAATTCAATCAACTCTGCACAAATTTCAAGCAATTTTTCAAAACAATTTTTCTTCAATGTTCCCCCATTTTCAAGCAAAGCAATCCCCACAATCATTTATTCTAAACATTTGAGAATTTCATTATTCAAACAATCATCAATCTAAGAAGGGGATCTAAGTCACACACAAGAGAGAGATCACCAAATCCAAACAACTGACTTCCTCACAAGGAAAATTTGTGTTTCACTCAAACGCTCAGTTTGTGTCAGGCTAACAACAATTCACTCAGTTTCACTTTTAAGAAGCACTTCCCATAAATTTGATTTTCATCTCTAAATGATTCCCACATAAAATATGTAAGCAACATCAGAAGGTCTTTTATGGGTTGTAATGGGGCCTGGCTAAGGGTAGGATATACAAAGGAACTAGGCTGAAGACCCTAGGAACTAAGAGAGCATGAACATTATTTACACTTTGAAATTCACTCAAGTTCCTTTTCTCATTTTTCATTTTGCCTTGGGTGACTACAACCTTTTTATTTCTTTTTGGCATTTTTGCACTTTTTATTTATTTATTTATTTTTTCTTTTTCTTGTTCTCTTTTTTTTTTTCAATCCCAAACAGCACATTGCACCTGGTAGCCACCCCAAACTTAGTTTCTTGTACCCATTCTAAGATTCCATGCTCTCCTAATCCTAAGATCGGGTTAACATGGTTTTCCAGATTTATGGACTTATAACATTAGGTTATCAAGAATTAACAAGCTTATAGGCTCAATGGGGCTAACTAGGGAACATGCATTAGGGATGGTCATTTTCAGGCTAAGTGGCTATTTACAAAGAAAATGCCTAAATCATCTGAAGCAAACACATAAACATGCAAACCAAAAAGAGATTCAAGCAAATTCAGGAAAGTGCAATCAAAAAAGTGATTTTCACACAGTTTAAAACATGTTGGAGGCTCAAAACCTCACCTGGACATTCATGCAAATTGTTTGACAGAGATTCTATCCCTAGTGTGTGCTTCCTATCACCCCAAACTTATCATAAATCATGCCATCATAATAAAATCTCAAAGTTCAGTTTTCAATCATATGGGGATCATTTTTCAAAAAATACTTCAAATCCTAGGGGGGAAACAGTCAAAACATATTATGCAATCAATCTATGCAAAATCAATAAAATCCAATAAACTTGCCTTAACCAAGACACAACCACAACTCCTGAGCTTCTCAAATTATTCAGGAGCTTTATTGAAAACAAAACAGAAATAAAGCAAGGAAAAGAAAATTAAAAAGAAGAAAGGGTTAAGAAAACTCATTAAGGGCGGTTCCACCAGGATCCCATTGCTTGTAGCATAAGGCCCACGTGATGGACAAAGAGTGGAAGTTCATTCCATGCTTCCATGACTTGCGGCCTTGATGTAGGGGTGAGCACTTGACAATTACGATGACTTCGCCGAGTGCGGCGGACTTCTCACTCCCCTTCGGGTCACAGCTGACCTCTTTATCTACAAAGTCTCCCCAATAGAAGTGGATCTCAACCTCTTGGACTGGCCATGGTGCAAAATCCAAAGGCTTAAACTCCATCACTGGTTCCTCAGGGAGAGGTGGCAAACAGTTAGCTGGGGTTACTGGTGCTGCTTCAACTCCTGCAAGGTCTTCATTCACTGCACGAACAAATTCATCACCTGCTATACATGCAGAAATTTCAGCACACACCACACAAAGGTTAGTGTTAGTAGAGTCAATACATATATCACAATAAAATGAATTAGGAAAATTCTGAATGTCTGGAAATTCAACAATTAATTCATCATCCACCCCATTACTCTCAACACATGCATCTAAGACCAAAGAGTCTTCTTTATCCTCAAGCACGGTGGAGCAAATGTTCTCCTGATCCTCCTGATGCTCATTTCCTATATGAACATGGCCCTCAACCTCATCTGTCTCCTGTTCCATATGGATGCTTTGCTTAACATACCTTTCAAAATAACATTCTACACACAAAGCAGTGCCAGAACAATAACAATCATCAGGGGATTCAACACACAATTCATCATCAACAGAAATATTATCACAATCATCATCAGAAATATCTTCAAGAATAACTTGTGACTCTGTATGTTCTTCAAGGGGCTGTGGAGTTAGCATCGCAGCCGAGTTGGCGGTAACTTGATCAATTAGAGCGGACAACTTCTGAGATTCAGCTTGGCTCCTCTGGTATTCAGCCTCCATCTTCTGTTGAAATTCAAGAAAGTTTGCTTCCATTTGTGCATTTATCTGTGCAGTCATCTGTTTGCACAGGTCCTCTAGGGAAGGTTCGGAAGGTGCAGCTCTGAAGGCAAGATAGTATCTACACAGGAAGGCTTCTTTCAAATCAAACCAGCTTGAGATGGAATTCTCATCAAGACAATACAACCAATCTCTTGCAGCGCCTTCAAGTGAGAACTGGAAAGCTTCCATCTGAATGTGTTCTTCTGTTATTCCTGCAGGTCTCAGCATTATAGAACAAGCAATCTGGAATTCCCTCAGATGCTCCTGCGGATTTTCACCTGCAAAACCACTAAACCTTGGCAACTAGTGTGATAAACCAATAAAATCAGGAAAATATATACATGGTTGTTGCTCATAGTAAGCATTAGGAATGTAATTTCGCATATACCTATCCATGGGGGGTGCTAAAATTCACAACCAGACAATGCAGAAAAAACTAATTAGCAAAGAGAATTTTTTTTTTAAATTTTATTTTCTGCTAATAACAACAAACCGAGTCCAACAGCGGCGCCAAATTTTTGGCAGCATTGCCGCCACGCGCCAAAAAGAACGAGCGATTATTAAAATAATGTAGTATAGAGCGACAACTCGAGTATCGTTTCTCAAGGACTCTTTAGTGTTGTTATTATTAACAGAAAATCAAAAGTTAGTTTTGGGGGTTTTGGATTGAGTGCAAATAAAATAAAGGGAACAAAGCAATAAAAACAGGCAGTTTAAAAGACTAACAAATAAACTAAAGACGATTAACCCTCTTGTTCTTGGTTTCCCACTATCATTGGTTCAAATAAATCCAAGCCCTAAGCAGATTCTACTCCCCTTTCAGTTGTAGCAACAATTAACAAACGAAATCGCTACTACGGATACATGTTCCTATTCCCGAATTAAACAAACGGGGTTAAGCCCTCATGAACTAAACGAACATGAACGTACACACGCGAATTAAACAAACGCGATTAATTATAGGAACATAGCATCACTGAAATGAATCAACACTACACTACA